>JBBMOI010000003.1:3092500-3225000 GCA_038088405.1 Porites divaricata
ACAGTCTTGCAGTGATGGCGAACAAATGTACAAGTAAGCAAGATGTACATGCATAGTTGCTGTTTTGGTTATTAGATGCATTGCATTTTTGAGATCGCCATTGCTGTTGCCATTGTTGTTGCTTAAACTCCCTGATAGTCAATGTAGGAGTCCTCTAACAAAATTTCAGTGTTGATTGTAGTAGTAGTTGAACCACTCCCTACTTTCAGACAACATTGTTTGAGACTGTTAATTATTATAATTATTGTACAACATGTACCTGCATTTACATACACTTGTGGATGATGCACAGTCATGATCACTATGATCTGCATTGAATTGTGTAAAACAATGATGAGAACTTGGTGTTGTTGCAGGTGGTGAATAGTCCTTTTTCCAGCTTTAGTGAATCTACCCTTCATGAATGTAATAATTATTGTGAATCCCATTGCATCCTTTTCTTGTCTGCAGGCTACAGCCATGATCACACCCACTGTGACAGCTAGCCAAGAACCATCTCGACCAAGTTCTGGCAAATCTGACAGTTCGAAGTCACCTGCATCATCGTCTGATGAAGGTGACAGTGAATACATTTCTTATTCAGATGGGAGTAGTGAAGGCATGTACAACACAAACTTTATTATGTTATGGTGCAATGTACTCACATTAGCCACAAAGTTTCCTTTTATTTCTCCACCCTTTCCTTACCATCAATAATGAAAATCATTTCCAAATTTCTTCTGAAATGAGGAGTCTCTCATTGTTTATAACAATGTTGGTTGGCTTTTGGATGGGTTAAACTGTAGCTCCAAAGCAATTAAGGCTGTGCTAATTTGTTTTGCTTTTTGTACAATCCACATGTAGTTCACTAGCTTTCATAACAAATACCCTCCACTGACTTCAAACCCATTTTGATTCTGAATGAGAAAGATGAGAAAGACATGATTCCTGATCTAACATCAAATTCTTCCCTTTTTATGTGCAAATTCAAAACAAATTGTACAATGTAAGGAGAATCTAGTAATTTTTAGATGTCACATGGGACATTATTCCACTAATGTAAGTAGAAACTGTTTTGTTATTTCTGTTCTGTTTATTTAGAAGAGGAGTCTTTATTTGGTCAGTGGTTTCAAGACACTTTATCATCAACATCGCCCGTAACCTCACCAAGTCCACAACCTCCAGAAAGACAGAAGACTGAGGGAGGTGAGGCTGGGGATAGTGGAACCGAGACTACACCCTCTGGACGCTCTTTTCAAATGGCACTAGAGGAGGTGAGTGGTGGTCCAACTAATTAATTTTGGTATGACTGTTAAGATTTTATATAGTTAATTTTTGTAGAGAGAGTTTTCTGAAAGTGGGTCCAGGTAAGCAGGGAATTATAGGTTGTGTTTGCTTACCGTTGGTGTAGAATTATTTTTTGTGAATTCATTTGTTTTTGTTGTTGTTGTTGTTACAGAACATTTACCTAGCAACTTGCACCCTACAGTTTTTAACCAAACACCTTTTGAGCAGTACTGTACCAGAAATGACTGAATACATCAGGCAGTCATTCACTGAAGAACATATCTTGGGGCTTGTGGGTGTTGTGCAAGATCTGGATCATGTTGCTGTCAGCAGAATGTCAAGTGATGTCGACTTGGCCAAGCTCTGTGTTGCTGTTGACCAGGCAGTCCATTTGCTTCTTGTTTCACACTTGCTGTCAAATGATCAGCAGGTTAGATTTTAGTACATAATCTTCCACAGCCACTAGTATTAAAAAAGAGTCAGTCATCAGACATTGTCTGACCAAAATTGGCCCATGTGCGACAAAATCTTGGGCGCTTTCCATTCCGCCCAAAATTCAGGAGATTTTGGTCAGAAATCAAATGGAATGGACCATTTTGGTTCCAATTGATCAGAATATAATATTTGAGACCATCTTTGAAGGTGGTCCACTTTGACTGGTCAGTTGGATTGAGATGTCTCTTAACCCTTTGCCATCAGCCAATTTTAGGGGACAAATTCATTTTGGACCAAATCAATTTCTAACGGGAATTTTTGTTGAATGTAAAGCACCCCTTAACAGTTGCTGGTGACGTTGGGACAAAGTAAACACTGTATTTAATATTTTTTTCCACCTTGAGCAAGAGTGAATTGTTGTGCCAACAAATAACAAATTGTGATTACGAGTCTTCATTCAACAGTGATTTACGAGTCTTCATAGCCAAGAAAATCATGGCTTAACTGACAGATGACCAATAACATCACAACATAATAATTGACCAGTCAGATCTATAACCAGAGTATAACACCATAAACTGATGTGATACAACTCACTTTGACTCTGAAGATGACTACTGCAGTCACTGTCGACAACAACAGTCCTATTCAGTATTACATGTACATTAACCCAGAGGATCAAACTCAACCTAATTTTGAAATAACATTATTTAGCTGAATTTGTGTCAGTATACTTGGAATCTTACACTTACCAAGCACAATTTTGTCATAAGAGAATTATGTGAGATTGGCTCTTAGCCTATATTTTTGTTTTGTCTACCTGACCACAATGGTGACTTACCTGGACATAAGTTTTATGTTCTTTCAAGAAAGAAAAATTATTTTCAGCCATGCTATTCTCTAAACCAGTCAGATTCTGGAGTTATCCCTGGACTCTTCTCTTGTTTTCAAACAGTCTTGGCAACAAGTTGGCTCTTAAACAACCCAGCTCTACTTATCAATTCCACTTTGCTTTGTATCTGTTGGGTTACACAATTGTAGATGTATGTCACAGGTGACCTTACAATTTTTGTATGTATTACTGAATGGATGCTCTGCAAAATAAACTCTTACAATAGGAAAGCAACTACCATTTACTGGGGCTATGACCATTCATGACCATTTTATAAGACAGTATACATGTAGCAATACAATATCCTTTACCCATAATTATTTTAATTTTATTTCTTAATAGGATGTGTTTTTGGGCCATTTGGGCCTGGCTCCATTGGAGGAAGGACCGTGGCCACTAAAGGTGAGCAGAGGATGTCTGGGCATTCTTGCCAGGGTACTGTTGGCACGGCAACAGAAGGCTCTTCATGCAAACAGTGCAATGGACATTGCTGAATGTGTTACAGTGTGGAAAAGGCTGATAAATACACTCCGAGATTTGTCTCTTCAAGAGGGGACAGTTTCTCCTCCTCAAGGTAACTTCCCCAGTTTGCTGCTCATTACTATCAGGCAGACAAAGGAATACACTGTAATCTCATCTCTCATCCTCTGGCGCCCATCATTGGGGGAATCAACTTAAGTCTGGCAAAACAGACATCAGGCAAATCGATTTTTGGGTGAAATGATCTGTTACTGCCGCTGTAGCTCTATTTAAAATAATTTCTTTTCCTTGAGTATGATTTAGGTAATTTTAAAAGACAATGTTATCTTGTTGTTTTCCTTCAGATCTAAATGTGGAGCATCTTCAGCTGTTGGTGTTTATTTTTCATAATTTCTCCATGGCTCAACGTAAAGCTCTGTGGACATACTGTGCCAGAGTTCTCATAGCAGTTTCTGACTCTTCTTCTGTAACACGTACTGCTTCCCTGCCACTCTGCCATCTCCTGTTGCTGTTGGACTTCTTCCTTCATCATTTGTCAAAACCACCACAAGATCTCTTCAAGCAGGTCTGTTTGACCCAAAATTATGTTTGCTATTGCAACCGAACCCCGCTTTAAGGACAACCACTTAACCCTTTAAACCCTAAGATCAAAATTTGAATTCTCATTTTTAGCCTTTATTCATTTCCTACAGAAGTAGTGGGGAGAAGTTGATAACATTTCGAGCAAATTCATTTTGTGTGATCATATCCGTAATTCTCATGACCACTCTGTTTTACAGAGCATTGATATTACAAGGAGAAATTTGATGCTGATCACTCTTAGGGCTTAAAGGGTTAATACAGAGACCTTTTTCTCTACATTCAACCCATTTGATACAGACACCCCATTAAAATGGACACTTTCTATAACCCTTCAATGTCCGTATTTATGAGGTTTGACTGTACTTGATAGCTGGCAATATTTGGCCACATGGCCAGTTTGTCAGGCTTGCAGTTCAGAGGTCCAAGCTCAAGTCCTTCTCTCTTCACTAGCTTATTAGTTTCTTGGCAGTACTGAGTTGAACTCCTATACCATGTTTTGCCTTCTGCTAAGTTGGGTTTTTAAATCCTGTTATGTTTGACTTTTTTGGGTTTTTTGAGTGGAGTGCTTGAAACTACACATAGCTAGCGCAACAAAGTGTTCTTCCACTATAAGCACCATAATTATAAAAACTACTTGTAATTAATTATGCATTTATATGTATTACACTGATGGTACCTCTGTAAGCGTTTGTATTCATGCTTTTTATTTTGCTTTTCTTTCAGGTTCAGCATAATCTATTTCAGAGTTGTATTGCAGGCAGTGACAAAATATCAGATGGTAAAAGCTCTTCAGAACCATTTGAACCTCTATATTATGCAACAGCTGAGCAAGAAGATGAGTGTCTGTCAAATTCTGACATAAAAGCCCATTTGCTTGCTGAGGAGTCCTTCCTGTCCAACTCTGTCAATGGTAAACCCAGGTTTTATGAGATAAGATCACTTCAAAAAGAGGAGGAGTTAGACAAGGCGGTACGTTATTACGAAGTATGAAGCGTCATGCTCGCTTTAATTTTTTTTCACAGCCACTGTTATACTTTGCACCTGAGGTTTATTTTAGCATTGTCAGGTTATGTTTAACAATTAGTCGCCAAAGGCGGCGTGAATATCGGTGAATAGTCACCGAGACGAAGTCGAGGTGACTATTCGCCAATATTCACGTCGCCTGAGGCGACTAATTGTTTTAGTATAATTACATTGATGATTATTCGAGAAAATAAAATTATTGATCAATTTCCGACCCCGAAACATCAAAAAATCTGGCTGCCATTTTGAAAACTGCTAGCCTTCAATGCTATAATCACCGCGCGGTGATTATAGCGGGATAAAGCGAAGCTCCTAGCCAATCACAGCGCTCTTTTTTCGATAGTCATCGATGTAATTATACTAATAGTATATAGTTGTTGGTAGTATTTCAGAAGTGTGTTGGCTAACCATTATACCTCCAGAAGAGAGAGCAATGAGACAAAGGGGGAATCTTAGTGTGTTGGGTTGCATATGTGAATTTCACTTTTAAGTTATTTTTAGAGGTTTGGGACGTCTGCAAATTTAAATCAATTGTTTGGAGCGACATGAAGGTGTTGTGCGGCTGCCTCAAAGCAAAAAAATCAAGACTATTGCAATAGCAACTATTGAATTCATGCTTGGCAACACTGAATAAAAGTTCACGGACCTCTCCGGAAAACTAGCTTCCCGATCAATTCAAGCATGTAATTGGTCTAAAGATAACTTTGATGAAATTCACATATCCCAAGGGCTCCCCCATCCTGTCTCATATTTCTGTCTTGACCTCCACCAGCTACAAACAATGTCATTTGGACTGATCAAGAAGGAAAGGTTGAAGAAAAAACCTGGAAAGTTCATAGCTTCCTGAATGTTTACGCGGATACTAGGGAGTTTAAACAACCACAACAACGATGACAACAAGATTTAAAAACAAAAGTAATTGTTTTTGAGTGGACAGCACTCTGTGCAATCTTGTGGTGCTAACCAAAAGTCAGAAGTGGGCGGTGTGACCGGTCACTTTGAAATGAAATATTAGGTTGTTCTCCAGATTTTTTTGCTAAATCTCATCATTGCCGTGTACACTATTTAGGAACTGACTGATCTGGCTGGACAATCTTGATTACTTGTGAAAATTATCTTTACAACTAGCCTTGTCTGGCCTGCCAGTTCTGACGTTATTGTGTTACATGTTTTTTTTTTTTTTTTTTTCACAGGCTTGCTCAACACTTCTCAGTTTGTCTGAAGAAGGACTAACTTACAGAGATTTCTACTCTGCCATAATCAAGCTTTTGATGGCAGGATCTCTACAGGAAGTAAAAACCGATTCAGAAGAGGCACAGTCAGTATCACCGAATGCTGTTGTAGTAAAACGCTGCTTTAGCTTGACATGGCGTATTCTTCATTACTTGCCGCCGTCAGCGGAGTTTTTCAGCAACCTTTCTCAGGATCTAGAAATGCAACATCTAAATGTGGCAGTGAGTAGAATTATCTTAGAGACGTTTACGCACGAATTTACAGACTCACCACGTGTAGTTTAGTTTGTTATGTACAGTTGTACAGAACTAGTTAACTGTGGAATCTACTTCCATTGTCCATTAGAAATTGCTGTAATGTTAAAGAATTTGGGAAAGCTCCAGAAGAGAATAATTTAGGATCTTTCTTCTAGTTATTGATTAATAGATTGGCATAAGTATAACGTTATAACCAGATTTAAGATTATTGGTAATCACAGTTTGAGAATTTATTCAGGATGTACAGTTGTTTAATTCAGAATATTTTTATAGTATATGTTGTAGTTATTTTTTTATCTCAGGTAATTCTTATTTTTCTTTTGTTTCAACGGCATTAGCATACATTACCATACCCAAAAACAAAAGAATAACAAAAATTACCTGAGATAAAAAAATTAACTACAACATACACAAGATGATATATAGTCCATGAACTTTTGAACGAGTTTTATTGTAAGCTTATAGGTATTACATGTCTAAGAACGTTTTACTACTACTTACTTCTACAACATTCTGCCACGTTGTCCAGAAGTGGTTGCTCGAGACAGATAATCAGGAGTGAAGATGTAAGAGGAACAAAAAACAACCAAAAACAAGTCAGAATTTTATTAGCTTTCCTTTTCTTCCAAATAGAGCTGGATTCAGCACCAATCATAACCTATACCAATAACGCATTTTATAAATTCTGTACGATTTCATTTGTTGACATACAGTTGTTAATTCCCAAGAAATGTTACTTTGTTTTAACTCTGTTTAACAGGATCCTGACCTTGCAAAACTGTTGTGTAGTTTGAAATTTGTGTCAAAACTTGGTGGCTCTGCAAATCCTGACACTACATTCTGCGAATACCTCAAGGTATGTTAACTGTCCATAGTGTGGCCTAAAAGACATGTTTGTCTTGAATTCTCATACCGAAATTAAGGGAGCTGTGTCACCAAATTAATCAAAATTAAACATTGGAAACTTCCGCCAAATCGGGTGAAACATGAAAATAGCCGTTTAAAACAGTAGAAGAAAAATAGAGAATGCAAAGGAAGGCATGAACTGACAAACTTGGAAGAAGATTAAAACAGATTAAAATAGTGGCTTTTGAAAACTTGTTAGCCTAACAGTTTTTCAAAGTTAAATGTTTGGTATATAAAGCGTTTGATATGCTTGGGGGATGCATTTGTTTGTCATGAAAGTGGACATTTTTTGCATGTGTGATTTTTGCCAAACAAGGTGGAAATCATTAATTTTTTAAAATGCTGAACAGTATGTTTCCTTACCGTAAAGAAGCCTCAAGGCAAAAATTTCGAAGTTTTGCGCGCATTCGAAAATGACCAAAATATCAAGAGGATGTTTTTGCACTGAGTAGTCCTTATTAATCTCCATGGGAAAAGTTGACTAGCTAATTAACATTGACCCAATGTTCAGGTATATTACCAGGATAGCAATGCATGTTTGGTTCTTGTCTGCAGGCAAGTCTTGTTGATCAGGGCATGTCAAGTGATGACTCTCAAAGCACCATCGACAAAGTGACAAAACTGAGTGGTGATCTTCATCACAGTGTGATGATGGCTAAGCAGTTCTTACACGAGGTACATTGTACATGTGACAAACAAGAGACACCCAAAATAGCCCATTTTACAGTTACAGGTTGAATCGAGGCTGGAGTTGACCTTGGCTTGCTACTAGCCCCTCTGCTTTATTATATAAATCATGTTCTTGTACTAAGTATTATTTCCTAGAGAGAACAATCAATTTTGTATTATAACAAGCTTAATCTCAGCTTCAAATTCACTCAAAGGCAACATGATTTATGAAAGAACTATCCCCTGAAATCGAGTGAGTGCCCGACTTTGTGTGAATTTGTACAGGAGAAGAGCGGGGGCATTAGCTTATTTGAAGAGAAGATGCACACAGGATAGCTTAATTTATAGAGGCTGATGTCTGAAAGGATATAACGTTAAATGATACGTTGATTAGTGGTATAATTAGTTTATTATTATCCAAGTGCCTAGGGCAATTTCAAAGACGATCATTGCCTTAGACATTGACTTAAACATTGCGGTCAGTTGAAGACTAAGGCCTTTACAAATCATGCCATTGCCAATATTATCTTAAAGGTGACATTACAACAGACCTAGAATGTATACTCTTATACACAGATAACCAAACTTCACAGTGAGCTAATCAGGGAAGACAGGCCTTATGAGCTGCCTGGACTGTTAAGTCTTTGCGTTCTGGATGCAGTGTTAGGAAAAACCCATGTGGCTCTCAATTCATTGTTTGGAAACTCTGATGATGACCCTGACTTGACGCTTATTGTGGAGAATGTCAGTGTCCTGCTTCCAGTGCTTATGGAATTAATTCCACTATATCAGAAATTTGCTGGGTAAGAGAATAATTAGCTTGAGAAAACAGCCAACATTTCGCAATGCCTTCACTGGTTTCTCCGCAAAATGATAGGGCGATTTTCGTATGACCTTGAAAAAAGGTTTTGGTAATTGCTCGTTCTTTGTTTCATCAGCCAATGGATGAAAAGATCAAAACATGGCCTCTTTGTTTTCCCGCCAAAGAAACCCTAATATGGAGAAGGCATTGTTCGATTGGCCAATCGTGTTGTAATATGACGTCAAAGCGAAGTATCGGTTGATTTCTAGAAAGTTCTTGGGCATGAAGCTTTTTCACCTGAGCGTTCGCTTAACCAATGAAAAGTCAGACGCGTTTGTCTGTCCGTTCGATAAACCAATCAAATCGCTCTATTTCCGTTCGTTTGTCGTTTCTGTTTTGTTCGCGCGCTTTCATTTCAAGGTCATACAAAAATCGCTCTATCTGACGAACGACTGCTGAAATTCCATGCCGCTGACTTGTCACTACTCACATGGGCGTTGTGGTACATTTTACATGTACATCATCAGTGTGGAACTTCTGCGCTCGTTTCTCAGACGTCCTTTCGAAGAGAAACCAGTTGTGGCGTCGTGAAATGTCGACTGTTTTCTCATGCTAGAGAATAAAGGGAAATTTAGTGGTTTATGCCAATGTAAGGAATTGTAGACCCTGGTGGTCAGGTATGTAGTCTAATTACTTGTCACGTACACTGTAGCCCGTTATTGTGTCCACTGGTGAACATTCCTTTTACCTTTGAAACTATAGTTTGTAATTCTAGAATTTGAATGTGCTAATGATAAATTATAGACTTAACAATATCAGTACATGTAACAACAGCAGTTCATGTAACATTTTCAAAGTCTTATGGTAATTTGTCTTCTAAAATTTGTAAAAACACACTGGGGCAAGTAAAAGAGGTCATCATTCAGGATCCTCTTTGGAGATATGGGTGCCTTATCACTCCAACTGCAATGTAATGGTGTGCAGGTTTATACATCGAATAAGTTGAAAACCACCAAATAATCTTAGGTAAGATTCTAAATAGCCTAAATTTGAACTTATTACCAATTCTGTAAGAACCTGTTTATGCTAACTTGGGAAAATGCAGGTGCTTACTCGCGGGTTTTTACCTTGTCTGTCAGGTTCTCTTTGTTATCTGGTGCAGTGAAGCAGAAGAGCAGTGGGTCAGACAGTTCAGAGTCCTTTCAGGCTTACTTTAGTGTTATCAAAATTGGTTTCATGCGACTTCCAAAACACCCATGTCTTTCCTTAACATTCCTCGCAGGTAATATGCCCTCTTGTGTTGAAACGTCATACGAAATAATGGTTGGAAATAAATGTAACTGTAAGGTTTTGCAGGAGTGTAAGAACACATTCACTGAAAGAATGCCAATGAACAAAATTCCAGAAAATTCCAAATTGCTGTCGGTAGAAAACACATGCTAAGCCAAAAAAAAAAAAGAAATTGCTCCACACAGTAGCTGCCGTGAACAGTGGTTACGCCACAAGTCTTCTTTTATCTAAAACCACAAAAGTTAGAACTAGGAACTTTGGCTTTATGAGATAGCACCAACCAGCATTGGACAGAAATGAAAGTAACAAGATAGGTGATTTTTTTTTGCGGCTGATACATTATTATTTTGCTTTAACATTTCAGGCCTGCCATCCTCTGTCAAGAAGGCCCTAGAAAAGTGGAACAATATTGGGCTGTCAAATTTCCCTTCAGGTTCTATGTGGAAAGCATCCTGTCTATCTGCATTTGGAACAGAAGGATTTTTGGACACCCTTGTGTCAGCTCATTTGGATGCTATGTGTAGTGGTGGTACACTTGATATTGCTCCTGCCCTTAAACATACTCTTCACTCACTTGTTCAACTTACTGCAGACCTGCTTTCGTAAGTATAAACTTAATTCCATAAATCCCAGACTTCTGTTTGACATAATGTTTCGTCTACAGTACTGGAGCAGTCCTTTGACAGATACGTAATGTCCTCTGGTAGCATGCCCAAAATATTTATACATTTGTCTGTACAGCTACAAGGGACGAAAAAGTCTATCTTTTATGCTGTCTTTATCCGGCTCATAATTTTCTGGCGTTTGTAGTCAATAGACTGCAATCTAAGACACATCAGACATTTTTTGAGAAGCATATACCCCTAATTGCTTAAACGTTGTCACAGAAAAATGCTAAAAGGAAAATAGCCCAGTAAGAATTGATTAGGCTTACTAATAAACCACTATGGGCTGCGTTCATTTGCAGCGGGGGCATTTTTTTTTCTTCAGCCATAAAATATTGCAAATGCGACAGCTGAACGCTTGTGTTGCAAACGAATTCACCCTGTAGTGCTTTACTAGTAAGCATAATTAATTCCTATTTACCTTTTGACCTTTTTTTATTTTGACTTTTTAGCATTTTTCTATGACTAGTGCAATTAGGTCTATATATTATTCCCTTTACATTGCAGATGGAGTCCAAAGGAAGACCATTCTATACAGACTGCCCTTGGCAAACAGCTTTGTGATACTATAGTACCTCTTATTGTGGATGCAACCACAGAATATCTCTCTGAACAGTGCAACACCATCTTGGAGCGAGTTGTTGGTCCTGCAGATAGTGACAAATTCGCCAACTGCGTTCAGGCGTATGTACTAGCAAAATGTCACCGTCTTCTCGTAGACCAGTCTGTAGCTGACAGGTTTGTTTGTTTGTTTGTTTTTTTGCTTTTATTACTTTGCCTAAGTTGTGTACTATTTGTTGCGTTTCAACATATTTCCCGGGGCAACAGGATACAAACTTTCCTGTAACTTGTAAAGCCTACCTTACCAAGTATTCCCCAAGGACGTCCAAGGTGGCTTTAGGAGGGTTATATCACATGACGGGCTTAAGTCTAATTTGAAAGTGTTTCTTGACCAAGGAAGCAACACAAAGCTCAGCTTGAAGGGTTGCAAATATTTAATATGTAGACACTTGCAGCTGATTTGAGAGAGTGCAGTATGGCTAACAAAAAGATCTTTGGTCCAGTTCAAACGTCGAACTTTTCAATACCTATTTTGGTCGACCCATCAGACGTCGAGCTTAATTTCATTTTCACGATGTACAGTGGTCTGCAATATTACCAGTGAAAATAAGTTATAGTAATGTATGCATAAGGTTCGGCACATGAAAAGTTCTACGTTTGAAACGAACTCCCTCCACAGTCGGAATTCCCATGTGGGCCACTCGAACTTGATTCTTGGGTCTACCCAAATTATAGATGTTGGACTAAACTGATTCAAACGTCGTTCTTTTCATGTACATATGTACTTAATTGAAGGGATTAGGTTCGGTACATGAAAAGTTAGATGTTTGAACTAGGCCCCAGAATACCTGTATAATATCATGCTGAACTACAAATGGTATGTTTTTCTCAGGTCTGATATTGGTGAAGAGGTGCTTGTAGACTGCCTGAAGTATATGGATTCTCTGTTGGACAAGGTGTCCGATCACGCTCTTCTTGATGAATTGTATTCGCAAAACAAAGAGCTTTGCAAGATTATTGTGCTTTCTGCAAACAAACGATTCTCCCTGGGATATGTCAACAGGACTCTTAAGCTGGCAGTGCGCGTCTTGCAACTTGGTAAGTGTTCACTCAATATTATTGCCACGGTATTTCAATAACCACTGAATTGCTCTTAGTTGTATAATAATGGAACGATTGCAATTGCTTGAGCCAGAATTGCCCACAGCGTAAACTTAATGCGGCAACTGTTCCCAGATGAAGTTTTAGTGTCCTTATGATACGGCGACGCCGGTGCAACACTCTAAACAGTAGAGTTAACTAGCAGCTGGGCAGTTAACTAGTTCAGAATATACCTGGAAAAGGTGAAGGTGAAATAATGAATATATGAATTTCTTATATCTTCCTTCCTCATTTCAGACATATGAAATTCATTGTTATAGTAAAAAATGTGTTGCCTAGCCATTCACGGTCCCTAGAATACACGAAATTGGTCATTTCATGTTGTTGAGGATAGCAAAGAAATTTTCAGAAAAGCATGATACATGTGCGAAGTTGTTGTTTTGCTTAGTAAACATATTGTTGTTGTTATGTTTGTGTGTTTGTTTTTGTTGTTGTTGTTTTCTTTTCAGTTTTTGGGCATTCCGTTGCCGTCGCCGTGGTATTGAGTTTACGCAACAGGACGGCAGGAAGAAGAGGACGGCAAAACGCTTGTGCGTGACGAACGTGACAAGGCTATAACTTGGGTGTCTTGTAGTGATCTTCACTGACATCAATGTTTTCTGGTCTTTTACAACAAGATCTGGTTAAAAGAAAGTGAAGTTTGGTGAAAAGTTATTTCAAAAAAAATTATCGTCACTCTTGTCACACAAGGTTTGCCGTCTTCTTTCCTCTCCCGTCCTGTTGCGTAAGTTCACTATTTTCATAAGGCCCCTTCTGGACTAAGGCAACGGTAAAAGAGTGAAGTGGTACTGTTCTTAATGTGTTTTCTTAATTACCTTTTGCACAGCCGAGAAGCCTCCTAACTCAAGTATGCGCTCCTTGTGTTCAAGCTTCTCTGAGCTATGTCATTTGGACCATAAAACTCTTGAAGCATGGCTGAGAAGGATTATCCTAGGTGTTGAAGATGACAAAGGAAACACTGGAAAAATGGCGGATAATAGGCTTCTCCTTCAGACTTTCAGCACTCACATTGTAAAGGAGTCAAGGTATTGACTATTAACTGTTCAAAAGATAAACGCTTGGCTGCTAGTTAAGAGGTGCACAGCTTTACTTATGGACTCAAAACTGCTAGTTCTCTGATTGTAAAATAAAACTGTTTAAATCCAGAAGATTCGTCAAGGTGCGCAAAGTTTAAGTCAGCAAGTTGTTTCATTTACTCAAGACACGAAAGCTTAAAGCTGTGTCCAATTGAGTGATATGCTTGTGTTATCTATTTGACCTATCACTTAATAACCACTTGCAAGAATTTAGTACCACAGTACAGTTTACTCTGCACTGGTAATTAAGTTGTCAACTCATTCCTGGTTTTTCCAGAGAGAAAGGAGTCTAGGAACTTAGCACAGTGTAATTAAAAGCGGTGCAATAATTTGTTTGTTTCGCAGTCCTGTTGGCGAGCAGGTATCGCAGTCCTTGCTAGAGTGCCTGGTTCCTTTAGGAAACGAGTTGCTGCCTGATGTTTCCAGTGAGTGGAGTAATATTGGATCAAAGTTTGGTGATCTGCTGAACACAGCTGCAGTATTAGCTGGTGCTGGGGACGGATCAGGTCACCTTACACTGTGTACTGCCGTTATTAATTGGCTGGAGAAATGGTAAGTAAAACGGAAGTGGAGTGTCCATTATCAGTGGAGATAATTTATTGTTTAGTTCTGGAACAAGCGTAAGGGCTTAGACCTTCTTCACTTCACAGTGTTTGCTTCTTTGTAAACTCTATGCTGTAGTGGAGAAGTTTGCTTTACACCCTTGTTAGGGATAAATCTCTAAAAGAAAGTAAACTATGAAGTGGTTACATGAGCAACTGAGCGCAAAGTGTCATTTTATTTTATATTTTTATATATATTATTACTATTTTTGTACTTACCGATGACGAAGTGCCACACCAGCAAAGAAATCAGTAAATCCGCGGCAAACTTTGGAGAATTAAAATGACATTTATCTCAGCTACCAGCATTCAAACGCAATGAAATCATGTTATGTTCGACTAAAACACATGTAAACGTCCCTTTAGGTGACGATTTCGGAAACACAAGCCTTAATTATTCATTTTCCTTTCAGCAAAACTCAACTTCTCCTTGTGGAAGCCAATGCTGAAAAGGGTAAAGAGAGTGGTGTAGTTGATGCAGTAGGACCTCTTCTTCGCTATATGGCAGAAGTTATGACTGCTTTGAAGTACTCTTCAGAGAAAGAGTGTCCACCGTCACCATCACTCTGTCCCACAGATGGAGATTCCTTGCTTCAGGATGTAGATTCTGATTGGATGGACGACATAGGTGGAGATGAAGATGACTCTGGCGGTGAAGAATCTGTAAGGGGGAGACGAAATTAATGATGTTCTTCATTAACTATTTAACGTGTAATTGTCAGTCAATTAGTTAACTAACGTCCTTGTGAAAACAATAAGCGCACTAAATGAGTTGCGGATGAAGGGTTTAAAAAAGGTTTGTGCATAAGAAGGTTGTCTAGTTAGTTTTTAGCCTTTCACCCTAGCTACTCCTGGAGCATAACACCACCACTCAACGACAAGTGATCTTCACGTCAAATAACATTTCATGATGCAAATCAACATAATGATGATGATCAAAGGTTTAAACTAGCTTTGTCCAAGTGCACCATGGTAAGTGAATAGTGTGCCAGAACTGATCAAGACGGAGACTCCATGCACCCTCTGTAGACTTATTTCATACATTAACTTTACTTTATCAGTATAACTGATTACCTGATTGCTGATGGCTTTTTCACAGGATGAAGATTCTCTTTGCAACAAGTTGTGCACGTTCACTGTGACACAAAAAGAGTTCATGAATCAACACTGGTACCACTGCCACACTTGTAAGATGAATGACGGAGTAGGTGTGTGTACAGTATGTGCTAAGGTGTGCCATAAAGATCATGACATCACGTACGCGAAGTATGGCTCGTTCTTTTGTGACTGTGGAGCCAAAGAAGATGGAAGCTGTGTGGTGAGTGCTCCTCAGCATTCCTGCTTGAGACGTAATCAAATTCGACGGATGCTTTGTCTTTTATCCTTGTTAGTTTTTTGCTTACGCTCGTTTTGCTTGTTGCAGGCCCTAGTCAAACGAACTCCCAGCAGTGGCGCAGATGGTCAAAATGCTGTTCCACCATCGCCATTTGCCACTGGTGAAATGGATGAAGGAAACGATGACATAGAGGGTTCCTCAACTGGAAAAGGGTCATCAGTGACCACTGGAATGAGCTCTTCAGCAGCACCTGCAGAAACTGGACTTGGAGGCTCAACTGTTACTGCAAGCAGTGGAAGTGGACTTCAGGAATCCGGAGCTCTAACTTCCAAATCAGTGAAAGCCTTATCTAAGCAGCTTGAGGTTGGGTTATTTTTTATGATTTATTGTGAGAATGTTGCCTTCAGTCTCAAAAGTATTTTCCGCTAAAACCAGAAGCAACCCAAATTTAAACCTGGTTGATAATGATGGTCAACTGTATTCTTGGTTTTACTGCTTTTTTATCGAACTGCAACTTACAAAAAATCAATTCTAAATCACTTATTGGCTTGCAAAAATATAATGTATAAAGAAAAGGAAGCCGATGGCAGCGGTGGTAACAATAATGCTAACACGATGACCATGTTCGTTGAATGTTGTACCTCAAAAACGGTGAACTATCTTACATGTTAGAATCTATCTTTTTCAGAAACACAGGCTGTCTTTAGTAACGCAGTTAGAGAACTCGTCAGTTGTAAACACTACTCTGGACCTTCTTCAGTGGCTCATGGGACCTAACACTGGAGGTTCGAGTAGTGTTGGAGTTGGTGTATCAAAAGCCATCAAAACTGCTCTAACTGAACTTCACACAAGCGACAAAACTGTGGAAAACACTGATCAACTCATGGTGAGTTTTGTGCTTTGATGCTTGGACTGATTCATTGTCATTGTTTTGTTGAATGAAGCCTAACAGCTGCTGCCGTGAAGGAAAATGGAACTAGCGATTGGCGAGAATGAAATATATAATAAATATAAGGCACTAAACGACCTGCTAGATTTTTTAAAGGTTTCTTAAATTCTTATTCAGCACAATCCATTCGAATAACACCCAAAACTGCGGTAGAGCCGTGATTTTACCTGGAGTTAAAACAGTCATACAGACTGCCCTCGTTAAGGTTTAGTGCAAAAGACTATGGAACAGACAACCTGTGGAGTGGAAAGGCTGCCGTTCATTACAGTCCTTTGATAACAGAATCAGACGAGTCATTTATCTAAGAGAAAAAAAATCAGTATAATACAGTCAACTCTCTCGTAAGCCACCACCCTTGATGCACGGCAAAGTGGTCGCTTAAGGGAGGTGGTCGTCTACGGGAAAACTCAAGCAAATAAGCTCAGACTGAACTGATTAGCGTAATTACATAAGGTTATAATCTTACAAGTAAAAATGAGGCAAATAGGGAACTGGTAATAATGCTTAACTCGCTTGGGACTAATGAAACTTTGTACGTAACATTATGCATGAATATGACAATCCACTTTTTTACCTACAGATCGTTTTACAGACATACTTTTTTATAAGTCAACTGCTATAATCTCTCAGCGTACTTGGTCAGCACTATTCAAAAATGAACTTTTGTGACACTTAACGGAAACAGAAAACAAAAGAATATGTCAAATTTCTGGCCCAAAAGTGGTCGCGGTCTTTTAAGAAATTTACTTAGTGGTCGCTTACGAGAGAGTTTTTGACAGTGTTTGACTGAGAAACAAAACGGCTATTTGTAAAGTGGTCGCTTACGTGGTCGCTTACGAGAAGTGTCACTATGAGAGAGTTGACTGTAGTTCATTTCTATAATCTGAGGATTATTTTGAATGAGAGAACCCTATTGTTATCATGTCCCTACAAACGAGGAGCAATAAATAGTCTCCTGGTGACAGCAGAGTAGGAGAAGGCTTATCTTTTTTATCGTATTTTAGGTTCCAACACTAGGATCCCAGGAGGGAGCTTTTGAAAATGTGCGAATGACATTCAGTGGAGAACAAGGACAAACCATCCGGCAGCTTATTGGTGCTCATGTCCTGCGGCGTGTTGCCATGTGTTGTTTAGCGTCACCAAAGGGACGCAGGCAACATCTTGCTGTTAGTCATGAAAAGGGGAAGGTGTGTGTTTGCTTTATACAATAATTTTACCCGAGAAAATGAGTATGGAAAATAAAAAGACAAAGTTAAGCTGATACGAGTTGGTTGCATCTTGACAACCTCCAAATTCTTACGTTGGCTCACGGCCTTCTAACAGAATCCTTATCCTTCTTTAAAATACAGCTGTATTTTTTTCGAAGGAACTCTACTTTACGATATAACTTAATTATTTTAAACAAACTTATATCCGTTATGAAGCACTGGAATGTACTGGAATGTACAAGGCGCATTCCATAAGCCTAATGGCAATTTCCGGAGCTACCGAAGCCTTTTCCCTAATAGAACACGCAGTTTCACGCAGCCATCCTCCCGTTGAAATAAATGAGAACTTAAAGTAGATCTGCTAGCAAGTTATGTCAATAGGCCTGCAGTGGATATCAACACAAAATCTAGTTCACTTAATTTCCTTTCACACGAGGATAGTAGCTAACATCGTGTTCATTACATGGACTCTCTTAGATTACAGTACTGCAGCTATCAGCACTCCTGAAACAAGCAGACTCAAGCAAGAGGAAGCTGACCCTCACTCGCCTTGCCACAGCTCAGGTTCCCTTCACAGTACTGTCCATCTCAGGAAACTCCTGTAATGAGGACTTCTTGGCTGTATGTGGTTTGAAGGATTGTCATGTGCTGACTTTCAGCAGTTCAGGGTCTGTGGTGGATCATCTAGCTCTTCATCCTCAATTAGAAACTGGCAATTTCGTCATCAAAGCTGTGTGGCTTCCTGGATCACAGACACAGTTGGCCTTAGTTACTGCGGACTTCGTCAAGGTATGTTTTGTTGCTGGTGTTTGTGAATTTGTAAATTAAATCTCTTTCTCCTTTTGACTTTCCATGAGCAAATGCAAAACGGTTTGAGAAAAAAAAGACGTGACCTCTTTACCTCTTTCACTTAAAGGGTCAGTTAGTGTAAGTAATAGCATGATTAGTGGTGATATTTGGCATAAATACCACGAGTGATATTTCCAAATTGTTATACGTAGTTTAGTTTGAGACAATTTTGAAATATCACGAGTGGTATTTATGCCAAATATCACGTACAAATCATGCTATTATTTGTTTATACTACTACCCGCAAAAGGTTTGTAATTTTCACATGTAGGTATTTCAAATTAAGCTGAAATACCACTGCTCTAAGCTAATCAAATTGCAGAAATTTCTCATGTAGTAGTATAAGTGGAGGAATATCATGTTGGTCTAGTTTCCGAGTCTATGAACGAATTATTATTGTGTAACCAGTCAAATGCAACTTCTTAGGTGGTACATTCACATGGCACTACTTGTTTTTCAGTATATTGCAAAATGTCATTTAAGACTGACTGAAATCTTTTACTGTAAGCTTTTCTTGGAGTTAGAGGTTAAAACATTTGTTGGAAGAACTAACATTATAGGCTTTTTCCCTTGTTTGGTCCATAGTGACTGTAGCTGGTAGTTTTCGTTAGGCACGCAAGGTGGCCGTTCATAAACATAAGCTGGGTAGATTTGAAATAATAGGAGCCATTCAAGTCAACCGGAATTGAGTTCTTTTCCATTTTAATATGGCTTGACGCTGTAAAATTTAAATTGCTTATGTCGACTTCCGGTCAACGTGCGTCGCTCAAAAGCGCCTTTGCTTAAGCTCCCTAATAACATCAAGTAGGGTCAGAAAACAATTTTTTTCTCTTTTAAGTGAAAGAGCAGCAGCTCAAGGTAGTATCAAAAGCTGATTCAAAATCTCCTGTCCATGAATAAACAAGTTCTCTTGCATTTTCTTGGTAGATCTATGATCTATCTCAAGACGCACTAAGTCCTTTGTACTACTTCCTTCTTCCGAGTGGCAAGATCAGAGATGTGAGCTTCATTTTCAATGATGGTGATCACAGTCTAATTTTGATGTCGTCGGGTGGACAGTTGTATCTGCAACCTATGGATGTTACTAGCAGTGCAGTTAACGGACCTTTTTACCTCACTAATGTGGTTCCCATTGAGCACGCTGACTTGCAAGACTCCAATGGACAAATTGCTGGAGGAGGAGTATCTGTATACTACTCACATATCCTTCAATTGCTCTTCTTTAGTTACAGTCAAGGTAATTATCTGAAAAAAAAAAAAAGAGAGAGATCGCAATTTTTAACTTCAGTTTTTCAAGACTTGTTAAATGGTGAATAAGTTTCATGATTTCGAAAAGAAGAAGGTATTGAAAATTAGCTAAATTCCAAGGTGCGTCACTCTTGCTAGGTCAGTCTGAATCCCCTGTTGGCTTTCTGTCTTCATTGATCCTCAAGCAATTAAACAAAATATAGTTTCTGTCCTTGAAATACAATCAGGGACAAAGCTAGTTGACACACTTATTTAAAATGGGTGCTTTTGTCAAACATTTCGTTCCTTTTAAAGGCCGTAAATCCCCTCACCCCCCGAATCAACGTTGTCTGAAGTAAAAGTTTGGGGGGAAGCGGTTGGGAGGGGTTGGTTAGGGGTTGGGAGTTTGGGGGGATGGGGTTGGGGTAGACAGGGAAAGGGGATAGGTATGTCCACCATGGAAAAAGGGGCCATTTTACGGAAGTGTGTCAACACTTTTGTCCCTCATTGTAGGTCTGATAAGCTAAACCATGTCTATAACATCACTGCAAACTCGTAAGTTTATTGTTAATAACACTATGCACGGTTTGACCGGGAGAGAATCGTAAACAAAAGATTTAAATGATTAAGTTACACGGAGAAAATACAGAAAACGAAAGAAAACTCAAACGATTACGGTAAAGCGAATTACTTACAGATATTCGAATAACACCCAAAATGACACGAAAAAGCTGAGGTCTGTCTGATGTCTAACGTGATTTGAACTCTTAAACTCATCGCTGCTTTACCGAAAACTGTTAACTTTCCTAACGTATTCAGAGGGAAAAGACCCGATGCCAAAGGCGCGTCGCTAACAGTGGTTAATAAGTGCCTCATAATAATAAGAATCCAACAATGTCAACAGGGTATATGCTGACTTCCTTGCTTCCTTTTGTCAGGCAAAACATTTGTAGCTCCTTGGAGTAAAGACCAAAAAGAGGTGACGAAGATCTTTCCAGTGACGTTCAAGAGCAGTTCAGGTGGCAATAAGAACTCTCAAGCAGCGGCTTTGTGCCAGTGGAGTGAGGTACCACAGCACCCTGGCCTGGTCTGTTGTCTTACACATAGCGGTGGTGTTCCTGTGGTGCTCATGATCAAGCCACATCAAATACAGGTACCGTTTATAGCTGAGTCAATCACGGTTGCTTTGGGCAGTGGGAATTGCGCACTTGTTAGCTACTTTGGTGTTTACTCAAGCAAATCATTACAATGAGTTTCTTATACCAAATACCAATTCATCTGTATTCTGTAGGCGTTGCGATAACAGATTAGGAAAGCTTTGTTTTTTTCAAAGCTATCCCGAGTTAAAATATTTTTCAACATCTCTACCTTAGTGTCCACGTCACCATTGTTAAAATTATCTAGACTAAAATGTGATTATCAATAAGGTTCTATAAAAGAGTAAGTGCCATAAAAGAACGAGGTTTCAACCCTTTTTGTTCACTGTAAAGTTGAACGTCTTAATGAAGGTTTGGCTGACACACAGTTACACCTTATTTGAGTATTTAGCACGAAATAACTAATTGGGGACAGTGATTTTTACGTCCCCTATTGGAGACAGGACCGCCATTTTACGTGGTGATCCGAGCCACGCGAAGGTCTAGCCGTTAGTACCTTCATTTCTCAGTTATTTTATGAACCTGAGTATTGTTCCGGCCCCGGGAATCGAACCCATGCCGTCCCGCTCTACTCTGCAGTCAAGCGCTCTACCGGCTGCGCTAATCCTGCCACGCACATATGGGTTGCTCCTTGCATAGCTATTTCATAAGTTGATGTTCACTGTAATACTTTGACAGGTTCAAGAAATCAAAGCAACGTCATCCAAAGCAAAAACGCAAGACATGGTTGCAATCCGGCATTCAGTCAGCACTTCTGATCAACAACGAACTACTGTGATTCTTCTCTGTGAAGATGGTAGCCTGCGAATCTACATGGCAAGCGCGGAACACACTGGCTATTGGATGGCTCCTGAATTTCAGCCTGCAAGGTTTGTGTGATTTATACTGACCTTAACTCTGACAGTAAGTAAAAAAAAAACTCAGTTTCGATTGATAACGTGGAGTTGTGAACAAAATTTCCGTCCGGTCGTCCGGGGGAAGTAGATTTTCTTTTCATGCAAGTAACTTTTTTAAAACCTCACTGGCCCAATGGGCAAAAGTTCAAGCAAGTCATTCTGTTACTAAATCAGTTACTAAGACTCGTATGCAATGACCCAGGGCAAGAGAAGTGTGTGAGCTACCTGTCCTAAAGACTACCTGAAATACAAGTTTTTTGAGACGCGACACGTTCCTACTCAACGGGTGCATTGTTTAAATGCGTTGCGTAAAAAAAAATAACCTTTATCGATTGTCATTTATTTGTCGTTTACAGGCCGCTAAGTATAGTCAAGCCAGTTCGTAAGAAGAAAGCGACCAAAACGAGGGTGAAATCTACCACCGTCAATTTCCCTGTTGATTTCTTTGAGCATTGCCAGCCGCTAAATGAAGTCGAGTTTGGGGGTGGAGATATTTTACAAGTGTATAATGTGCAGCAAGTTAAGCATAGGCTTATGACAGCTGGAATGTACATTGCAAGCACAAAGGTAATTTTTTTTTCTATTTTGAGTTTTTAATTGCGTAGTACTACGATCCCCTTTCTGTTGCCTTGGGCTGCCTGTGGCAAAGCCTAATCGGAAAATGGCCTTTGTCATCTGTGCAGCAAAAAGAGAAAATGGTGGACGGATAAAATCCCGCCTCCCTCCCTCCCTGGAGCCTGATCTGTTTCTCTATTTCTCGGAATAGAGTATCTATAAACATTAGACCACTGCACCCCAATACACGCCTTGGGTAGGCGTCTCGTTCATATGTCACTCAGTTCACTCACGTTCGCCATAGTGGTGTCCCAAAGCAATGAAACTGCGGTCATTTAAGTGTCCCAAACCAGTCCTGTGGATGTTTAACCTTTCTGTTTTGTTCCAATATTTTTGCATAGCTGCTGTCCATACTATCGGTATCGTTATTTGTCTTACACGACAGTAATTGATACAAGCAATGTTAAAAAGAATCGTTTTGGAAAGTTAGAGTTACCATATTATATAGATTTAGCCAGGGCTAAAAGCGAAGCTCTCGTTCATATTTCTAGTTTACTCAAACAAAAATAATATAAAATCGCCTAAGCGGCGACGACAACGAAAACGGCCAAAAAAACTCAGTAGGACTAACTGGCAAAAAACAACTTTGCACGTGCAGCACGCCTTTTTTTTTGTACATTTCTTTGCCTTTATTTTGCACGACTACAACTTGAACCTTCCAGAAACTTCTTAGAAAGTATATTTTGAGTATATCCCTATCCTACATGGATACTATACACTGTATATTATACTGTAGTATTGTAGTATTATAGTACTGTATACTGTGAGAGTGACTTGCATTTGATGATCTTTTTTTTTTTTTCAGCCAAATGGTTTTAATATTGAAATAACCAACACTAATCCCAGTGTTGTCATGGTTGGCGTAAGGATCCTGGTTGGTTGTCAGTCTGTGGAAAAGGCACCATCCTTTGTGGAGATTTTTGGCCGAGTAATTCAATTGACGCTGACAAGAAATAGATGGTTTGACCTTCCTTTTACGAGAGAAGAGTCTCTAACTGCAGACAAGAAATTCTCCTTGTTTGGTAAGTATTTTCATTTGTTTGTTGCTCTTGCAGAGGTTTACTATAAAGGTAGCGTGAGAAATGTTAGATCTGAGGATGGCAGAAATGAGAACTGGGAACAAGAGACAACATTCGGGGTCTTAGAATAACTAGGGTGAAAGTCCTGCTTTTGTAATGACATCCGCAAAGGGTTAGACTTTCTAGTCTTTACAGATAAGGACTTTAAAACTGTAGGCCCCGTCTCACAGCCTTTAACATATAAAGACTTCTGTGGCACATTAAATAACCCACACACTGTTCGTAAATAGTAGGAGACGTAGTCGGTGTGTGGTGGTCTTATCTCAAATCCACATTCACATTAAGGGGCATTCATTAGTCATTACCTCAGGAACTATAAACCGTGCCACAAGCAGACTAATAAAGTATCCTGCCCAGTGTTGAAAACTATCCCTGAAAAGCCCTTGGGGGATAGATAATACGATATTTACTATTGTAACAATTGATATGAAATCTTCTTATGTCACTTATTTATTTTTCTGTACACTGTTTAGTTGGTCAGTCTTTAGACACCTCAGGAGTGACAATGTTGGATTCAGTGAAGGTTTACACCAAGACAAAAGAAGCATTTGGTTGGCCAGAAGATCCCCAAGAAGAGATACCCTCTACTCCAGGAACTCTAGGAACAGCTGCCACGTTAGACACTGAAACGGAGATCATCAACTCTGTCCCTCCCATGACAGCTGTTGACAAGTACGAGCACTGATTTGTATTAAATGTATCAGAAAATGGGTTCCTATATTCTATAGTAACTGGTACTTTTTGCTACGAATGTATACTGTAAATTTAACCCCCTTCTTTGTTGGGGATGACCGCGGAACGGGAGAGGTACGGGAGGCGGGAGAGGAAAGAGCGGGAAGGGGAGTTCTATAGGGACGGAAAGCAGGAAAAATACCGAAAAATTACGCAGCAATGCTTAATATTCCACAATCGAAATAGGGATTAAGGGAGCCGGGAATGCCAGATACGAGAGGCGGAAAGTTTGGACCCTCGTCCCCCCTTGTTCATTTAGGCTGTGTTAGGTGACCTTTGAGAGGTTATGGTAGCCAGACAAGGCCAAGTCACTTTCTGTGCAGTCTATCATGTCTCACCATTTAATTCGTTTGCTTGTTTGCCTTATTTTGTACACATTTTTACCTTTTTTTTTTTACAATTTTCCTCGAATAGATTGGTTGTCCACCTACTGGAGGTTGTAGACGGTTGTTTCTCTACCTTTGTCTCGCAAGAGGAGATGCCCAGACAATCGGCTCTTGATGCTGCTACCTCACTTATGACCAGTGCCATGCCCTCTGTTGTTCAACACCAAGCTCAAGCCTTACTAGCTACCTTACATCCATCGAAGATGTCCTACCACAGCCACAAGGTATGCAGACTAACTTGGTACTGAATTAGTAGTTACCACAGTGGTAACTACACTTAATAAGAAAGATGTGTTATTGGCGTTGTCGCGAGTGTGGGGGAAAATAGAAGAAGTGAAGTGATAGAGAGGAGAACGTCACTTTGCCATGGTATCAAAATTTCTGGATGACAACAAATCAAAACGTTAGTTAAAAAGGGGATTCATTTAATTTGTCAAATGTTGGCGAAATTTCTGGGGTGGAATCCGAAAGGACCGTATCTAAGTTTACAAAAAGGAAAAGAAAATTTTTGTGTTGTGCTCCCCTACTCACCTACTCGATAAACCGGGAGAGTGAAATTACGAAGTTTCTTGTCGCAGTCGTGCAACAACGGCTAAGAACATTATTCGAATCAGAGAATTCGACAAAACAATTGAATCGCTTCTAACATATTAGCATTAACCATATCTGTGGTGACAGACAACTCCGCTAAACCCGCTGACAACTGTGATTTCTTCTTTCTCAGGACCAAGCACAGCTATCTCAAGTAGTAACCTTTCTTTGTAAAATGGAGGAAAGTTCCTGTCAAGAAAAGGAGCAGGAGCCAGACGAAAAAGACAAAGAAGACAAGCAGGAGAAATCCGAAGTCGAAGAAATGTCGGCAAACATGAACGGACTTGATGTTGAAAGTTTCCAAAGGCTAGTTGTGAGTGCACGATCAGTGGCTGTTACAAGGCCCAGTAATCTGGCAAAGTACACCACTCTATCACAACAGACAAAAGCAGAAGGTAGGTCAATAGCGGAGAACTTATGCCTTTAACATTGTAATAACTCTTTTCTGCCGTTTGTAATTTTTAGTTTGGAAGGGCAAGTTCTTCCTGCCAGTGGCAAAGCGTCTCTGCGATCATGTATCTTATCATCAACTGACCACCATAATTAATGAAGGAAGGAAACTTTCGTTAATTGGCACGTTGCAAGATGCTGTCTTAATTTGGTAAAAAATGATCGTCCGGGCCACCCGGTGAATGTTGACAGTGACTGACGTTTCGACAACCTGTGTAGTAATCAACTTCAGAGTCAAATTGAGTTGTGTCACGTCAATTGATGGTATTAATCTATGTTTTTGACCTGGATTAGTCGATTAAGTTGTGATGTTGTTGGCTATAAAGACTCTTAAGTGTCATTGGTGCGTTTCGATCCGTATATTGTCACAGTTTAACAGTCGTTTATTGTTAGTCAGATTATCCATTGTCCAGTTATTCTATCGTTATCAGTTTTCATAAGTCGTCGCTATCATTCGCTTAATGCCATTGTTTTTACCAGATACGGAAGAGAGCCGTCATTTTGCTGTATGCCTAATGAATGCCTTCTGGAAGCTACACAGTTGCCAGCCTGTAAATCCAGTTTTGTCACCTATGTCTTCTGTTGGTAAGGATCTGTTGTGAGCTATCAGATTGTTATGAACTATCACAATGCAATTGAATTTAAACAGACAATCAGTACTTGTATACTTTAGTAATTTATACTTCCATTATTTTCACTGCTACTCGCTATCTTCGAAACTACTACCACTTGGAAAAGATTTATATCAATAAAACTGTTCAAATGCGCCTTTAACCGACGCTCTTTGTATCGTTGTCGCGCTTTGTCACGTCTTTCCAAGTGGTTTTAGTGTTGAAGGTTGCGTAGCAGTGAAAATAATGTTAACCTAAAATTTTGGCTCTTTAAGTGCCCGTAACCTAAAAAACTTATTTTATTTGAAAGTACACATTACTACGAGAACTTCTTCGAAACAATTTGTCGACCTGAACACAACGTGATTTTTGTTAGAATTGTTTGGAGCGTTCGCTTACTGTGACTGTTATTTCAAGCTCGAAAAAAGCACGTTGCAGTGCCGATTAACTGATTCTGTTGGGCTTCTGATCCTTTTCAGGTTTTCAACACACAGAGTCAACAGTGACAGCATTGGTAGATATTATTCACGCCTTCGCTATAGCAGATCCCTCCAAAGTTCGACTTGCTGTGAACCAGTATGTGAAAATGCTACTTTGTGAGGTAAGTTGACGGTAGATGTCTTGTTCGTCGAGATATGGGATCGTTTGACCACCATATTGAGCTGTGATTGGTTAGGGGCAATCTTTGGGACCCATCGACCGACCAATCATAGCAAACACTGGGATACAGACGATCCCAGACATTATAGTACCGAAAGCAGGAGCTCAGGTTCCCCTGGATGCGACCTTTATGTTTCGCCCTATGCAAGGGAATCCGGATTTCGGAATCCGATAGATTTTTTATTGTGAAGTCCGGAATCCCGGGCTTTGGAATCGAGAATACAACTAAAGAAATATATCATCCCACTAACAACTGGAATCTGGAATCCAAGTTCCACTGACAACTAATCCGGAATCCAGTACCTGAAATCCGGAATCCACCACGTGGAATCCAGAATGTAAGACTGTTTTGGATTCCCTTAAAAAGGCCATGAAGACTATATTCGCTGGCAGTTGGTGAGAAACAATGTCACTGAATCTGCGCTTTGTTTTCACAGGACCAGTCTGTAAGTTTTGCGTGCAAACAAGCGCTGATGCGCCTGATACACAAACACTGGCATGGTATCGGCAGTCCACCACCACAAGAAGGAGTTGGAGGTGATGATGATGATGGTGAAGACGACGATGGTGATCAGGATAGGGCAGATACAACACCTCCAGAAGATCCCAGTGGAACAGATGGTGAAGGAACGCAAGCAGGCGAGCAGCAGCCAGATGTTGAGGGACAAGAGGTAAGGGTACTCAAACTCAGCGAAGAATTTTCGTACAAGCATACTAAAAATGCACCAAATGTATCAAATAGCCTCGAATTGAAAACGTTGAGTATTGGCAGGAACATGTATGTTTATTTTTTTTGTGTGTGTAATTTTTACAAACGCTTAGAACGGGAATAGTCCCGTGACGTAATTCTCAGTTTTGAAGGTGGGTTTGCAAACGTCTGTGAAGCTGGTTTGAACGGGATTCCAGTGACAAATGACAAACATGAACAGTTAGCCGAGAAACGTCGCTCCATTGGCAAGTCAGAGAGGAATGTGTTTGTATATAAACCCCTGGTTAACTCCCACAATACACTTTGCAACACACTGGCCGCAGTTAATGGATGTTTTAACAGTTGTACCAGTTGCCGGAATGAGAGTGGAGATATTTACAGTTTAGAAGTAGAAGTGGATTTGAGAATTGAAATAATAGTGAGAACCCGTAGTGATGCATTTTGATGCATTCCTGAAAGAGTATCACTATCAGCCTGCGAGCAAGCTCTCCCGGGCGCTCTGGCGGCGGGGCGGGGAAGGAAAGGAGAGCTTGCAACTACGTCTCTAAAGTTTGAATTCCACCTCCAATTCCCCTGAGGCTCCCCGTCGACTGAGCTGTCAGATTTTCGCCAATGAACGCGAAGCGGAAAAGAGCGTGAATGTAAACAAACATTGAAAAACACGTGCCAAGGGCAGCGGCGTCATTACTAATGTCATCTCCGCCAATCAGCATTTCGCATCGACAATTTTTATGCAGATATTCAAATTCCAGAGACGTAGTTGCAAGCTCTCCTTGCTTTCCCGCCCCTCCGCCAGAGCGCCCGGAGAGCTTGCTCGCAGGTTATATCATTATGCACTCCTTATTCAACTGTGCGTGCTTGCTTGCATCAAACTAGGCAGCACCGCAAGAACCCTCTCAGGAACCTAGTCAGCCTGCAGTAGGAGTACCATCAATAGCAAGTGCCGCCAGTCATCTTGAGGCATTGCTGCTTGGTGCTGGTGGTTTACCAGGCATGTTAGATCTGCCTGCCGATGCAGATGATGAAGCCATGATGGAGCTTGCCATTGCCCTGAGTCTTCAGGAACAAGCCAGTGCTCAGGGACTCAGTCTTCAAGGACTGCCACTGCCTGGATTGCAATCACAGGGTCTTGCCGTCGAAGCAAGTGTGTCCTTGGATAATGCTTCAGGTATGGGGTTTTATTTATGTTTTAGCAATAATGTTCCAGTGAAGATTGCGCTATCGTTTCCCTTCGGCAAAGTTTTGCAATCTTTTTACTTGTTTGCTACAAGCTTTTGAAAAAATATAGCGTAGTTTAACCAGTCACATTGTTTAGGTGGAAGGCTTTTGTAATCATTTAATATAGAATCTACTCCCCTCAGGTCGTACAAAAATTTAAGAATATGTAAAAAATTCAAAGAACTTAGTTTTTCAATATTTAATTTTGTTGTTGTAGGACCAGGGAGTGAGGATGAATATGAAGTCCCTCCTTGTAGTGCCCAAGGCTCCTCGGCAGGTCACAGTGCCCCCAGGTCTCCTCTTCCGCCTGATACCGGGCATGGAGTGGCCGAATTTGAGAGTGGAAGCAGTGTGGACTCCATTGCTGCTGAGCCAGCATCCAGTATTGAAGCTGTTATTGTTGACGGCGTTCAGGCAGGTTAGCATGATAACTCACGCTAGAATACTTTGTAGCCTCACGTTTCTAACATCAGGATGAACAAAGTTGTGTTTTCTCTGCAGTGCCAAATGCTGTTGCTTTTGGTCTTTTTATTGTTGGCATTAGCTTATTTGTCATGTGGAAGTTTTAAATAAATTACTTAATCAATTGAATTGTTGTTGCAAAGGCTGGTTTTGCTTACAATTTTGGGCTCAGAAAAATCCTGTCCGGTAGTCCGGTGCTAGTGGATTTTCGTAGTGGTCAATTAAATTTTAAAGCTTTTGTACCCAATGGCGAACGTTGCAGGCGCGTCATGTTGTTACTGAACATTCTTTAAGACAACCAAGCAATGGCTGCAGGCAACCGAAATGCGAGAGCTGGATAATTTCAATTTACCTTCAAGCCCTGTACGGTCGATGATATGGAAGTCAGTCTTTGCTCAGCGATTTTGTCACCATGGTTGCTGTATTATTTTTTGAATGTTCGTTGCCATCATTTACGAGGAACATGGCTTCTTGGTATTCCCATACCTTGATTTCATGAAAGATAGAAGTTTCAGCCCCGAGCAACAAAAAATTCGACAGCAATACCCGTGTATCATTTTTTTTATTTCTGATTTGATAAAACAGGTGTCATTTTATTATCTTGGTAACAAGTAACTGACTGCCCAACATACTCAGTGTTTTCAAGTTTGTTATTCTTTCTGTCATATTGTTAGGTACCGCGGAAAGTAATCTCGGGAGCGGAGGTAACAGGGATGAAGATTCGGGAGGTGGGCCACCTCAGGCTGCAAAGGAAACCTTGATGGATCAGGAAAAGTTGCACTCATTAAGGCTTCTGCTACTGGATGAACTGTTGCTTCATCTGCCTCAGCTGAAGGACGTAGGTGGTGTGCAGGCAATACCTTTCATGCAGGTATGCGGCGACACGTGTGTAATTCAGACTGGTAGTTATATCTATAGGTTGTTTACCGTGGCTCGATATCTTGTACTATAGTCTAAGAATTATGTACTCGAAATAAGCCAGTCAGAAACAGATACGTTTGTCCACTGATAATTGTCTGTTTTGCATTGTGTAAAATTCAATTGCAGTTGCAACTTGCAACACGGATGGATATAAAACAATCGTTTTAACTATAAAGAGCCTTATTCGCCTCATTGTTGCTAATAACGTCTATATCTCTTTCTTTCCTCGAAAGATGTCTTACCGGAACTTTTTTATCGGTCTGGAGTAAAATGCCCTTTGAGAAATCTCTATTTTCCACTGCACAGGTTTTGGGCGTATCACCAGCAGGAAAAATTAAATAGTGCTACTATAAAATGAAGGACATCCGTTCTTAGGGAGCTGTACTGCATTTATGCATTGCCATGGAGTAGCAATCAACCCTATTACAGTATCGACACAGTACACTGCTAGATAACTAGTGGTTGATCTGTAGTGTTGTTGGTTCGGAGATTGTACTGAGCCTCTTAGATGACGAAATATATTGACGTGTCTTTAGGTGATGCTGATGTTGACATCTGACCTGGAGGATAATGAAAGAGACAAGGTTGCTCTGAATAAAGTGCTGTCCACATGCTTGAAGGAATTGACCCTCGAACAGATGGTAAATGTGTTAAATGAAATTATGAATATATCAAAATCATATATGTGAACTGCGGAGTGAAGAATTATTTGAAGGAAGATCATCGCAGTTATATACTCAACTTATGCAGTTGCGAAAAGAAAGCCTGAAAAGAATTCAGGCTTGTACGGGATTCGAACCCTTGACCTCTGCGATACCGGTGCAGCGCTCTAACAATTAACCTAAAAAGCTAGATTGTTAGATTGAGAAGACTGAAAAAGAGGCTCTGTAAACCATCGTGCTGGTTAGGGTTATTACCGGGTACCTTCAGGGGTGTCCAGTGAAGTGTTATTTTTATTTTTATAGAATGAACATGTTTGCATTGCGAGACTGACATACGATAATTGTTGGTTTTTCAAAGGACATAAAGCAGGTTTCATCCCGCACAAAGCAACACGAAGTATGGTTGATAATTATGAGGTTGTTAAGTGTTCTGATGTCAAGAACAAAGTCCCCTTATAAGACTGCTTCAGAGGTAATGCAATAATTCGTTAATCGCGCCTTTACTTGATTATTTATTTCACTTTATGATCTTTTTTATTTCAAAAGGTTAGGGTATAAGTACTCTCACCGTCTGTCTAATAATGGGGGGCCTGTTTTAGTAGGAGATGGATGTTATTCACAGAAAAAACATCATTTCCCATTGAAATAGAATCCAAGACACTTCAAGTCTTCAACCTACCTTAAAATAAAAAGTTACATATATTGTTACATTAGTACTTGTTACATTAGTACTCGCAAAATTGTTGTTGTTTGTTTTGTTGTTCTTGTTGTTGTTGCATCTTCTTTTGGCACACTGGTAGTGATTATGCTGTTGTGTTTCGCGACTTTCTTCTCAATTCCATAAATTTTAGGGCTGTTGGTACATGTAAATGATATTTACCTTGGGTAGGTTATTTTTAAACTTTCTAAGTAGCAAACTGACTCGTTTTGTTTTTCAGGCGTCTTCATTAGTTTGTAAGCAGACAGCAGCCACATTGTGCGATGTTGGCATCACATCTAACTGCCTGGGAATTCTCAAAACTCTTTTGGAGCACTGGAGAGAGGTGGCCAGCCACGAAGAAGTAGGGGTTTTTGACCAAGTAGTTAATGACAAGCATTCTTTGACTAAATAGAAACTGGAGCGTTTACATTGTTACATTTACACCTAATCGCAATAACGTTGTCTTAGAAAAATTAAAAAAGGAAAAGCCAAATAGGAATTAATTATGGTAATAAGCGTAACAAATTCATATGCAGCATCCGAACATGGACGCATATTTGCCTTTTGGAATTTGCTATTATTTTAAAGCTGAAAAACAATTAAAAAACTCCAGGGGGAAAATGAATTGGCTGCAAATGAGTCCACCCTGAGAACGTGGCTTAATTAACCTAATTAATTCCTATTTAGCTTTTTTCTTTTTTCATTTTCTACGACAACGTTATTGCAATTAGGTGTACATTGTTAAATGTTATAAAGGTAAAGGTGCACACCCGCCAAAGGCCCAAACGGTCGGAGGTTATCCTGGCTTCATTCATTGGAGTATTACTACTCACCCCTTGACGGGATGCTAGTCCATCGCAGGGTCCCCCCCCCCCCCCCCCCCAGCAGTATGTCGCCAGTACCCATTAATACACCTGGGTGAAGAGAGACAAAGTGGAGTCAAAGTTCCTGGTCTAAGGAAATAACGCAACGGTCGAGGCTTGAACCACGCACTTCCAGATCCAAAGGAGTTACATGTTATAGCGAAGAAAATATAAGACAGTCTGAGAGTAACGACGACGGCGACGTCAAGGAGAACGGCAAAAAAGCGATAGGTTTAGTTAGCAAAATAGTAACTTTGCACGTGCATCACGCTTTTTTGTACAATTCTTTGCTGTCACTGTACGACTACAACGTGAAAATGCCTAATTTCACTTTTGTTGAAGGACGTTAACACACGACGACTTTCTTTTTCTTTTCCTGAACTTTGATTACGTTTTTTAGAGTTCAAATCCCAAAAAAATTGCCAACGTTTGACGAATTGAACGAGATGGAATAAGCGCGATGAAGTTTGGAGCAGCACGACGTGACTTTTTAATTGAGGTTTTCGTAGCTGTCCTCGTCGTTGTTGTTTAAGCTCCCTTTTATCTCATCAAGGTTGTTGGTTCCCTCTCAGTTAGACCCTCACATTAGTGAAAATTGTATTATTTATTGCCTACAGGAGGAGGCAGCAGGTATTGGTGGATCATTACTCAAACCCCAGCCGTCAATTCCACCACCAGACATGTCACCATTCTTTCTTAGACAATATGTCAAGGTAGGTCCAGGCATAGTTAATAGTGAGTTTACGCAACAGGACGGCAGGAAGAAGAGGACGGCAAAACGCTTGTTCGTGACAAACGTGACATGGCTATTAACTGCGTGTTTTGTCGTGATCTTCACCTAACAATAATGTTTTCTAGTCCTTACAAAAGGCTCTCTTTAAAGGAGAGTGAAGTTTGGCGAAAGGTTATTTCAAACAAAGTTATTGTCACGCTTGTCACACAAGGTTTGCCGTCTTCTTTCCTCTCCCGTCCTGTTGCGTAAGCTCACTAATAAAGGGCAACGGTTTTGAAGCCCGTCAGACCTCTCAGTTACATGTTTTCGTTCTGCGATGTGAGAAAGAGGCGTTATAGGTTGATTTCTTTGGTCATTCCAGTACGTGAACAAGTTTGAGACCTGATGTAGTGCTTTGTAACTGGTTATTAAATTTGAAACTCGTCTTATTCAGGGCCATGCAGGAGATGTGTTTGAAGCTTATCCACAGTTGTTAACAGAAATGGCTTTGAGGCTCCCATACCAGGTTGGAATGTCTTTGCCGTCTTTAATTCGCCCCCTTTTCAGACCACCGTTTTAACGACCGCTCACAAAGTTTGATGGTACATTAGGCAGGGTACAGCCGCCTCATTTGGACCTTACCGCCTACATAACCAGGGCTGTAACGTTCAAATTTTACTAGCATAAACCACATAAGAGAATTACATATTTTCTGTAGACGAGGTTCTAGACCTTAACTAAAAAACCACAGCCCTTGTTTTCTTGCTGTCTTTATAGTTACCATTTATCTCAACAAGAAAGACAGTGTAAAGCAAATGTTTTATGTTAAAGGAGAAAAAGAGATCAGAACGGGGGGGGGGGGGGGGGGGAAGAGACGAGGTCTGGGACCGAGAAACGATGCAAGACCCTTGCTGATCGCTTTGCAAGTTGTGAGAACATCGTTTTGATTTCATTTAAGAGAATGTATGGGAAGTAGCTCCCCCCCGGATCAGAAATCACAAACGGTTACAATGAAAAGTCAATCGTCAATCTCAGTAATGTGACTTTTTAGTTAGGTTAAGAATTCTGTAAAGCTGGTATTTACGCTGTTATATACATAATTCGTTTGTGTTACTATATTGTAGGTAAAGAAAGTCGCCGATTCTCTTCAACTTGAGAATTCGCCACAGTTTGGTGAAGAGTGGTACCAATTCTTATGCGAGGTATGTTCTACATGATTACATTTCACTTGGGTCAGTGTACAAAGGAATCTATTTTCTCTTATTAAAACAAAAACATGCTGTCAAACAGATAAAGTGGGATATTGAATAATTCACGTGCTTTTTCAAACGGATTTCTTTTTCAGGGCTCACAGCTTCTTAAATAGCTAAGCATTTGTTTTTTGTTTTTTTTTGTTTTTTGTACAATCCTTTAAAAGGTGGATCATTTTAAACTTTGTCTGAAATAACAGGAAGTTTCCTGAGCTTTGAACGTCTATATTTTCTTGCATTTCAGTATCTTTTAATCCAGCAAACGCCATTTGTCCGACGACAAGTCAGAAAGGTATTGCTTTCTCTTTTGTTCTGCCGCAAACTGTATTGTTCTGTATGAACATCGACTTACTGTAATGTTGCTTGTGTGATTGTTTGATTTGGATGATGTCGTCGTTTGTTTCTCTGTTTTGTTTTTTTATTTTCATCTAGGGCCTTCTTCTAAACTATCCTCTTCTCTATAACTGATTTCACCAATATCAGGATTTTCCTACTTTTTTGCCCTTTTGTAATATTTCATAGTTTCGTTGACCTCGATCGAATGCTCCTCTTAGGCCCTCCTCCAACCTGCTGAAAGAGTGCTTTTCAGCGTGCTTTGCAAATACCGTGGCTTAGTAGTGTTTTTCGTAGTACCTAAAACACAAGTGAGTTTTCTCTCGTTGTCCCTTCATTAGCCATTTCACGCTGAGATAAAATATAGTTGAAAATTGCAAATTTCACGCAGTGTTTGTAGTTTTCTTGAAGGCCTCCATTGAACTTTATGTCCCTTTTTTCTTCCTCTACAAGCCTTTGAATTTTTGCAGGTTTTGTAGTTGATAACTGTATTTTTTTTCATATTCCCTTTTTTTTTTTTTCCTGTTCTTATCTAGCTGTTACTTTTCTTATGTGGATCAAAAGAGAGCTATCGCCGACTGCGAGACCTTCATGCTCTCAAGTCTCACATGAAGGCGGTCAGGTAAAAAGTACACTGAGTTAATTACAGTAAAAAACCTGCGTATAAGAACCTACTTTTTTGAACTCTGGCAAAATAAGTTCTTGTTTTTTGAGGTTACTTATTGCAATTTAGTCCAATTCGATTCTTAATTTTCCTAACAAAACTGATTACAGAATTTACATACAGTTTGGTACCATATGTTTTTGTTATTCTTCAATTTTCAATCTCAAAGTTACATTCCTTGGTTAAATTGTTTATCCTAATTTAAGTCTAACCCACATATAAGAACCGGCTTGATCTTGTTTGGCTAAACAGCTTCTTGTATATATGGGTATTAAAGTGGCAACGTTCTGCTAGGAGGTGCTTAATCCACTAGGTTCTTATAAGCGGGTTTTCAATGTATGTAAACCATTCTCTGATAACCTATCATGGCCTACTGTAAACTTGGCTGAACCCGAAGACTGTGTGCATTCAGTTTACATCTGGGCCCAGTTGTTCGAACGCCGGTTAGCGCTAACCCAGGATTAAATTTTAACCAGGGCTTCTTTTTCTTTTCATGAAAAGCACTTTCTCAGAGGATTTTCTATATTTTTTTAGAGTATCCAATCATTAAATTGTAGGCAAAGAGAATTAAACTGAATTTGCTTTTTACGCTCTCATATCTGCGTTCAAATTTCGCACTAACCCTGGGTTATCTTAACCCACCTTCGAACAACCCGGCCCTGATGGGTACGGTGTTGCCCTTTGTCGTTTCCTATGGATGTAATGGGGATAACTTGCTAAAATATCAAGCAAATTCCTTTTATTTGATCATGTCGTACGGTACATGTATATATTTTCGTGTTATTTTCTTATAAATATGCCAGTGAGAAATTGGATGGTTATAGGGTTAAGATCTTGTCAAATTTTTATGTAGTCGTTTTAAATGTCTCTGTTGAGAGGCTTGCCAAAAGAAACAAGGCTTGCCTTTCAATATGACATTAACGAGTTTACGTATATTTTTTCAGGGAACTTAGTGAACAAGGTGGATTCAGTTATGAGGTTTCCAAATTTACACCAATCAGTCTTCCATATGATACGCTTATTACTTTGGTAAGTACCGCTGTTAGACACTGTGAATTACTAGATAATTTATACACTCTTAATTGTAGTCATGATATGAATGCCAATGAAATCGTTAAGTTAGTATGGTGAGGCCCATTCTGATCTGAACTCTCCAGTCTTGACAAATGAAGGAATGTGACTACAGTTGTGATTTGGAGGGTAGGCATTGTTAGGCACCAGTTAAGTATTGTTTCTGGGGAATTCTTGTGATTGCAGTTAGCGCAACATTTAAATGACAGAAACACTTGGAAACAATAGTTTGCGCAAAATTGGGTGGGGGGGGGGGGGGGGTGCAAACAGAGTGTATTTTGGGGAATTCGGAAACTGAGAATGCTGCACGATCAATACACCTAATCCGAGGCAAGTGATGCAAGTTGAATACAATAGTAATTACATTTGAGATAACTATCTGCCTTTGGTCCCAGATTGAACACCTCAAAGCATGTTCGGAAGTGGCATCAAGTCGTATTAGCAACTGGCAAGCATTCTGTCTTCAGGAAAAAGGTACACACCACTTTTGATCATTAATGAACTTTACGCAATAGGACAGCAGAGGAAAGAAGACGGCAAACCTTGCGTGACAAGCGTGACAATAGTAACGTTGGAAAAACTTTCTCGCCAAACTTGGCCCTCCTTATAAGAGAACTTTTTGTAAAAGACCAGAACACATAAATAAGTCAAGATTACGGGCGAAACACGCTATCAATAGTCTTGTCGCGTTTCTCTCACCCAAACGTTTTGCCGTTGTCCTCTTTCTACCGTCGTGTTGCGTAAGCTCAGTATTATAAAAACGCCGTGCCGTGCAGTGTGCGCGTTGTTGAAATGTATACGTCACGCTTCACTGTATTGAAGCTCGTAATGTTTACTGCAGACACGTTGCCATTCCTACTGAGGAGCAGCTACTTGTTTGAGGAGGGTGTCACGCCACTCATGTTACAGCTTCTGGGTTATGCCATCTGTGAAATGAAGTCACAGCCATCTACCTCACCACAGAAGAGCAGTAAGAAAGACAAGGACAAGGAGAAAGACAAGTCAAAGAGTAAAGACAAGGATAAGGATAAAGATAAAGACAAAGATAAAGACAAAACAGCAGGTTAGATAGAAAGTTTTGAGGTACTTTTTGGCTAAAATATCACCGGCACAACCGAAGAGGTGTGTTATTAGCTTCCAAGTAAATCTACGGAATACAAATGTGTGGGTTCCCTGCTTGCGGAGGCCTCTTTTCAGGAAAATATCTGGGTTGTTATTTTTTGTTGTTGTTGTTTTGAAGGTCATGTTGGGTATAACTTATTCTGAGTCCAGTAATGACTTCCGCGCAGGTTGTCAAAATGTCAGTCACTGTCAACAACAGTCCTAATCAGAAGTACACTCACTCGTACAATCATATTCAATCTACTCACCAGATGACTGCGGAGCTCAATTAACATTATACGTGTAACTTGTTCGGTTAATAAGAGTTTGTAAAAAAGAAGGACGGAATGAAGTTGTATTGAGTATATCTCATTTTTCTTACAGGTTCAACTGACAGTGGAAGAAGCGAAGGTAATTTGGTTGCTATTACTTTGTATTACCGCATTCGTACTCTGAGATGATTTGCCCAATAGTATGGTGATATGATGTTGCCCATCTAACATTGCTGCATGTTACAGCGTCTTATCATTCTGTTATGTAATGTAGTTAGTAATGGTAACAGGACTGAGTGGAGTCCAATTCGGTCTGTAATCATACGAGTGATTAACACAATCGGACGACCGCGTAGCGGGAGTCCGATTTGTTTAATCACGAGTATGATTACAGACCGAATTGGAGGACACGAAGTTCTGTTACCAATTAATCATAACATTAACAAAATTTGTGATATAATAGGCTATTTTTAAATCAAAACACAAGAAATTCGAAGTTTTGTTTTGCTAGCAGGGAAGAAAAAAGCCATTTAAGCGCACGCGTGATGGCGCGTACTGTCCAATTACTTAGGCATGACGCGTACTGTCCTATTAAACTGTCCAATTAAGGCTGAAATCAGGGCAGTTGATAGCCAATCAGATTTGACAATTTTGTTATAGTTATGATTAATGGAATAATCATCTCTTACGCTGTCTGATTACTAACGCTATGTGATTGCTTGATTAAGTAAAGGACAAAAATTTAAAAGTAAAATTCGTTCCCTATTATTTGATATACTTGAAACTGGTGATACTTATTATGATTTAGATGAAATAGTTTTTGAAATGAAGAAAAGAACATTTTCACTGTATTTATCAAGTTATTTAGCTATTTAATTAATTTTTGTTTAACTCTTGCCTAGAATCATAGCCCACAAATGTTTCTTCTTCTTTTTTCTCTCACTTTACAAACATTTGAATATATAGCAGTCTTCTCTTTTTTTCCGATATATTTCCTGGCCCGCCTAGACTAGCTCTGCTATTTGCGGTGCCAGGAAACCTGTAATATTATTTGTTTTTTATAACACAATAAACTCAAACTCAAACTCAAACTCAAGGGGATTCTGCTCAGTAAAAATATGTGGATCTTCTGTCTTTTCATCAAGTCAGCTTTAAAGGCGATTGATGAGAATTGTTTTGTTTTTCTCTCTTGTTCATAGCAGCTGCTCAAAGCCTTGTACAGGTGTTAACAGAAGCTGTCGATGAAGACGTGATGAGTCAGTTTGTTCAGAATTTCCTTTTGGAATCAAACTCCACAGCTGTGAGATGGCAGGCACATGAGCTGCTCTACAGCATCTACAAGTGTGTTTATCACCTGTTAAATTTTTGAATTAAGAATTGTAGAAAAAAAATGTTAATATACTTGTTTTCTGAGACAACAATAAACAACAACACTTTATTCCGTTTTTGAAAAAGGACAATATATAACCGCAGTTAGCATAGCTAATTGCCTCGTGCAGACGTCTCCTATTTCCTTTATTGCACGCGGAAAAGGGACGTCACGTCCCTTTTCCGCGTGCAATAAAGGAAATAGGAGACGTCTGCACGCAGGCAACATAGCTAATCGAAGTGAGTTGTCAGAGATTATAAAAAAAAATCAAACAAAATGAGCAATCAAAACCAGGGCAGAGTTTGAGGTAGCCTACGAATCCGTCGCTTTCGTTTCATTTTAGCCTTTTGAAATAAAAGTCGGAAACGTACGAGGGCATGGGGATTAATAGAGAACAAAATGAGCGGATGGTGGGGCGGGGCGGGGGTAGTTTCCTCTCTTTGCCCCCTTAGCGAATGTCTTGCCATGTGAATTTCATGTTCTTGTTCACTAAGGAGGATTGGTTGCCAATCTGCTGGCTCTCTTGTGGCAGTGCAGGTCCAAGATAGTGTAAAGCAGTTCAGAATTTATTGTTCTGTTTGTTTATATGTAGATATTCAAACAACAGTCAGCAAGTGAAGCTATCAAGTATGATGTGGAAAATCTGGCCATGCTTACCGGACTATGGACGGCGAGCTGCACAGTTTGTTGATCTTTTGGGTTATTTCACGATCAAGTGTGAATCAAATACTGATGAGGTACTAACAAGTGTTTTGTGAATTAATTCGGTATTAAATTGAAGTGCTTGGGGCCAAGCGTCTCCAATACAACCTTTGTATTGTGGTGAAAATACTGATAATTTATAGTGAATGACCACCGCACTGTTTGTTGAAACGTCAGTTACTGTCAACAACAGGCCTACTTCTACCCGAACGATCATACTCCACCCTACTTATTAAATGAATCCTGGGTTTAAACCTTTTACAATTTTTAATGAGATAAGTGTACAGAACGTAAAATGTACGACTTTGTAGTACCTGTGATGAACTGGCAGTTTTCAAGTTCCGGAAAAATTATTACTGCGCCTTAACAAAATTGGAACAAAAACTCCTAAACTTCTGCCCCTTCATCCTTGTAGCAAGGAGAGGAGGAAGCAAAGAGAAGGGACAGAAGCATCTTGGACCTTCTCGATTACATTTATTGTTGTGTCCTTAAGGAAATTTTATATAGAACGATCTAGCTGGTGCATGTAGTTTGAAAATACCATAATTATATTTTGAAGTTTATCTTAACTTTGGCATCTCTGCAGTTGCAGGATTACTGTGTGAAAGCAGTTCAAGTTCTAATGAAACAGAATAACGTTCTTTCCAACCATCCGAACTCCAATGTATACAGGTGAGAGACTGGTGACTTGCGGACTACCCTTTTCTGCAGAAATTATTATACTGGCACGTTAATCTGTGACGAAGATGGCGAAAATTCACACCTTTACGCTCTGTGTTTTGTAGGATGTTGTCAGGATTTGTAGAGTTTGATGGTTATTACCTGGAGAGTGATCCTTGCCTTGTATGTAACAACCCGGAAGTACCATTCCAGGTGAGAATTTTTTTTTATAACTAATGCCTATACAAGAGAGCTAAAGAACTATGCTTGCTCAATGAGCCATTACTTTTCTTGTATTGGTTTGATGTTATTATCAATAGCTTGGTCAAAATAGTGCTTTAAAAACCCAGGCTTTTCATCCAGTGTTACGTTTGATCGCATGGACGGGCCTAAGATATTTCAGAAATTTTTCCAAATACTCATCCGGCCATTACACTTTTGTAGAGCCTGAAGCTGTCTAATATCAAAGGAGACTCTCGCTTCACCACCACATGTCAGCTTGTAAAACTGATCGGGAGTCACACAATCTCAAGAGTGACACTAAGGATTGCAGATCTTAAACGGCAGAAAATGGTAGGTTATCATTACCATATATTGCAGCAAATTCTTGTGATAACACAAATAGAAATGCCTCTTTTTAGGCTGTTACTATATTTGTAGAGATATTCTACAAGGTGTTTTCTTATTGTCAGGTCCGAACCATTAACTTGTACTACAACAATCGCACGGTGCAAGCAGTTGTGGAACTTAAAAACAAGTGAGTTCATCATGTAGACGGATTGCTGAATTTTACCAATTGGTATATCAGAAGTTTTCTAGAAGGCAATCTTTGTGAGTTAAATTTAGTTTCATTTGGTAATTTGAAAAAGTGGTTGAAAATTGAGTTGTTTTACAGGAGATCGCTGTGGCACAAAGCAAAGAAATGTCATCTTACTCCTGGCCAAACGGAGCTGAAGGTTTGGAATCACAGAGTATCTTATGTGACTTTTTATCTGGAATGCAGACCTTTGCGTTGAGGGTAAATCTCTTCTTTTCTTTTTGCAGGTCGACTTTCCTCTGCCAATAGTTGCCTGTAACCTAATGATCGAATATGCCGATTTCTATGAGAACTTTCAGGTGAGACTTTTTACAATGTGTCTCAGAAAGTGTTGTACAACTATTTAACAGCTCGATTGGCGCATCTTCGTCAGAATTCGTCAAAGTATTTTGGTTTTCTTTCGGCGAAATTGGGTGGGTAGAGGTTTTAGTGTGATTTTTGAAACCTCTAGCAATGTTGTTAGGAAAAAATAGAATTGTGGAGGCGCAACAAATTTAAGTACTACTTTCCCGCTAAGAATCAATTGGGCGAGAAAAAACTTCGCATAATAAGACAAGGTTTCAGTGATTTTCATTGACATACGAGTTGGTGCGCATATGTACTCTTAAACGCCATTCCTGTGCAAAACAAGGAGTAATCAGCACTTTCTTTACTACTGTACGACTTGGGCAAACCTTTGGATGTTTACTGTTTGTTTTGCTTCCTGTCTTGTAGGCTTCATCTGAAACTCTGCAGTGTCCCCGCTGTAGTGCGTCTGTTAATGCTAATCCTGGTGTTTGTAGTAACTGTGGAGAGAATGTTTATCAGTGTCACAAATGCAGGTTTGTTTATCTCCAGGGTAGGATTGCTCTCGCTATTTTTGATGCCATTTATCTGTCTTATCATATAATGTTTCAAACACGACAGGCAATGTTTTATCTGATATACAACGAGATGTGGGTTGACGCACAGCCGATTACTCGAGACGTCTGGGTAGATGTAATGACGAAACACTTAAAGAGTGCTTGTTGTAGCTTTTCATATTTAAAACATTTCTTTAAGAAATTCATGGCCTACGTCGGCAAAACATTTGCTAGTTAATATTCGATTTTCAACCTTTCTTTACGGTGATGATTCTCTTTGTTTCCCCTTTCTAAATAATTAGTTAATTTGAGGATGCACCTTTCCTAGCACCTGTAAACATTCGGTAAATTGTTGTGTAAAACTGCTCAGTGTACTTTATTCTCAATCTGCATTGACAAATCTTCTGAATAGCAGCTAAATTGTGCTCGTGAGTCTTTATCGCGATTTTGAGTGTGACAAAAAATGCGTTGGATGGTGGTAAAATACAGCTAAAATTTCATGTGTAAAACAATAGTGCAGTCAACTGTCGACAGTCAAAGGGGTGAATCCTTTCAGTTTGTCAACGTTGAAAGGTGAATTGCAAATGTAGATGTGTTTGGGTCCATTCTTTAGACTTAGTTTGAAGCAAGTCGCATGGGTTGTTCTTCATAGGTCCATAAACTATGACGAGAGAGATCCATTCCTGTGCAATGCCTGCGGTTTTTGCAAATATGCTAAGTTCGACTACACACTGACAGCCAGGCCATGCTGTGCCGTGGACCCAATTGAAAATGAAGAGGATCGTAAGAAGGTATGAACAAATATCAACCCTGACTTTTTACCGAAAATGATTGCCTTTACAGAGAAATGAAAAGTTAGTCATTTGCTGGGTACCGTGGATTTGTGTAAATGTGTACGATAACGGTGTATAAGGTGTTGCTTTTATTCTAAAAGAATGAAGAAACTTGGCCTTTTGCAGGAGGTTGATAAACCAGAAGCCCTTTGCTTTACTCTTTATGTATATTTAGCCACTCGAGTTCTTAATCGAGTTCGAGTTCTGAGTTTTGACAACCGAATTGTCCACCACATTTCCTTGTTGCACAAGAGCTTCTCGCTTTTGCTGTGTTTGTGTTACGTAACAGAAGTGTGATCCTTCATTTTCCTAGGCTGTTGGCAACATCAACGCCTTGTTGGAGCGAGCAGACAGAGTGTATCGTCAGCTTGTTTCCCACAGGCAGCCATTAGATCTTCTACTAAACAGATTGCTGGAGCATGGACAGCAGGAACCATTGCAGGTGAACACATTCTACACTACAGACACAATCATTCAGTGCATTTGAATTCTGGCGGAAACTTTGAAATACGTTGTGACGGTTTTTAATGGCTGCTAGTATAGTGGAAGAACCCCCTATTGTTGACATTATTTGGGAAGGAATACTTGCGTTACTTTTGTCACTTGAAAAAACTAATAGCTATCATCGAAGGAACTTGTTCTGCCGAATGCAGTGGTGAATAAAGCATTAGTAGCTGCAGACTGTTATTGGGCAAAAGGTTTCTTAAAGCTGTCCATTAAATAACTGTTAATCTCATCGAAGGTGACGCAATTGGTTTTATGAAGTTCAATAAAACATTTATTTAACACATTTAACAACTAGGAGGGCGGGCGTGGTCAGCGGTCAGTCGTTTGGCTCAAGCGCGGTCAGCCTTGCTTGCATCACCTTTCACCGGCGAAAAATGTCTGATTGGTCGTCGCGCGACCACGTGACATTGCCAAATTCAAAATGGCGGCAATACCTCCATACTTTGTTTATTCCATTAGAAAGAAGGTTAATTGCGGCTTAATATGAGTTGCAAATGCACATCGGATATTTTTAGAATAGCCTAGACTTTTTATTATCCTTTTTCACCTATTCCTATGGGATTCGTTTCCTGCGATGCTCGCGATTTGACCGGTTTTCGGGATTCAACTTCGGATCACGAAGGACAACAATGTTTCTGAAAAAAGCAGGGTCACCAGAAAGAACGGCGTTTGTTCACAGCTCAATGCAGCAGATAAATAAGACACTGTGGGTCCTTTGAAATTGCTTAGACACCTGGTAGTTATTTTATTATTATTTTTTTCCCTGAAAGGTAAAGCAAAAATACTTTTTCTCCAGCAACACTTTTCAATTTACAAAAAAAGCTTGAACACGAGCTAAATGAATTTTAGTGTCTGCATTCAGTCTTTTCATTGAGAACGGGTGCAATTTTAATATCAAAACTTTAAAGCCGTCTTTAAAGAGAACTTTGATTCAAGTGTTAGTTGAAAAAATAATGATTATATTTTTTCAGTATATGAAGGTTAAAAAAGTGATGCATATAGTCTAAAGTGCTACAAAGGAGTAAAAACCCAGATATCTCCATAAATAAATTTTATTGACACTGTCAGGGACATGTGCTTTCCTTGAGTACACATTTTTTCATTAAAAAATCTTGTTTGTGAGGCTGCTCTTTGTTTGATGCAGGATCAATCAATCTTTTCTGAAGAGAAATGAAAAGTAAAGTATGTTAACATGTCAGATACTTCACACTGCCTTAGCCAACAACTAAGAAGAAAGTGAACTTCAAATCAAAAACAAAGTGAAAGCTACTTCACTGTGAAACAACAACCACTTCAAAGATATATCACATTAAATTCATGCAAAATGTAGACCTGATGAGAAGTTTATAGGAATAGAAACAAACGATAATGACAATGAAACTATAATTTTTGAATGAGATCTGTGAGTGTCCTCTCATAATTCTGACAGAAGACCAAAATTGGAAACTGCACATCCTACACAACTGCATTCATCAACATGATCCAACGAAAATTTCGGCCACTCTCTTCGCTTAGCCTTTGGATGCCCCTCCCCCCCCCCCCCCGCCCTTTTATTCTTTCACTGATAAATCAGTGTGATAGGTGCCTTGTTCCATTGGCGTGGGGGCTCATGGCTGGAGGGCGCGGGTTTTTGTAACTCTTTCTAGGGGCTGGCTGTGCCATAGATGGAAGCCCCTGGACATCCCAGGCACCCACCTCCACTAGCGACGCAGTTATTAATGAATCATAGGTATGGTGATTTATAGTTGGATGTAAGACTTATCACTTATTACTTGCATGACAGGAGGGCATTTCTGGCACAACCCAAACAATGACGACTGTAGTTTCAGGCTCTGGTACAGCAGGCAGCAGCGCTTCTGCTAACACTGGCGTCAACAAGGCCATCCAAGCTTTGGCTCATCGATACTGCGTTGAATGCAAAGGAACATTTGATGAGCTGAGCAAGATTACGCAGGTTCGTATATTGTTGTAATAACAATTGCCATCAATTGAATTAATCCTTCCCGGTCTTAATAAGGGGCAAGGTCAATGCTGAAGTAACGTATCAAACACGATACGCATTGTTTTATCCGATAGTCAGACACCGAGAAGTGGATGAAAACGGTGCACGTCAGAGTTTTTCAAGACCGACTTCGCCGTGTCTGGTTATCGCATGAAGCACTGAGTCGAGTGTTTGATACACCTAAAATAAACAATAATTCTTCAAGAAATTCATGGGTGACGTTCGCAATATTTTATGGCATTTAAGATGCCATATAATATCTTAAGCTCCGATGCAGTAGCGATTTCCTTAGTTTTTATTCATTAATTTAAAAAGTTTGAGAAGAAGATTCCCATTTTCATTTTGTAACACCCTAAAAAATCCAGCTAAGGATTCACAGACTCCGCACAGGACTGTTTGCGTTTACTGACAGAGTAATTCAAGGACTTCAACGTTAATTCCTTGTTATTATTTTCATCATCCTTCAGAAAGTACTGGCGTCTAGGAAGGAGTTACTTGAGTATGACTGCCGTGAGAGTAAAGGTCCGCTTGAGACTGCGGCTGGCACTGGATCCCTGCTGCTATCAGCTGGCGTAAACAGTCGAAAGGGCAACTGCTATGGCTGTGCATCGGCTGCAATTGAACATTGTGTCACACTTCTGCGGGCATTAGCTATGGTGCCGGGAACTCGCAAACAACTAGTGGAAGAGGTCAGACTTGCTGTTTAAAATTTTTAGCTTACAGTGACTCCTTTTGAGTAGGGCAATACTCAAATTTGTTTAAACCGTCCCTATCGCAAGTTTCTTGATTACTAGTCTTAATGTCTTAATTGGCACGCACTATAGTTGCTTTCTATGAGAAGTGAAGTTGCATAGTATATATATTTGTTAAGGAGTGATTTCACGACGTCTACGGCAAAGAGAACGTCCGGAAAGCAATAAGTATAATGAGCAAAAAAAACAGCTTGCACGTGCATCACACTCTTTTATATATGTCTTTGCCGTCACTGCATAATTAGGAAGGAAAAATGCCTAATTTCACGTATTTTGGGGGACGTAGATAGGCGGCGGTGAAATTTATCTTTCTCTTTGTAAACTTGGATGTGGGTTTAGTAATTCATCTCCAGAAGAGTTCGGCTGACATTTGACAAAGTGAGTAAGTTGGAATAATCGCGATGAAGATGGAAGGAACGCAAATTTATTTTTTTTAAGACACGTCCTCGGATCTTGGGCCCCGTCCACACGAATCCGGATATTTTTGAAACCGCATATTTTTTGGCACGAATCGACCTTCGTCCACACCAAACCGATGAATCGGCTCTCCAGGTAAAACATAAACGGTGGAGTACGGTTTCAAAAATTCCTGATTCGTGTGGACAAGTCAATAAGGTCCTTAATGGGGGTTTGAAAACTCCCTACTTTCGCCTACACGCCCCTTGTTCATATCCCCCACACCCCTTAACTGTTTCTCTTAGTGGTGGTGCCGTATGACAATGTATTAGGGAGCTTAGGCAACGACGACGGCAACGAGAACGGCAAAATAAACAATAGGTTTAGATTGGCAAAAACAACAACTTTGTACGTGCATCACGCTTTTTTGTGCATATCTTTGCCGTCACTGCACGACTACGACGTGACGACGTGAAACTTTTTAAATTCACGTTTTATGGAGGACAGAAACGTGACAACGGTTTTCGTTTTCTTTTTGTGAACTTAGACACAGTCCTTTAGAATTCAACTCCTAAAAAAAATGGTCAACATTTGAGACATTTGCAATAAGAGCGATGAAGTTTGAAGCAGCACTAATTCACTTTTCGGGTGACGTTTTCGTTGTCGTCCCCATTGCTTAAGCTCCCTATTATTTTTTTCAAACAGGGACTGATACAAGCATTGGTAGAGTTTAACTTACACGAAGGTACGCCACAGATGAGAAGTGATGTAAGGCATCTGCTGTGTTTGTTGACTAAGGACAATGAGCATGCTACAGTTCAACTCAATGAAATCCTGATCGGAGCAGTCGCTGAAGCCGTCAACAGTCACAAATCCAACCCAGCAGTCGTAAGTAAAACTTCTCTCTTTGTTTAGCATACAGCGCTCGTTTGTTAACAAGCGCGAACTTAGTTTGAGATCAAGCGAATCAGATTAATGAATTTCTTTAACTGCTCTTTCGTCATTTTCTCGTTAGGTTTCAGGAATCAGTCGTGAAATGTTACTTCTAAGCAATGCGGTCGAGATGGAAGACTCTTGTTGGGAAACGCGTCTGAGATGTGGTAAGTTTTTTATCTACTTTTCAGGTCCTTCATAAGATATTTCTCGAGTCCCTTTTTGTTCGCAACTAATCTTTGACTTTCAAAGAAAACGTATGTAGTTTGCCTATTGCACTTAGTGTATTTACGGTGTATTATAATAAATAACAACGTGCACTAAAGAGTTTGTAACAGTTGGAGCCAATAAATGAACTAAAGAAAGACCGATAACTTTTACACGGGAGATGTATACAAACGTAATCTTATCTCAGTAACCTTGTTGTCTGTTGTTACAGTGATGACACTATTCATGATGTCTGTTGAAGTACGGAGTCCGCTGATCATGGAGACTATCACGGTTCCTTGTTTAAAGATCTTGCTGCGACTTGTTAAGCCACCAGCGCCCAGCAGTAAAGCCAATAAGGTAGGGCCGGTATATCTGAAGTAGTATTGTTTCCATGTGTCATACAGTCAGCTGTTTAACCTACCTAGATGTGCATCTATGTAATAATTTGAATAAGGGCCTGTAGTTCCACGCGCTTCTTCTACTGCCCCAAAGAACAGGAAAAGGGTGTTTTTTTTTTTTTTTACCAATTACTGCCACCGATTCCATTTAAATATCACGCAGTAGTTCCTGTTATTATGTGTACTCATATTTCGCGTCACAGAATATCCGGAATAAGTTTATTGAATTCAAAGGAGATTGCGGCAAATAATTCGATATCTGAGGAAAATGAAATGTTTATTACGTCAGAAGCGTGGCACACAAAAAAGATACAAGTGAGTCGCAACGGGAATTAAACCCAAGAAACTCTGGATCATTATACTTTTCTGGAAAACTGCCTACCTTCCCCTCCCTTAAGCCATCATTTTGCCCTAAGTGAGAAGGAAGTGTTACTGTTGGCTTAGGGGAGGGGTAGGTGGGCAGTTTGCCAGACTCGCAGCCTGTTGGACTGTTTACAAACACAACAATCTCTTTATGCTGCTGAGATGAACGATGGAAAGCGTGTATATTGATCATTCGTTATTTTTCTCAAAGGATAAGGACTGCAAGTCATTGAGTTCAGTGCAGGGCTACAGTGAAGTACGTATCAATGCCAAGCAGTGGATGGACGGTGATTTGAGCCACACTTATTCTCAGTGGAAAGCAACAGCGCCCAAAAAGTCCACTGAAGCTAAGGCGGTGACTGGGGACAGTCGCGCTGAAGCTCGTAAGCGGCATCTGATGGAGAAGTATGGCCGGAAGTGGAGAGAAAGGACCAAGAGGACAGAATCAGTAGGAGAGAAGGAAGGAGAGCTGGCTGAGGAGGAATGGCTGAGGCAGGTGCTGTTTATTCCATCAAACAGAGCAGCTCGTCAGATGGCCTGTAGCATGATAGAGTCACTGTGCCAGGTATTTGTGCTGAAACGGGTTTCTGTGCATCTGTGAGTGATTTAGCTCAGTAGCGGATATTATAAATGCGCAGTGGTAGCTTAAGAAACCTTTAGGTAAAAATTTCTTTTAATGAAGAGTATTAGGGTTCTAAAGTTGGCAGGTGCCCCTCCTGTGCCGTGACACCTTTGGTCCGCATCTTGTACGTCACATTTTGCCAGATGTTTGAATAAGTCATTTCCAGTAACGTCGAGAATTGAATCTCTTTAATTTTGGTCTCAAGCCTAACACATCAACTATAATTAACCTACTCAATAACAATTGCATTTCCTTTGCCACGTGTTTTGCAAAATTGCGATGAAAATACTGGCCCTTTTATGTCAGTTTGAGAGTTGTTGGTATTGCTATTTATATATTTTTTTGGTCGTATTCAGATACCCAGTCGACAACAGAACATGCTTGACCTGCTCACTAGGTATGTACATGAACTGGCGAATTTTTTTAATATCTTAACAATTTTATCCATATGACATCGTAGTATGGCGTCACATATATAATCATTTTGACAGGGACATCCGTGAAGCCGAGGCTAAAATGCTGAGGCTGTATTCTTTGAATAAAATATAAGCATTTGTAAAAGTTACTGTTGAAAAAAGTGATCGTTATGTCCGGAATTAAGGGTTTTGATAACAGTGTAATTTCTCTTTTTATTTTTTATCACACAGCTATTTAGAGGAAGTGCGTCGTGCAGGAGAAAATGCAGCAGAGTTCTTCCAGTTGTACCAGAGGCTTATTCAGCCGACTTACTGGAAGTTTTACTTGGCACTCCAGGGAGCATTGATGCAGATTGGACAACTCTTAACCAAGGTACATTACTTGAAATGCATTGTCAGAACGGGCACTCCACTCAAATACTTAGAAACAATTAATTCAAATACAACATAACATGATTTAAAACCCCAACTGGCAGGAGGCAACCAGTTGGCTATTTACAAGGGTGTCCGAGGATTTGAACTCGAGAAGACCAACAACAATTCCAGCTAGTGGCCAGAGCGGGACTCGAATCCGGGATGCCCGGATTGCGAGTCAGACGCGCAGACCACTCGGCCACGTCGCCTCTTCCTCCGCCCAATTTTTGTTCTGGACTTCTCTCGGAGTTTGCAGCTCATAGTGTTCTTCTTTATTTTACAGGAAATAGAGCACTTGACCCATTTAGAGCAGTACACGCTTAGCTCTGATCTGTCTCAGGGATATGCCTTGAAAATGCTGGCTGGTAAGTGAAACAAATTAAACACTGGGACACACAGCTTGTTACCCAATTCAGTTCTCCGCGTTTCAGTGCAGCTAAATCAATCTTTACAAGGTAGAAAACATTTTTTACATCTCTTTCTTTGGTCGTGTTTGTATCTTCTATTGCTTGAACTTGCTAATCGCTTCTTTTTCCTTTAACAGAACTGATGTCGTCTTTCCTGGAGCATGAAGCTATAAAACAGAAGTTCAAGGGAAAACTTGTGGCTACAGTGCTGAATGGTTACTTGTCTTTACGAAGGTGGTTAAAATCTGTTTATTTATTTCAAGACCCCAACTGTAATCACCGTATGGTTCTGTTTGTCTGTCTGTCTGTCTAAATATATATTTTTACCTTTATTTTGCATTTATACTCACTTTAATTATCTGAATTTGGCATTATAGGTTAGTAGTTCAGCGGACTAAACTAATTGACGAGACCCAGGAGATTCTTTTAGAACTGCTGGAGGAGATGACCACTGGTACGTCTTACTGTATTTTAAACTGATTTTTTTTGTAAGTTACTGTTCCAAGACTACGTTGTTAAGTGACACTGAAGAGGCCATAGTATAACCTAATAACTAATTGTTTGATAGCAATTATTCAAGAGAGAGACATAATGGTATGTGGTGAGGAAAGAAAGAGTGGCCGTGCCAACTTTGCTGTTCCTCGTTATGTGAGTTTGCCCCATGTAAGAATAAAACTACTTATCCTCCCTTCTGTTTTATAGGTACTGAGACAGAAACCAAGGCATTCATGGCCATTTGTGTGGAGACTCTCAAGAGGTTTGTCTCCTTTAGCTCTAGTCTATAAAATGTCCACTTAATGCCTGTTAGTTTTTATTAAAACTGTATTACCGTGATTTTTTTGCTCTCACCACTATTGTATCTGTGACTCATGGAGACTTAACACACCTCGGGGAGGGGGCGGGTGTACAGTTTCCCAGAGGCCTAAATTGATCAACTGCAAGAGTAACAATTTAGCAATTAATAAAATAGTACAAGAATTGTATAGTTCTTGAATATTGTCTAGTGCACTTCGCCTCATTGGTGTGCTCTTGGCTGATACAAAGTGTACGCGACGGACATGGTAACGTAGTTGTCTTATCGCGTACAAAGGTTCACAGCTGATGATTTATTGTCAATAATATTTCCAGGTACGGATTAGATGACCTCAGAACTCCAGTCTTCATTTTCGAGCGTCTTTGCAACCTTATTTTCCCGGTTAGTGTTTTTGTTATATATTTCCAAATTTTATCGTCATGTAAACTTCTTATTGGGAGATTTTGAAAGTAATCGTGACATCCACTTTTTGGCATTTATTTTCTTTTTCAGAGAATCGAAGACGTGGAAATTTTAAGCACTGCTTCTTCTAGTTTCTAAATTGTTTTGTTGTTTGCCATTGTATATATAGGAGGAAAATGATGTTGGTGAGTTTTTCTTGACATTGGAAAAGGATCCTCAACAAGAAGATTTTCTTCAAGGTCGAATGCAAGGCAATCCCTACAGGTCAGTGTTATCATATGTCAAACACAAGGTATTGTGTTTTGTTGTTGTTGTTGTTGTTGCATATCATCAAATACCGAGAAGTATTGTTGACAAACTTTCAGGTGTTCAGTAGTAGCCAGGGGCTTCTTTCCTGCTTCCATCAATTTTTAAAACGAGAACTGAGATGCTGTGAACAGGTTTATCGGAAGTCTAAGAACGGATAAATTTCCTCACTCATCACTCATTCAAATAACTTGGAGGAGGCTTCGCCATTTTCCAAGTTAAAAATTTGGAAATGAGAAATAACGGATAATAAAACAAGGAGTTCTTTACGAGATATCCCAACATGTCACGGATTTGTTTCCTTTTTTTTTTTTCGCACTCCCTTGCACCTTACTTATCTTTTCCAGGAAACGACTGCTACACAGTGTCTCTTAACGGACACCTCGCAAAATCGGACATCAAGATTATTTTTTGGGTCCCTGCGTCTCTCTAGTCCTTCTATTTGACTCTATCTAAGACAGACATCTCTGTAAGACGCGTCTGTCTCAGAGAGAGTTGTTTGTACAGACTTTCGAGGCTGTTTTTTGTAGTGCACGCTTGAGGTTACTTATACCTGTGTTGTCGTTTCCTTGTTTTCCCCAGCTGTAATGAGCCTAGTATGGGCCCGCTTATGAGAGATGTCAAGAACAAGATATGTACTGGTGAGAAAATATTTTGATAAATCACAAGTCATCACTGTGTATTGAGGGGACACATTTTCAACAGTGTTAAGCCGGTATCCCGGCAAACCTGAATTTTTTTAGGCTTTCTTTTCGTAACTGCGATGATTTTCTTTACATTTAAGTCTCAAGGCGCTGACCAAAAGTCAGAACTGGCCTCCCTAGAGTTCTGCTCGGTACCTTTTCAGGCCTCGGGTATATAGAAGGGTAGGGATTTCACTTGTTGAAGTACATTAAAGGGTTGGGAAATCTGTCATTTCCGTTGGCAAAAAGGCTCAAAAGGAGCAGATGCACTTTATGGCTGCAAAAAAAAAAATCGAGAAACCGTTCTGATTTTGTGATTTTTTTCATATTTATGTGCATTTCCGGCATTCAAAAGGGATATGAAGTTGTAGACTAGGTATGTTAATGGGGTACCATTTGTCAATAGAATGTATACGAAAGAGGTGCCTTTTCTGTTAAAAATTGCATATAAAAGAGTAAGGGGTTGGACTTTGGGCAGGAGCCTCGACAGGTCTGATTGAAAAAGAAAAGAAATTCTCTTTACTAATGGACAGATTCGGCCGCCCAGTTCTGTCTAATGGTAAGCGCCCTTATTTAGCCAAGTTAAAACTTATCCAGCAGCCGGTAATGTAACACTACTTAACACTTAGATATAAAACCACACAAATAAACGATAAAGGCCTGTACTCCTTGTTACTCTGGTTATCCTGTCTACCATTATAAAGCATTTTGAGTGAGCTGCTTAGTTACAACCTATGATTCCAAAGAGATCTTTGAAGCTGGGCTTCATTAAAATGGAAAGGTACAGTTCTTCATTGTACGTCCGTATTAAACTTGTAACAGTACGCGTTAGTCTCACTGACAAACCTAAGGCCAACGGTAGGCTTTCCCGCCCCCCCCCCCCCCCCCCCTCTCTTTCTCTCTCTCTCTCTCTCCATCAGTGCTCCGTATAACGGGTATTTAAAGCTGCTTTTATTGTAATCTGTATTTCTCCAGATTGTGAGTTGGTGGCTTTACTTGAGGATGACAGTGGAATGGAGGTAACTTATCTTTCAACCCTTGTTTATCGCATTGGTATTCAGTAGTGATAACATCGTACTTCTCTTTCAGTTACTTGTTAACAGCAAAATCATCAGTCTGGATCTGCCGGTCAAGGATGTTTACAAGAAGATCTGGTGTCCAGAAGGAGAGGTGTGTTTTTATTTATCTTATACCTACAAAATGCAAGGTAATGAACAGCTCCCCACTGGCATGAAAGCCCAGTTGGTTACATCACTGGGTATCGCAGGGTCATTCGTAACCTTTTCAGAACGGCTGCATGTAATATTGTTTCTTTGTCCGGCGGTGATTGTTACTTTGTTATGAGATAGACACGCTGTTTCAATTGTATTTGTATTGACTTCAGTCGACTCTCTCTTAACGAACACCTCCATAAGACGGACACCTAGAGTTGGTCCCTACCATTCTTTACTCCGGTTCTATAATGCGGACATATCTCTAGGACCCGACGGGCGCTTGGTGCCCGTCCCAAACGTGTCTGTCTTAAAGAGAGTTAACTGTACTGTTGAGGTATTTTCCTTTTGTGACCTTATGACGAAGCCGAATCTGTCAGCTGTTCATCGTATGATTTTGGATGCATGCTTTATGCAGGAGGCCAGTCATGATGTTGTAATGAATATCTATACTGATTTTAAAAATTGCTCTTAGGGTGAACCAATGAGGATCATCTACAGGATGAGAGGTAAGAATTAGAAGGAAAAGGTTGTTGAGTTCTTGCTTCCTTATCATGCTGAATTATCTTGGGATGTGAAACCCAGTCATTTTATACCCTAAGAATGAGCTCTTGTGTTGGGATTTCGTGCAGAATTTCTCAACGGCTTTTGCCGATCGCGCACAACTCTTGCGGCTACTTTGCTCGCTCCCTTGCAAGAGAACATGCTGAAAGACTAGCCATTTAGTCGCTTTGTGCTTTAACTCATTTTCACAATAAGGCCGTGCGGTCTACCATTTTAATGACTGTCATACCTAAAAAATAGGCACTGTTTCTACTTACATTAACTAATAGTAAACGCCACTAATTATAGATTTCGGTTGAAATAAGGGTAGACTCCCTTTCTTATTGTTTAATGTTGACATTATGTGATTCGCTTAGGTTTGTTGGGTGATGCCACTGAGGAGTTTGTGGAGAATCTTGATACACAGCAAGGTTAGTTATTAATGCATTGTCCTTTCATCCCATTTTATGCCTGTACTACATTGCAAGAAAAAACTGGTTACTGAAACTAATATTTGTCTTTACAGAAGAGGAGCAAGACGATGAAGAAGTATATAAGATGGCCTCTATCATGTCTAGTTCTGGTGGATTAGAAGCCATGCTTAACAGGTATTATGTACTCTCGTACGGAATTTAGCCGCTATTTGTGCACATTTGTTAAGGGAAATAATGTCAGGCACACAGTTCAGCTTTTCTTGTGTTTCATGACCGAATGGGCTCTCTTTGAAGAAAAGGGCGCGTGACCAAAGAATCAATAATCTACAAGTTGAGAAACTTCCTTGACGTTGTGCGACATTGAATGCTGCCGTTTACTCCAGCAATTTCTATGTTACCTCGTATACATTTCATTGTCTGTTGTTGTTTTCAACCCTGGCCACGCGTGCATTCGGTCGTCAAACTAAACATTTCAGCGTTCAAAGTCGCAGCGAAGAGTTGTTCAGAATTGATATCGTACTTGAAGTTTATTCAACTTAACTAATTGCCACAACTAATTGGCTAATAAAATTTTGTTCGTGTTTTTTTTGTCATTTGAAGGTTGAGCGGTATTAAGGATCTCGTACGAGGCAAGCAGTTGGTGTCAGTCATTCTCAAGCTAATGGGATACTGTGTGAAACTTAAGGTAATCATCTTTATTTGTTTATTTCCTGACTTTGTCCACACTACGCTGAGCCCCTCACGGAGAGGAAAAATTCACGCAAGCCTATGAACTTTCGATAAAGAACAACTGCAACCGTACTATGGTAATATTCGGTAAGAGGTCGTGAAATTTGTAACAATATAGTAACCTGGCATTGACCTTTCAAGAATAATTTTCTTGGCGAGAGTATCTGTTTTCAGATAAGACCGCAAACTAGATTTTACTTGTAGCAAGCTAAATGGGCGTAGAGAATAGCAAACGACAAGCTCTGTTTGGCTGTTAAATACGTCGAGTGATTATTACTTTATCAGTCACTGAACGCTTCCACTCCGAAGATGCGCTCTTCGGCAGTTATAGATTTTATTGCGGCGGAAGGACTTTTGTAGCAGAAGACTTGTCTGCAAGTCGGTGAGAAAGTTTCATCCCACATGTGGGTCCTTTGTCTTTTAATTCTTGGGACTAAAAGGATGCTTATATATAAATGTTTCCACAGGTCAATAGGCAGTACCTCTGCCTTCCTAATTTGAATACGCTCAATGTCTTGCTTGGAACTTTAAATCAGGTATGGCTAAGAGTAACAGTGTCCTCTTGCTTCATAAACCAAGTTTTGTTTTCTCTATTCAACTCCTTGACTGTGAATCGTTTTATTAAACTGCAAGACTGTGAACTTCCCGGGTATCTAGAATGGCAAACGGCGGCTACGAGGCCGCGTCTTCAAAGATACACAGACGTCGCGTCCCTGTTAAACGGGGGGAAAATAGAATTGGGTCTTAACATCTGATCAGACTATTTGTTCATAATAAACGCTTCGTGTCCACTCAGCGGCGGGTAATTTTTGGACTGGTTAAAAATTCGTGATTTTTTTTAGTTTGTTTTAAGTTACATTTTCCCGCTTCAAAGCCTTTATTTGTTCTCGAGACTTGGCGTGTGGCCGTTTTTTGGCAAGGAGCGAGCATGGTAAAGAAAGGTCTTGGCTTGGGTAAGGTATATTTGCATGGACATGGGGATACATCATAGCCGCTCATACAGCGCATAATTTAAAGATGAACCCCTCTTGTCGGTATTTGAGGTATTGGGTAGGTTTATTTTCAGTACATGTGTTGTGTGGGCAAAAAGGGAAAGAAGAAAAAATCGTTTTGAAGGGTTTCAGTGTACTTAATAATATTCTCACAACTGTAAGCCGTAATGCCGACTGTTGCTGTTATTTAGGCTCTTCGGCTTGAAGCTGATTCAGGTGGTGGAGCCAGCGTAGCAGAAGACGTGCTTGGTATCATGGAGACCGTACTACAAGAGGCCACCAGTACACCCACCCCAGAGATACCCATCCAACAGGGCGACGGATCTCAACTGGACATGCTGCTAGACAGAATAACAAGCCCTTATGTGGTACAATAGTCTTAGTTTTTTCATTGGAGCCAAATGCCGTCGCTCATTATTGTTTTGGGATTTTTGTGACTCTTCCCTTTGATAGACACTGGCCAAAAGTAGATAAGTAACACTTCCATTTCTAGACCGTGTTATGCACAGATTATTAATCGTTCTAATGTTTAAATCTGTGGACGAACTCCTTTGGTGTTGCCATTCAAATAAAGCCTTCTTGGCCCAACTTTTATACAGTACCATTCATTTCTTTAAATCTTGCAAAAAGGAATTTGAATGCTTTGTAAACTTTTTCCTTTGCCACTATTGGAGTAAAGGGTTAAGTAATCTACAAAGTCTTGCGCAAGAGACGGAGGAAATTATTGGATACAGACACCCTCTTGCTGTCCACCAAAGGGAAACATCATGATCTAAGAGGCCAACAAAGTGAAGGACGTAACTTTGAAACAGTTCAGTGTATCCCTTTGCGAAATGAGGGATATTTTACGAATGAGTATCTTTCACAGCACATGCACTGTCGAGTAAAATGACGCCTTGCATACACTTGAACATTAGATCAGAAGTTACCTGTTGTGAATCAGTTTAATCTACAATCATACTAACATTTGTTGTTTTACTGTTCAACTTGCAGAGAACCCACACCAGTGTTCTTCAAGCTATGATGCGTATAATCCCATTCCTCACGTTCGGTGATGAAGAAAACATGCGAACATTGGTGAACCACTTTCTTCCTTACTTGGACTTTGAAAAGTAAGCGTCCGTCTTTTGAAGTGTAATTTACCTATCGACTGTGCCTGTGACGGATGATTGAAGATGTGATTCTTAGAAACTGTTTTTTGGGCTAAAGAAACCTTGATGCCTTTTTCTCATTGTCTTTTGTAGGTTTGACCGTGAGCGCTCAAATGATGAAGTTCTCTTTTTTGACTGCTTCTGTAGCATAGCCAGCAAAATAGAGGTAAGCTTTTTACAGTTGTGTTCATTTAGGGTATCAGCGTTTTTAGTTTCTAATCAATCCTTTTGTTACTGACGTACTACATCCATTTTTGACGTTTCGCGCTAAAATATCGTAAACCCAAGGACCAGTTATCCAAACAAACTTTTGAGACGTTCAACAAAATAAACCCCAATATGGATTTCAGACGGTCTAACCTTAATATTAATAAGCGTTGGTCTTCGTACTTAAACCACATTGTCGAGGACTCCAATAAATGTCCTATTACCCATGTTACAAAATAGTCTTGAATGTTAATTTTATTTTTCTTGTCTTGATCCTATCTTTTAATGTCTACCATGTCCTCAGCTTGGTTTGCGACCACGTTATCGTTGCTTCATTGAAAATCTCTTCTTAAACTGTTCTTAATCTATTTTATTTTAACAGAACAACCACAATGGATTTAAACTGAAAGAAATGATAATTGAAAATGGAATTGTTGCTAAAGCAATTACGTACCTAGAAAAACAAACACCTCAGAAGCCCTTAAGGTACAAATCAGCTTCTGTTCAGTCTGCTGTAGTTTAATTTACTCTTTGTTGTTTTTGTTCTTGTGTGGTAGTTTCTTTGTGCGTTAAAGGAGTTGTGTCACACCGAATGCGCATGCTCCGGTGTTTGAAAAGAGTTCAGCTCAACAAGAAATCAAAAGGGCGTGTTTCTATTGCTTTCGAAAAGAAATCCGCTTTCATCGTCTTTATTAGGTGCTCTTGTAACCTTAAGTTCATATCTGTTGGTAGTGTGGGATATATTTTTGTAGAATGACAAATTAAGTAAAAACTTTTCGCCGCTCTAGCAGAAAAAAAAAACCATTGCGAGAAAGGCAAAGCTTTAGAACGCGTTATTACATAAATTACCTTCCTGCGACTGTGACGGTGCTGCGGTGGTACATTTAAACATTTAAACATTCCCTATTTCCTGGGTGCTTCGGCTAATGTGGCCGACATGTCATGCCTACGCTAAAACCGTGGTCTAGGAGATTTGCTGTGCATTAAGGCCTGTTTTTTTTTTGTTTGTTTGTTTGTTTTTTTTTTTCTGAAGATAATTTTTGTTTCTTTGCAGCAAGGCAAACCTGCTTGAAGCTGACGTGTGGAAGGAGTTTTTAGCGCGTCCTTCCCTTCCTTATGTTCTGCGCCTGTTGTCTGGACTCTGTAAAGGACACAGTAATACACAGGTGCGCTTTTACTTTAACCTTTTTAAAAGTGCATCGATGCGAGCCTGGCTGTACGTGTTAGGTACGCCACAATACTGTCAAGAGGTGGCTTCTACAGCGACAGCCCTCGATACCGTCAAAACTAAGATTTTTGTGAAACAAACCTCGCCTGATAGATGTTGTGAATACGGATGACAAGACCTAAAACAGCGGCGTTTGTCTCAGTTTGTGTGATGATGAACATACCGTGACCGAGTCCCTTGAAAACCATTTTGGCCAAAAGTGAGTCAACTTAGAGGACTTGTCGACATGCACGATACTATCATACATACTTCACTGTTCCGTTATTTTCATTTTTCCGGCACTGTATTACCTGCAGGTCCTTGTTGGTGAGTCGGCAGTACCAGCCATTCATAGACTGGAACAGGTATCAACAGAGGAAAAGGTCGGATCACTGGCAGAAAACCTTCTGGAAGCTCTTAGAGACCATCCTGACGTAGAGAAAAAGGTCAGCTGACCTATAGCAAATGTTGTGTTATATCTGCGCCTGTGCATGGGCGTTTCCGATGTGTATGATTTCCTTTTCTTCACTCCTCCCTCGCATCAGCGTTCTGGGGCGATTTTAATAGATCCAACCGAGTAGACGAACTGCCAGATATTTAAAGGGAATTCAAATTTTTACTATGTATAACCAACTCTTACCTTGCGTATACCTCGCTATTACTCTCCGATAATTTCTAAAAAAGCGAATTCCCCGTTAATAATAAACTACAGACGTTAAGATGTTCGTTGTGTCCTCCCCAGCAAATTAGAATCAGCCAGGACACTTTGTACATTACACTAAAAAGAAAAACCCAAGGAAAAGTTCAGCCAGTGTATCCCCATTCTTATCATTTGCTTTCCTTGTGTTCTGTTTAGGTGTCAGAAGTTCGTCGATCAACTCGTTTGGAAAAGAAGAAACTTGCCATGGCCATGAGAGAAAAACAGCTTGGTGCTCTGGGTATGGAGGTAGGTAGTTCCGTAGCATGTTCCAGGCTTTCAGATGGCGGTGGGCGGCAGGAAAAAAGCTCAAATCCAAGAGAAAGAAGTTTTGCCGTGAGCATAGGGTCTAATCTCTCTGTATGTCGTGTAATATTCAATTCGTTTTCCGCGTCCCTTTGGCGCGGATATGGCTAGCACAAATATGTTTGATAGAAACTTGATAATAATCAATAACTTTATTAAAATCTTGTAAAAACCTATACACAAAAGAAAAAAACTGCACTGGGGTAATTATGGTTTCTCGCCATATACACATGTGAAATTCTCAAGCTAAAAGCATGGGAGTTAGTTGATTATAGATATAAAAATTCATTCTAAAACGTCGGCGTGACAAAACCATCCATTATGCCCATCAGCCTCTAAAATTAAAAACTTGATTATTTCATTTAGGCGGAAAACTTAATGACTTTCATGTCAATTTAGTAACCAACAACAAAGATTAAGTGCCGTGTCGTTATTCTGCTATGTCTATTGATGTAGTATTATTATTTAATCCCACCCTTATTTAGACAACATCATCAGGAAAAATAATCGCTAAACCGTCAAGCATACTCCGTGAGATGGAAGAACTTCACGAAGAGTCTGGGCTGGTCTGTTGCATCTGCCGTGAAGGCTACAAATATCACCCTCAAAAGGTGCGCTTGCTTCTTCGTTTTTGAAGAAATGTTTAAAGTCTCATTGTTAAGAGTTTCACACCCCACAGCTCTGTTTTTTTAAGTACCCAACGTAGAAAGGCTATTGACGATTTCCTCTTCTGCAAAATAAATCTTTTTCTGTTCAGACTTCATAGGTGCTGCATTGAATTGTTTGTCACCAGTAGGGTATTTCATTACATTTCATTCTATCTAAGGGCTCCTATAAGTATAATGGTCATTGAATAGATTTTTCCCTGGTAAACGATCTGGTTTTTGCAAGCTCGTTTGAATAGTGCTTTTAAAAGGTTTTAGAGCTAGGTAAGTTTGAACCAAAATAACACCTTTCTAGTTTTTCTAACTACCAAAGACCGGAAATTGTTTCAGGTACTAGGTATCTACACCTTCACCAAGAGATGTATTCTGGAGGAATTCGAAAACAAACAGCGAAAAACACTGGTACGTCACTGTAGTATTGATCCTGATCATTATTTTAAAACTGAGGTTCTTAAAACGCAGAAACAGCGAAAAGGCTTGCGCAATCCATCGTTCTGTGCTTAAATTGACAACAACTTGAAAAGTAACAAACTGCTCCTTTTTCCTTTGTCTGGTTTGAAGCTTTTTTGTTAGCTAATGGGTTCTTTTATCCTGATTTATTCATAGGGTTACTGTACTGTCAGCCATTTCAATATTGTCCACTATGATTGTCACATGGCCGCTGTAAGGTGAGATTGTTTTCGTTTTAACTCGGAGAACATCTTTTTAAGGTTCTGGAGCAACTGGAAAAATCTAGAGTGACATGAAAGACAAGAACATTGTCACTGTTTTAAGTCAAATCCTTTGCAAAATAATGTATTTTTTGTAAGTATGTATTTAAATCTTGTTCTTTGGTTTTGATGTTTCGTAGATTTTAGGTAGGTCGGTACTGTTATGAGCTATTTATTCAGGCTTGTGTAATTGCTTTTCTTCACTAGACTCGCCCGAGGCCGTGACGAATGGGAGAGTGCTGCACTTCAGAATGCCAACACTAAATGTAATGGCCTGTTACCAATCTGGGGGCCTCAGGTAAATGCTACCACTCCACAGGCAGGCCAGCCCTTGTGCGCGTTGGACGTTCATGGCTGCCACGTTTTAAACAAAACGCTTATTGTTAGAAGCGTTCTGGTAGGGATCTACCGTGAGCGACGAAAATTAGTAAATCATAAATGGGCGATTTAAAATCGTCAGTTATGTTACAATTTTTCTTGTATGTTTGAAAGTGTAAGTTTACCAGAGGCTGACGGTTCGTGGCCTTAAGTAACACTGTACACAGGATAACCGATTAATATTTTCCTTGTAACGACTGTTATGTATGTTTTCATCAGGTATCCGAGTCGGCATTTGCAAGTTGTTTGGCAAGGTGAGGATATTTTCCCCACTTTATTTTTCTGTACTGCCGTTATTGAATGAAATGCGTGGACCATCCGGGGACCCATCCGGGTTTACATTGGCCCCTTCCACGATTCTCTCCGTTATCTTCCTTATCGTCCCTCCCCGCCCCCCCCCCCCCCCCCCCCTTGCCTCATACCTTTTCTTCACAGGCTGACAGTGTAGATAAGGGTCATGTAGCAGCTGCTTGGAAGAGAAGTCACCAATGGTGCGTTTCCCTAACCCCAAACAATACTAAAACAATGGGAAGGATGACATGTCATTGTTTGCAGTGACCAATTAGGAGAGACCTTACGAGAAGCTGCTACACTACTGGTAGATGACGAGTAAAAGAGTACTGAGCCATTTGCATGATGGCGTCATTTTACTACTACGACCCGAATCCTTCAGGTTTGCTTTCTTGTGCAAATTAGAGCTTTTGTTATTGAAACCTTACTGGGATGATCAAAATAAAATATGAAAGGAAAAACGAAATGAATTCTGGTCTTCGTAGTAAAAAAGACGTCATCGTGCAAATGGCCTGTTAAATGGTTTGCGAAAATTGTTTTGTTCGTCACATGTGAAAAAAATTGCTTGGAAATTCAGTTTTCCAAAGTCTCTCAACTCTGGTGGAGGTTCAGTTTTACGATGATTACATTACAATGGACACACATTTGATCGTGGAGATAAAACTCCATAGTGTAGTCAACAGTTAGTTTCTTGCACTTGGGACCTACGACTCTATATTTGGCTCAACTAGCTCTTTCGCTATTTGACTTGCGCCGCTCTGATACATATTGTTGGACCGCTTTTTTTTCTAGACACAACAGTTACATTCAAGAGTGTACCGGTCACCTGGAGCCCACCTATCATGCCTCCATTCACGACCTTCGCTTGCTGTTGCAGCGGTTTGCCTTTGAAAAGTCGTTTAGCGAAGACACTGGTGGCGGGGGTAGAGACTCGAACATCAAATTTGTTCCTTACGCAATGCACATGGTCCTTTATGTACTGAACACGTAAGGTCTACAAATCTGTCCTCACCGATACAAGATTAAGACATCTTAGCGACCGTCGACAGTGTTTCTGTTTTTCAAGGGTATTCGTTTTGACTGTAGATTATTACCACATGCACTACCTACCAGTCCATTCATTATCCGGGGGTTTAATGTGCATTCAATCCAAGTAATATCGTGTAGCTCTCCTAAATGGTGGATTTGGCAGATCTTCATTGCGACAGCGACTGCAACGAGGACATAAAAAATCAATAGGTTTAGATTAGCAAAACAACAATAATTAAACATTTCCTTGCCGCCGTTGTACGACTACGACGTGAAACTTGCATGTCGACGTTCCTAACCTGCGGTCACGGACTTCAAAACGCGAGTTCTCAGGTTGAAACCAGAGGTTGAAATTCTGGATTCTTCGAAGCGGAGTATTCGTCATACAAAAGTAGAAATTCTTCGTCTGAAATCATGTTTCCTTCCAATCGTAAGAAAGAAACAAAACTTAACGCAAATCTTTGAAAGACGTTTTCAACTGAATTAATCTGTCGGCGTTCGTGATGGATTCACGTTGTTTTGCTTAATAGAGAGTTTTAGATCCGAGTTTACCGCGAACCTCTAACCGCTGGAGGTCACGTGACAAGTCTTTGGCGTCACCTTTGAGGTTTACGACGTGCGTTTTCAACGTGGGGAGATAGGTTTTCGCGTATGTCATTTACCTGAAAGCTTTTAGCGTATAATTCTTGTTTTACGTAATAATACAAAATCTTGTGGAGCAAGTCTTTATCCATTAACAGAGGGACAATTTCGGGCGAAATGCTAAATTCGATAAATTTTATTGGATCGTGAAAACAAGGGCCATTCATGGCTGCTGATTCAATTGAAAATGGCGGCCGTAAATTTGCAAGAACTGATGTAAGAATTTACAGCTCTTTGCTGCTAGATAACCTAGTGTTACCGTAAATTTCTTTTATTTTGACTGATTGATATATTTCTTCTATTTCTAAATGAGAAAATAAACCTAGAATGGCTCCATTTCGCTAATTCACTTGAAATAACTTCTTTAATCCACCGCCAATCTAAATCGAATTATGTTTGGACGTCGAACCGCAAACGGGTAACCGCAAACCGCGGTTAGGGGTTCGCGGTAAACTCGGATCTAAAACTCTCTATTGATTTGCATTTCGCGCGCAAACCGTGTCCCCGATCCAGTTCTGTGCGGGCAGCCATGCCGTTCGTGAATCAAGAACGTCTGGTGCTTAAGTTTCCTAATATCGCGTTTTATAGCCGAGGACGTGAAGTCAAGGCAAATACTTTACTTTTCTTCTTTCCGAACTTAGGTACAGTCATTCAGAGTTCAACTCCAGAACATTTCGCCAACATTTGACGAGTGGAATGAGGTGCAATAACAGCGATGAAGTGTGAAACATCGCGTTTTGACTTCTTAAGTGACGTTTTCGCAGTTGTCGCCTTCGCGGTTGTTTAAGCTCTCTGTTGGCTCAACTTTTCCTTCCTCAAAGTAAAATTTAGCTAGTAGTTGAGTGATTCGCTGAAAAGCCGTTTCGTTTTGATGGCATGGAAACGATAATAGGCGAGTGTAAATTTTTAACTGTTAAGTCAAAGAACTGTGTCATCTTTCTTTGCAGAACGCGGCAGGTGAGTCGAGAAGAAAAAACCCTCAAGTCCTTCTTGGATATGTCTCCAGACAAATGGGTTGAAGCATCGTACGAGGTATGCTGGATCTTAAACGTTGAGACTCAAAAGATGGGTGATGTTATCTACTGGATAAATCGGTATCCACTGCAGGGTGACGCAATTGATTTCCCGGATACTTATCCACTGGATGGTGATTTATCCGATGGAAATTGCTATCCAGCGTTTGAACAATCATGGCCAGACCGTTTAACATTTTACAGCTCTATCCCTAATTTCGTTTCAAAGACTTTCACCCTCGCTATGTAATTGTTAAACAATTATTGTTCAAAAAGGTTTTCTGTTCATTTTGTCGCACTCGAACCAAGCAATACTTTCCTCATCGTACAAAAACTTTTTCAACCCACTGACTTGATAACGGAATGAATTGCTTTGTTGTTTTCCAGGTTGACAGTCCATTATTCTTGACAGTCCTATCGCTGTTTGTTTACTCCATGGAACAGTGGAACCAATCAAAGATCACGTACCTTAAAAGGCTTGTAGTCACTGCGCATGCTCGACATCTCTCACCAACAGGAACTTCCAAGTACGACTATCCTTAATTTAATTTTTAATCAGTGATCCCGTTCTACGAATACAGAGCACAAGCAAACCATCCTGCTGATTAGTCACACTGTAGAAATAAGGACGTTATGAGATGAATTACTGTAACTGCGACAACTTAGGAAAGCTTATAAAAATATTGTACGCCCTTGAAATGTTCAGTAATGTCTTTATTTTTTCCGAGATTTCCTTTTCATGAAACTATGCACCGGCTTACAGCTAATGCTGTTACTCACCAGATAAGTAATAAACTAGACTTGCAACTAGTGGACCAATCGAATTTCACTTTCAAAACAGAGAGCGAGTGAAGCGAGCTTTTTGAGCCCTCTTCGCGGCTGAGTTAGGCGACGAAGTGGCGGGGTCAAATTAAGTAGGACGAAGGACATTTTTGAAGGTCTGGTAATACACCATTCATTGGTCCTATTTTTACACAGGACCTCGGATATGACCCCAGCTTTGTTCTCTGTTTACCGACCGTATATCATGTTCTTTGCGCTGATCGACAAGTTTCATCAGCTTTTGAAGGTAAGTGAGACTTGCTTCAGCTACATGTGCTGACTCCATAACTATAACGCTCTGTCAATGCGTGACGATCTGTTCCTGTACTTACAAGTAATTGCAACTCATTTTATTTGGGTGAACTGTTGGCACCTGTTGCTCAACAAGGCGATCACTCAACTTGTTTGAAGGTTTAAAAGCCAACTGCTGCGAATACACATTGTATCTCTCGTTAGCGAATTACTCTACTCGACTCGTTTGAACTCTCTGCGTATGAGCAGCATTCCCCTAAAAACGGTTACCTTCGGTTGCGGAAACGTTTTCTGCTTCCCGAGAATATCGCTTAAGGGAGCTTCGATTGTAACACTCAAAACTAAAGACAATCCTATTGCCGAACCTTGGCACAGTGACCACCAATCATGGGAACAGGGGTTAATTGCCGCGGCTGAAGAAGAGTGAAAACCAAAGTGAATGTAGCCGTCGGGTCTATATAATGTGGCCGTTTAGTTGTTGAGAGAGAGACCTGTTATTAGAGGTTCGAGTGATCAGGATAGATGCTTGCAAATGCCTGATGTATTCGTTAGTTTAAGATACATTAAAATGTTTTTAGCGATAATTATTACCTCCTCTTTTGTTCCACAGAAAAATCTGCCAGCGGATAACAGTGCCTGCCCGCAAGGCATGCTGGAGTACATACGAAACAATGACGAGACGGTGTTGAAGGGTTGTGACAAGGTAGGAATTGAAACAATATGAATGATCATACTCTTACTATCTAAACCAGATGAACTCGTGTAGAGAGAGCGACTCGTAGGAAATGTGGCACACAGTATCGCTTGTAAGAAGGAGTTACTACTCAATTATAAACGTTTTCCTTTTACCACGGACTAGAGGAGACTATATCAAAATTCAGGCCACCAAAGTTGTGTTTTTGCTACGTCACCAAACACGATTCCAGTGTTTTACTTTATCAGAGCATGAATGATTCACATGTATGAATAACTATACACCCAACAAATCATGCAAATGTTTCTGATTGCAGTAAAGTCTTATGTTTTGTTTTCTTCGACAGATTCTGTCTTTTTACCAAACAGATCTGTTGCCTTCAGAATCAGCTGCTGAGTTGTTTGATGTGGCAGGTTAGTGCTATGTGATTCTTGTTCTTGTTGAGCCTGCTATGTCCTTAGGGGCATGATGCCTGAATGACTTTCATTCTGGAACGAGTTCATTCCATATCCATATATTTCTCTGTGTTTGTTTACGTGATACCGTACCGACATTTAGTTCCCGTTTAAGTCATTCCGGTTCTCAATCCGACTCAAATTCTCGTTCTGGTATGAAGTTTCATTCTGGCGTCCTATAAACTGAAAACAAACTTCGTTCCGGTTTGAAAATCGCAAATCCGCGCGCAGTTTGGCGCGAGTGGCGCATGCTTATTTGGTCTGCCGCGAAAACCACCTGGCCGAGAACGCCTTAAACTGAGCTAGTCGATCAGTTTATCATGTGAATGTAGACACTAGTACGAACTTCATTCTGGAACGAAACTCTTTCCGGTATTTTATAAACAGCCCCTCTTAGTATAATTCATTAGAATTCGTCCAAAGAAGAAAGGTTGTCTTAGCCAAACATTGAAAACAAGAAATAACAAACCAGATTGAAAATGAGATAGTGCAGACAAATCCGTTAAAAATTTATGCTACTATTTATGGCAAGGTGAAGGTTGTTGTACCTTGGTATGTAGGTAATGTAGGTAAAACGATGAACCTTTGTTTATTTTTAAAAATCTTGTACTTATAAAGGCAGGCTGTAACATTGCTGTATGTAAACAGCATTTGCCCGCCATTAATGTGTTGGTTCTCTTCTCTGCACCTAACGGTTTTTCTCCGGGTAGTCTGGTTTTTCCTTCACCCTCTCTCTGTCAAATTCCAATTCCATCAGCGACGCACGAATGCTTTGCAGGTGCTTCGTGGTAAGCAAGTAAAGTCATGTTATATTAGAGTTCACCGGCGGGGTTTGAACGTTCCGGGCAGTATCTTGTAAAGCAGTGGTGGTCTCTACATCACCACACTGGCATTGTAACCATGAATGTCGCCCTCCCTCAGTGGGGATAGAGCCTCCACGGGACTCGGCCGATTATGTGTTGGAATCCTGTCATGAAATAATGAACATTGCGCATTTCTCAGACTGTTTCTTACAGCGTCACTTCAAATACCTCCTAATGAACGAGTCAATTATATTTTGGTTTAGTAACATCCAACTAGTGGTCTATTATCAATGCTGCGTTCTGATTGGTTGAGCTACTACTAAGCTATATGTTATAGCCCAGTAGTAGCGAAAAGCGCCGACTTTGCTAACCAAAAACAATGGCGGCTGAATGTTTTGTCTCGATATTTTTGACCAACTAGTTGGATGTTACTAAAACAATTACTCCTCTCACCCTCTTGGCCTCTGATTCAATAGCCTATTCGGCCTTCGGCCTCATGGGCTATTGGCTCAGAGCCCATTCGGGCTCGAGGAATAACTGTCAAATATTCTTAGGTAACACCTTTTTTTTCTTTGCAGGGTTACTGTCTGATGTTTCAGATCCAGACAGTTTTATTTCCGAGACCCTGGCCTTACTCCCTAAGTGAAATATTGCTTCCACCAGAAAAACGCCTCTTGTTTTCACAAAGCCGCAAACTTATGGAGGTTAAACCTAACAAATCTTGATAAAACCGACTGAAGAATGTCTCAGTGTTTATATTCGTGCAAACATAATTTTAAACTAAACTGATGTAATGAAAGAGATCGCAATAAAATAGCGTGAAATAATGTGTTTCCCTACTCTCTGGAATATGCTTTCCTTTGTTATTGTCCCCAGTTGACAGATCTCATTTGCTTGGGAGCTCAAGCAACGACGACGGTAAAGAAAACGTAAAAAAGGCACTAGTGATTTAACAAGCAAAACAACGACTTTGCAGTACGTCACACTATTTGGTACATTTCTTTCCCATCACTGCGCGACTATGAACATGGCACTAAGTCACCTTAAAAGAAAGTTTATATCTCTTCATACAAGATAATGGGCTGGCTTTGTCCTTATGAACTATCAAAGAGGACCAACTTCTGCTGAATCCCAAACTCCTCCTATTTGAGAGTCGTAAGATATCGGCAAAAGTTGGTTATTTCCCCTTATCCCCCATGGATAAGCACCTAACTTCATCTCGCGCAGCAAAAAGATCTTGTGTATTTTTGGACAATACCTTGACAGTCAATAGGCATTACCAAGCGTCATCTTGTGGGCACGCTTGGGACAAATTCACAGAGTGAAACATTGTTTTGATCGACAAACGTTAATTCGCTTAGCTTAGTAAGCCTCTAACTGCTCGTCCTTCTGGACCAACCCAACTGAAACATATCCTAAGAAGATCGGGGTTGTTCAAAATTTCGCTTGTAGGATTGTTTCCGGGGCCAAGATATACGATCACATAACATCTATTGTTGGTTTTCACATGACGTCACTAAAATCCAAACTAAAAAACTATCGATCCTACCGAGATTTTACTTTCACGATGCATTAGAGCAGCTGAAAACTAATTTTCATACAAATTTTCGCTTCAAAAGGGTTCTTGGTTTTGTGATAGAGGACGCTTGAATTTCTAAGTTTTTTCGTGACGCGATATTTACATGACGGCCAAGAGAGCTGTCATGTGGGTTAAAAAAATGACTTATTTCAGGAAATTTTGCTATTTAAACAGTTCATGTATTAGAAAAAGTATTACTTTAATGTTTATGAGTTTCTCGAGGAATAAATTCACGCTTTTGTAGCAAAACTCGGTAACAGATATTTCTGTTGGTTTCCGTCCGCCATGTTGGAGCTCATCCAGGTGAGCACCAGAGTGGCGTCTCCATACAAATCTCTATAAATTTGGGTAAAACGTTTCTTGGGATATCTCGTATACGAAATATTCCTCTGACCTGAATCTTGGCGAGGGTCTTTGTATATGTACCTCCTTTCATTTCCCAGATTCTGGACTTTGTCTATTGGACGGTTTTGATTTTTATTTTGATCTATTTTGAATGGCGTGAACCTGAAAACCAGCAATACTAGTAATAATTGCAATTAAGGGAGTGCATATGATGGTGGGAGGGCGGGCGGTGGTGAGTGGTAGTCGTAAGGGAGTGTAGGAGGGGGCATTGGGGTATATTAGAAACCGCAAAACCGAAGAAAAAATCATCCAAAACTGCAAAACCGCAAAAAAATTAGGCCAAAACCGAAAACCGCATACAAAACCGTCAAAAACCGATACAATGGTGACAAGTGGGGCATACAGAGCAAACTAAACTAACACTAATTTCACCAAAGTATTTGTGAATGTCATGGACTTTGTCTGAAGCCTTCGTATCTTTTTGTGTCTGCTTAAATCATAGGCTTTGTTTCTGCCGCTCTCTCGAGCCCAGACTTTGCGGCTCAATTTCCGAAAAGCCGCTAGTTATGGAGCCTGGTTAACTTAGGAGAATTTGCACACAAGTCCTCTTTAGAATTGCAATTTTTGCAGTCGCAAAAAGCAATAGCTCTGGAAATTTCGATCGAAAATCTCTAATCGAACATTTCCATTTGATAACTAACACCTGAAAGTTTGGAGACTCGATTGTCTAACATGCGATTGCACTGAGCTGAGTCGACACTGAGGAAGCTAACCGGTACAATAATTAGTTCCTTTTCAGTTTTACAGGGCAGCAGGAACTTGCTCTAAGGTTTAATGTGGTAATAAACAGATACTCAAAACAGCAGTCGATTATTGAACCTCACTGCCCTTCCATATCGCGACCTTGCACCAAAGAGACAATTCGTCGATGCCCCTGATTCATCTTGCTGGCCCTGAGAATTGTTGTCATCTGCACTGACTTCAACTTCTTCGTCACTACTTTCATCAAATTCTTGCTGGCCTTCGCTAGAGACACTAGCTTCCTCACTCACTTCACGCTCGTTCAGATCTTCATGGGGTCCTTCATCTTCATCAACTCCGAAGTTCAGATTAACCTTATCACCAACTTCGAGATGGCGTTGATAAAGATACTCTGGCAATGTTCCGTGCTTAGCCATTGTAGTTTCCTGCCGCACTGTCCTTTGTCTTACTGTAGCACCATAATTATGCTGAGGCCCAGTTGCGTAAGAGGTCACAGTCATTTGCAGGAAGGCTGACAATGGACAGAGGCATCATCAACAGTACGTTATGAAGAGACACCGTTGTGTCGGGCTTTGGGTACCAGGACCTTCGACTGGTGTGATAGTACGCAGCCCAGCTTGTAGCACGTTTGACGCTCTCCTCAGCATCGGGTACCAAAACCGAAAAACCGCTAGTATTTTTCACGAAAACCGAAAACCAGATGCTACAAAACAAAAAATCCGCAAACCGCAATGACCACTAAAACCGAAAAACCGAGGTCTTTTGCAACAAAAACCGAAAAACCGATCTAAAAAATAACCAAAACCGAAAATCCCAATGCCCCCCTTGTGTAGAACGTGATGAGCTTGTAAGATTGAGAAATCAAAATCAAACACTTTTATCAATATGAATATCAGCAGCTGTCTTTATCAGTGGTATTGTTTATCCTCCCACGTTACAATTCGCGATCGTTGCTATTTCATTATTCCTCAAAAATGCAAGAGCGTCCTGTATTTTTTACATTTACTTGGCTTAACCTCCAGGTAAAGTACATGTAGGTAACAGCACGTCAAACACTGTGATCCTCAAGATATTCTTTTGCACTGTAGGATGGTCAATAAAATTGGCTAAAAATTGGGCTACAGAAGATTAAAGTTATCTGAAAGCGTCTTGTATGACTTCAAACCCTTGCTGCGTGACACTGCGCTAACCTCTGTGACCTGTTGTTAGTACAACTCAAAATCTGAAACGTCGATAAAATAGCCTATGTAGCTGGCGGTATTGTGTAGTAGCCGCCAAAACGTTAATCGCGCACCTAGACAATACCGCCAGCTACGCAGGCTATCGATAAAACGGCTTCCAAATGGCTCTGGAAGCAAAGAGAAAGTAAATAAATAATTTCAAAAACTTATAAGGCGCAAATATCTATATAAATATATTCAAATGCGCCAAAACAAAACAAAACCATGAGGTGAGTCATTTTATTTCTATTTTTGTCAAAGAATGTAATTTATAGCCTGAAATTCATCCGATTGCTTCGAGTCGTTTTCTCCTCTCAACAACTACTGAGGGAGTAATAACGACTCGAAGTAATCGAATGAAATTCAGGCTATGTAATTTAGGACGTATTTTGCTTTTTAAAAGTTAGTCTAACGACTCCAACAGAGTCTTGGCCGCCTGTGCTGAAAAGTAGGTCAGTTTAACTTAACTGCATTTTTTCGACAATTACCACAGTAAAAAATGCAATCAGGGTTTTACCTAGACTACGAGTAGTCCCCATATTTCCTCAGGGATAGTAGACGGAGCGAAACGCGAGCGCGCATGAAAATCACCTCACGCGAGAAAGGCGAGACGCGGTGGGGAGGGAGAAAAATGAGGGACTACATACAAAGCCCAAGCTTTTGAACTTATGCGTTGCTCTCACAACGCAAAACTTTGATTGGCTCTTCCATGGAAATCTTTCAACATCTGTCAAAAACGTGCCAGCCGCTATCAACACTCGACATAATCACAATTTACAACTAGAGCAGAACAAATAACTAGAGTTGCTCATGTAGAAGCAACTAAGCAGAAGGCCAACCCGGTAACTAAGTGATGAGGTTCGCGTGGAGAACTGAAACCATGGTCTTCTCTGATCGCAAAGAGGCAATAACAGAACAGTCGCAAGGCTGTTGAGCTAATTCAAAATTTATCACCAAAGGAGGACGTACGCACTCCAGTCCAAAGACTCACGTTATCCTTAGAAAAAACAAGCTCCTTTTTCTCTCTCAACGCCGCGCCTCGCCTTTCTCACGTGGGGTGATTTTTACGCTCGCTCGCGTGTCGCTCGCTCTACTATCCCTGAGGAAAATGGGGACTACTCGTAGTATAGGTTTTACCATGTTTTGAGGATTTTGAGACCATCTTCGCATTTTTATAGAACTCGCTCACCAAACCAATCTTTCGGTCAATTTCTGGTTTCGCTCGTTGTTTTTCTCGGTGACGAAGAGGTGATCATTTCCTTTTGCTGTTTGTAACAATGATTTCTCACGCCTATAACTAATAAGTAAGTTTGGAGCCCATCGAAACCTTAAGACGGAATCCACCAGGAAATTGAGTAATTTTAACTTTCAGTGGACAAAATCCTTGTACCAGAGACATTTTCTTTGGTGTTATTACGGATGACTAATCACATCCTTAGCCCTTGACAAATGTAAAAAAAGAATGCGATATTGTTCAAATTATTCTGGTACAAGATTTTTGTCCACTGAAAATTAAAATTTCTCAATTTCCTGGATTACTCCTTAATTTTGGCGCGAAATTTCAGCGTTAATATTGCCATGGCAAACTTCCGTACGTCTGTGTTTCAAGATGGCGACGAAGTTTTAAGTCATGAATGAAGATGTCAGGGCATAAAAAGACGCTTTAGAAAACCTGAACACACAAAAGAGCAAATCAAGAAGGATTCTTAGAGGTATGTCGTCGAAAAATTCTGAAAACTTAAGCCAAATTTCAGCTCTAAACGTTCGAGAGAGTGGAGTTCATGATCGATCCAGGATAAACATGTCAAAAATCCTCGATTGCTAACGTAATTCGTCACCCATGAGATTAATAGGTAATCAAATGGTATACTCGTGAAATTAGGCAGTAATTTCACTTGCGTTTTATCCAAATCCTTATAATTTCCCGAGCCTTTTGGACAAAACGCGCGTGAAATTATTCCGCCGCCTATGACATTTTCCGGCACCCGCATTAGCCTCGCTTTCGCGTGAAAACAAGCACTCGCCCTAGGCCGCCCGGGAATAGGAAGGCTTGTCGAAAGTGAAAGTGAATGTACTTGTGCAGTTGTTGCTTGACTAGAAATCTCGGACGATTCTCGGAAAAAGCGAGATAACACTGGCCCCCTGAATTCAAGAACACATTTTCTTATTAGGTAAGTTTATACTCTTCTCTAAAAATTCATTTCTTGTTCAGAATGGCAGTCTATCGTACTTTTAGTGCAAAATTTCTCAAAGCAATCTCAAATTCCGAATGAAGCGCAAAATGTATAACTTTTTATCTCCACAAGTAATTTATGTTTCTCCGACGGTTGTATGACGCAGTTTATCTCCACAAGTAATTTATGTTTGTCCGACGGTTGTAACACGGGATAATTTTCTTATTTTTTGATTCGAGTTCGTGGAGCACTAAGGTAGAAGATATCCCGGAAGCCTCGAGCTCGAAACTTCCTTGGTCCGCGACTAAAAATTATTATCTCGAATATCTTACCTGAATCACAACGTAACGAGCTGAAATACTCCCTGAAGATAGCTTTCATGTTCCTCTCGATAATCGTGAAGTGACAAGTCGCAAACTCAAGCATTTTGCTTGGAATTGCATAAAGGTGACCGTGCTCGATGGTCCTTGGTCCGCTACTCCGTAAACAGCACGAAAAGTACGTGAGAATGCGATAGTTTCCCTACGCAAACGTAATTTTCACAATATTTCATGTACGTCTTATATTATTGATTCAATTATCCTATAAATTAATACTCAGCGTAGGTAAACATAAAAATACAGCGCCTTTTCACCCTATAAAAATATAAATACAGAGAATAAGTTCAGCGGGTCGAAAATAATTACTAAGAACTCTTTATGTATTCGAGATATTAAGAAAAGAGAACTTGTAAACATGAATAAGGAATATTTTTAACACATTCCTTTTATCAATCAAAAGGTTTCATTTATTTTGCGAAATGTAATTACACCGAAGTCATAGGTCGCGGACCAAGGACCACTACGCGAAATATGGCGATATTTTTCAAGATTCGGTAACAGAAGAATTCAAAGTCTACAGCAAATTTGCTTCCAACGGCAGAAAACGTTTTATCTGAAAACCTGGCCTGCAAAAAGGCACTTCTTCCCGTTGCGTTTTATTTATCCCAGTGGCTATTCGTACGGCACCCGTACACCATCCTCGGAGACCCAGGGGCAGTCAGTCGGGACGATACAATGTTCGTGGTGAAAGTTTACTGTAAGATCGAGAAGAGCCCCTGGGCACTTACTCTTACCGAACCAGTTCCAGAAGCGTTTGAATTGCCTGCTTCTGATTGGCCAGAAAAAGCTTTTTCTGGCCAATCAGCGAAGACAAGCAGTCGGGTGACTCTCGTGTTTCCTTACACGACGTAGTTTTCCTCATCGATCGCCATAGTTGCGTAACGCGTTCAACGGGGCAAGTTTCTCGAGGAAAGTTTCAGAACAGAATGTTAACAACCCGGAAAACTTACAAGCTTTACCACGGCTACAAGAAACAAACACTCTCCGATGAATTTTTAGGGCGGATCTTTCGAAGGTATCGTAAATTTTTATAGCTGATACGATACGCGATACATGACTTTCAATTTCCCCACCTTTATTTTGCTCACACTGTCTAGTATACAACGCCAAGCTTACATTTTAGATGTCCATGTTCGTTGCACGACTTCTGAAACTTTCTACAGAGTGAAGATTTCCGTTGCACGGGTCACGCAACTACGTCGATTGATCGTGGGAAATGCCGTGCACGCACCCTTCTTCTTGCTTTCGCGCCAAACTTCTTTCGAGCTTGAAGAGAGCTTCAAGGATGCTCAGTAATCTTAGGTCCAAAAGCTGACAGACACTTCACAAGAATTATCATGTTTTTTGTCACCATTTATTGACAATTGAAAGCTGATGAAGTAAGCCTTGTGACTGCTGAAGATAGAGTGCAATTGAACATGTACATATTATAAATAGAAAAACATCCCATAATACAGAGCTACAGATGCCATTACATAAGTTTTATTCTTAAGCTGTTGAGATTTTTTTTTTTACTTCATCGTTATTGGAGTTCGCGTGTCTACTATAAATTTTATACTGCTTGTGTTATGTAAATACTAGGGAGCTGTAATATTTATTTTATTTTAATTTGTTAATAAACGTTTACACTGGAGTATTCGTTGGTGATTCTTTCTGTCCCAAAGGATTTGTTCTACTAGGTGGTACTTCAGTATATTTTTTGAAAACTGTTTTGAAAAATGGGGTGCACACTATATTCGGGTGCACATTATACACAAGTAAATATGGTATACCTACACATGACATACAAAAACTGTCTTTCAACACTCTCTGGAAAAAAAGAGAACTGTGCTGAAATTGTCAATTACTGTTTTCAATAATTCTTAAGTCTTTCTTCTTTTGGATTTTATTAAGTGTATAACCTGCAGAAGAGAAAAAATCCCTGCTTTTTTGATGAAAGAAATGAAAATGACAGAATCCTCCCAAGCCACTTATGTTGTGACATCTGTGCAAAAGACTGTCAGTGTGGGCAAACAGTAAATAAATGTAAAGATGACACAAAAAAGCATGACTCTTCTGATGTCTGAGGCAACAGAACCAACACCAGCAAATGCGAAAGTCAAAAAACCTGAGAAAAGAATGTCAAGATGATCTGAGACAGGAATTTCAAGACTCAAATCTTCACTTCCTGTATTCTAGAATTTGTATTCACTGATTGTCTTCTACAGGAAACAACAATTGACAATTGTGATAGATTAGTTTCTGTGGAAAGTATTTAAGACTTACTATGTGGAATGGTCACCATGCGATGAAGATTTTTACCTTTCTGAAGTCGAGGGTATTAAAAGATTTTAAAATATTTATCAATGACGAATATTATTGTCAGATGAGGAGAATTATGATAGGAAAGTTATGAAATATCAAACAAATGCACCAAAGAAAAATTGTTAATATTGCAGCATTATTCTTTCAAAATATGTCCAATCTTGTACCACAAATTGAAAGGGAGTTAAAACAATGGCAGTGTGGATGTGTTTGAGAGGGTCAGTAAGGGGAAACATCAAGCCAATCATAAATAAAAAGTTTGATAGAAAATCCCATTTTATGTGAAATTTCTTTAATACATGCATTTGTAAAAAGATATCTGATAATAAAAATTCGTGTCTACTATATCACCCTTACTCTAATCACAGTGAAGATTAACCCATGTTTTCTTATGTTTAGTAAGCCAGACACTCGGGTCCCTGAAATCAAGAGCTGAAATTGGATCTTTGGGAAGTGTCCCTATTCCTCGGTCTCTTCTCCCTGAGATTTTCCTTAAGAGCGTTCACTTCTTGTAAAGTTTTAGTGACTACAAAATATCTACATAGACATCCCACTCTTCCACGATTTCTAACCTCAATACCTACATGTGTCACACACTGCGCGTTTATCGCCCTCCAAAACTTTCACACCCACCACTTTCTCAAACATTTTCGTAAACTCACCCACAACATTTCTTTTTCTTTGCTTATTCCTAAAAACAAACCTACACAGCCTGCAAAAATTGACCTCACTTAACACGTCAGGATTCAGTGTATGACCGGACCGAGATTTCCAACTAAACAGAACGGCTGTATTAAAAAACGAACGGTAAAGGAGTTTGGCGCGAAAGCAAGACGGTACGTGCACTGCGGCTAGCCAGCAAATCCCACGATCAATCGACGTAGTTGCGTGGCCCGTGCAACGGAAATCTTCACTCTGTAGAAAGTTTCAGAAGTCGTGCAACGAACATGGACATCTAAAATGTAAGCTTGGCGTTGTATACTAGACAGTGTGAGCAAAATAAAGGTGGGGAAATTGAAAGTCATGTATCGCGTATCGTATCAGCTATAAAAATTTACGATACCTTCGAAAGATCCGCCCTAAAAATTCATCGGAGAGTGTTTGTTTCTTGTAGCCGTGGTAAAGCTTGTAAGTTTTCCGGGTTGTTAACATTCTGTTCTGAAACTTTCCTCGAGAAACTTGCCCCGTTGAACGCGTTACGCAACTATGGCGATCGATGAGGAAAACTACGTCGTGTAAGAAAACACGAGAGTCACCCGGCTGCTTGTCTTCGCTGATTGGCCAGAAAAAGCTTTTTCTGGCCAATCAGAAGCAGGCAATTCAAACGCTTCTGGAACTGGTTCGGTAAGAGTAAGTGCCCAGGGGCTCTTCTCGATCTTACAGTAAACTTTCACCACGAACATTGTATCGTCCCGACTGACTGTCCCTGGGTCTCCGAGGATGCCCGTACACCGAAGTATATTTGCTATTCATACAGGATCAAGTCTCTTGAAATTTCTGGTCATTAAATTTCCATGAAAGTGTAAGTCCCTTCAACCACCGTTCAATTTTAAAGGGAAAAAATTCAGTGGCAAATTCTAAAAGGGAAAAAAAATTCGATGTGGTACTATTGAGAACCGATCCCGGGGCGTAGAATTTATAGTATATAGCCTAACCACTCTACCACGGAATACTCGCTGCTAGATGGAGTTTGATTTTCATTCATATCACAACAACCGTAACCTTAAATAGAAGCTAACCGTTTCGAGTCAGTTCGGGAAGTCAGTGAATAAAACGATTTCTTGCATAAATCAGCTGTATTTACGAAACATAAACAAGATGAACGAACTACAAGAATTCAATGCAAGCGAAGGAAAAGCACATGTCTACGAAACCTAAGGGGGGTCCGAGCCCCTGAAGATTAACTTAGGGCCTAGTTCCCACGCGTCCGAACAATCTAACAGAATATAAAATTTCAGTTCCGAACATCCTCCCGCCCGATGCCGGGAGTGCATCTTCAAATTGATCAATAAGGTTCTCATCAAGTTCAATAATTGTCAAAGTTCCTTGTCAGTTCAATCAAGTTCAGCAGGTAGATCAGCATCACAGGCTTCAAAAAGGTGTAGCCGCTGCACTGGACGACGGGTAAGACTTCCAGATGTCAATCGCAAGGTAACTGCGCGGATTAGACCATCACGACCAGGATGGGTGGCTTCCACGCGCGCACGTTACCACTGACCTCGAGCTAAGTTATCTTCGCTAACAAGGACCAAGTCACCTTTGTATCTCGCGACCAACTGTAAACCATTTCTTGAGGGGTATCAAAGATCTCAGGTACTCAACATGCCAACGCTTCCAAAATCCATTGACAAGTTTTTGATGATACTGAAAACGTTTAGTGATGGCTCTAGAAGTATGTTTCGAAACACGGGTGTCCTTAGCTGGAAACGCTTGAAGATTTTTCCCAATGAGAATCTGAGCAGGGGTAATCACGCTGTAGTCTCCAGGGTCTGCACTAAGGTAAGTAAGAGGACGACTGTTCAGCTGTGCCTCAATTTCAGCTAAACTGGTGGTCAGCTGTTCAGCATCCAACAATGCTTTGGCAAAGATTTTCTTCAGAGGAGTCTTAACACCCTTCACAAGACGTTCATAAAACCCACCCCACCGTGGGGATCTCTCCACGATATACTTCCACAGAATCTTGCTTTCAGACAATGCGACCTGAGTTTTCTCAGCGTCAAGTACTCTCCAGCATTGCTGCAAATGTTTATCAGCACTCTTGAATGTTTTGGCATTATCTGACCAAATAATACCGCACATTACTCTTCTTGCCACCATTCGTCTTAAGGCAAGGAGAAGCCGCTCCACAGTCATGTTGCTCACTAACTCTAAGTGTATTGTACGGGTAACTGCGCAGGTAAATAGACAGATGTAAACCTTTTCGCCACTGTCTTTTAAAAACAATGGACCAGCAAAGTCCAAGCCAACATTAGTAAATGGCGGTGCAGGTTTGATCCTGTCTTCAGGAAGTGGTGCCATCTTCTGCATAAATAGCTTTGTGTGGTAATGACGACAAGCTAAGCAGTTCCTTACTGTCTGGCGGACTGTTGATCTTCCTTTGATCAACCAAAATTTCTGTCGTAGGACTGATAAAGTACACTCAACGCCAGCATGGAGTTCACGGCAGTGAACGTCGTCAATCAGGAGCTTCACAACAGGATGGTTGGAAGGCAAGACAATGGGATGCTTCTCCTCTTCCGGTAATGAAGACTTATGAATTCTTCCTCCGACGCGAAGTAAGCCACTAGTAGGGCACAGAAATGGATTTAAATTAGCTAGCTTACTGTCCCTCAAGGGACCACTATGTTTAGCCAACGAAGCTACTTCGTCAAAACTTGTTTTCTGTACATGGGCTATCAGCCATTCCTCTGCCTCTCGTATTTCTAGTCCAGTCAAAGGAGTTGAAAGTCTCTCTTCTTCTTTCAACTTCGAGTTGCGAATGAATCTTCTGATCCATGCAACAGTTCTTAACAATCGACTGTATTTGCTGAACCTGGCGTAGTCAATAAACGGTTCTCTAGTTTGGACAACACAGCTGCCAACAGCTTTACTCTTCCTCTCTTCTTGTACTGCTTCACTTGGAGACTTGGATCTTAAATCTTTTGGCCAATCCTTTTCCAACTCTTGCAACCAAGAGGGCCCCTTCCACCACAACTGACTCTCTCTAAGCTGTCTAACAGATAAGCCTCGGCTAGGTAGATCTGCTGGATTATGCAACCCTGGGCAGTATCTCCAAACACTAGGATCCAACAGCGACTGAATCTCCATCACACGGTTAGCAACAAATGGTTTCCATTGTGAGGCTGATCCTCTGATCCAGTGTAAGGTGGAAGAATTGTCCGTCCAACAGACAATGCGGCTAATAGGACAGTCAATTGCATCTTTAACATAGATACACAGTCGAGCTGTTATCACTGCAGTCATTAGCTCCAAGCGAGGGAGACTAATTTTTCGAACAGGAGCAACTCTTGTTTTAGACATCACAAGGCTTGTAGACGCCTTCCCTTCTTTAGGAACAACTCTGATATAGACGGCAGTGGCATATGCAACTTCTGATGCATCACCAAATGCGTGTAACTCCACCTTTACATGCTGGCTTAAAGGCCAATCAATGTAACTTCTTGGAATGTGAAGCTGTTCAAGCTCTGAAAGCTCTTGAACCCACTGAACCCACTTCCTAGAGGTTTTTTCAGGTAACTCATCATCCCAACCAACACCCTGGGTCCACAGACTCTGAAGCAAAAGTTTTGACCTTACTGTAAAAGGCGAGATGAGACCGACCGGATCGAAGATCTTTGCTGCTAAAGAAGCTAGTTCTCTCTTAGTGTACAATTTCTCTGATTTCAATTTCAGAGAGTTCAATTCTATCATAAAGACAAGGTTGTCTGTTCTCGTGTTCCACTTTAGACCTAAAGCTTTCGTAACTGGATGCATTCCCGGCAGTTCACTCTCTAATCTGATCAAACTATCTGGTGCTCTATCTTTCTCAGGAATGGTTTGCATAACCTCAGGCGAATTGCTGGACCATTTTGTCAAATTGAAAGCTGCTTGCTCCATAAGCTGTTTTGAACTTTGCTGTAACTTCACGGCTTCACGTATAGTATCTTTTCCTGAGGCAAAGTCGTCAACATAAGTGTTCCTCAGAATTTCATCTGATGCTTCAAGGAATGTTTCTTTACATCTCCTTGCGTGCTCTTGAGTAGTACAGATGGCAAGGAATGGACTAGAAATAACTCCAAATGTAACTCTTGTCATTCGATAAATCTTAAGTGTGGCATCAGGGTCCAAATCTCTCCACAGGAAACGATGTGAGTCTCTATCTTCCTCTTTCAAGCCAATCTGCAAGAACATCTTTTCAACATCACCCATGACCCCCACCTGATTCTTTCTGAAGCGCAGAAGAATTCCGACCAAATCTGGGTGCAATGCAGGGCCCGCTTCTAAGCAGCTATTTAGAGACACACCATTTAAATCTCTCGCGGATGCATCAAATATAACCCTCGTCTTAGTTGTTTGTTTTTCTTCTCGGATAACAGCATGATGTGGAAGGTAAAACACAGGACGCCCATCTGCTGGTGCATACTGCTCATAGGGTACTTCTTCTGCTACTCCGTCCTCCACATACTTATTAATGGCCTCTTGGTACGACTTGGCTTTGGATGAATCTTGGAGCAGATTCCTCTCGAGATTATGCAGCCTACTCCGTGCTTGATTGTAATTATCTTTCAGTACAACTCGCTTATCTTTCCATGGCAATGAGACTTCATACCGACCATTCTTGTATGCTAATGTCTCTCTAAACTTCTTTAAGACTGTACTTTCGCTTTGGCTGGTGGAAACTGACATTTCAACAGGCGTAATACCAATGGACTCCAAGTTCCAGAACTTCTGAAGTGTATCATTTAGTTCTTGGTTAGCACAAACTTGAACACTCATAGACACAGTGCAGTCTTGGCCATGATCACCCGTTGGTCAAAAGAAGATCCAACCTAAGGATGTACGAAGTGCCACTGGTTCATTAGGACCACCTCTCACAATATCTCTGGATACAAAGGAATAATAGAAATCCAAGCCAATGAGAACATCAATCTCTTGTTCGTTTCGGGGAAATTTCTCTGGAAACTTTATATCTTGAAGATGAGGCCACTTGGTAGGATAAACATCCACAGCATCAGCTGGACGGCATATAACTGGAGCAGTTAGTGCCTCAACACCTTGCGGCTTTCCAGGATCGCTGACCGGTGCTAGCGTAAAGGAAATTCTCTTTCGCAAAGTGTCCCTAGCAGATTTTCTTCCAAAACCCGAGACTGCGATTCTCACGGTCTCCCCATCAAGACCAAGCTCTTCAACCACACTCTGTTGTACAAAGGACGTTTGGAAGCCGGGATCAAAGAAACATCTGACAACCTTTTTGTAACCGTTGGATCCACAAAGGACAGCAGGAACAGTCTGCAGGATCACCTTGCCACCTGAATTAACTGCAATGGAACTTGATACTATGGAAGAGGATGAGGGAGGAGTTGCAGATGAGGATGGTGGTTCAGAGGACTTTGAATTGGCTTCTTCTGTCTGAGACTTGACTGGTTCCAAGTGCAGGAGACTGTGATGTTTACCACGGCAGTACTTACAGAGCGGTTTTTGACAAACTTCAGCTCTGTGACCAGATTCAAGGCGCCGAAAACACAGGCCTTTGGATACCGCTTTTCTAAATCTTTCTTTGACTGGCAATGACAGGAAACGGATGCAAGACCACACCCAGTGGTTTTTACCACAAATGATGCACGCGCGCCCTTGAGTTGTCGTGCACAAGGCAGAGGTAGAGTACTTTCGTGAAGGGTTAGACTTGGAATGGGCTCCATGATTCCAATTGTTTTCCTGTGCAGGGGACTTTGATTGAAGAGAGGGAGGCTGGGAAGACTCCTTAGCTCTTATTACCTGTTCTAAGAAGGCAAACAATGTTTTCACTTTCACAAAGTCTTCTTTATGGTCACCAATTTGTAATTCCCACTTCTCCACAACCCTTTTCGGTAACTTGTCAATAATTAAAGGCACGAGAACAGGCGCTAAGGTCTTGGAACGGAACTTCTCTCCCATTGATTCAACAGAACGAACATGACCAACTACTTGATCATAAAATTTACGCACATGGACAATGCATCTTCAGAATTCAACTGTGGCAAATGAATTAGGGACCTTATGTGTGCATCAAGAATCAACCGCAGATGGCCAAATCGTTCCTTCAGAGACTCTAATACTGGCTGATAATTCTCTTGTATGACTGCAAACCCTTTAACCGCTTCGGCAGCTGAACCTTTCAATGATCTCATTAAGTATTCTAATTTCTGAACATCACCTAAAGATGGATTATCCACCACTGAGACTTTAATTGACTGATAGTAAGACTGCCAGCTTAAAACATCCCTATCATGATAGGGATGTTTTAAGCTGATCAAATGTTGGCAGATCAATCTTTGAAAGCTTCACTTGTACCTTGGGGCATAACGATAACGGCGCCTGGGCTGCAGTTGAATTACTTCCCGCGCTTTCCTTACCGACATGTTTACTTTCTAAGTAATGCATCATTTTCGCCATGTATTCAATGACACGCAATTCGTATTCGTTATGACTCACACATTTTTCGTCAATCTCTTTCTCTTCTAATAGAGTACACATTGAGGCCTGAACTTCTTGAAGATCGTTCCATTTATTTGCAATGTTATCTTTCAAAACCTGAATTCTAGCATGGTTATCGGGGATCGACAGAGCTTCGCCGATAGACTTCAAGGTGTCCGTCACGGACTTTCTAAGAAAACGTCCTTTCTTCTTAATAGCCTCCAGGTCATTCACCATTTTCATACACAATCTCCACTAACCTTGAATGACAGTTTCGTTCATAAAAACACTCCAAAATTTCTGCAAAGTTCACAAAAGATAATGTCGACGCCAATCGCCGCAATGCTAAGACCAACTTGACCAAATTCTTCACCAGAAACGGAGGTCCAATTCTCAATTCTCCGCTGGTATCTTCAAATACTCGCCGACACTGTGGATCCGGCTACTGAAGGACCATGAATAAAACGATTTCTTGCATAAATCAGCTGTATTTACGAAACATAAACAAGATGAACGAACTACAAGAATTCAATGCAAGCGAAGGAAAAGCACATGTCTACGAAACTTAAGGGGGGTCCGAGCCCCTGAAGATTAACTTAGGGCCTAGTTCCCACGCGTCCGAACAATCTAACAGAATATAAAATTTCAGTTCCGAACAGTCAGTGCTTAACCCTAATCAGTATGGTCAGTGCTTAACCCGAATCACTAGTTTCATTGCTTGATCAATTTGGTCAGAATCGCGTATGAATAGCAAATACAAGTCGATGTACGGATCCCGTACGAATAGCCACTAGGTTTATTTATTCACAAGCCGAGTAAACATGACCACGTAATTTACGGTGCCGCACTAAGAGTACAAACTTCAAGAAAGACAAATTAACCTACCTGTCAACAAACTTGAATTTCGTGTCTTCCATGGCGAAGTTTCGGCTTTCCTGCTGTTGCTAGTGAAAGAAGACTAATCAATAAATCAGCCGACGCATTCATTTTTTTCCCGTATTTTTCTGGACGAAATATTTTATCATGTTCGGAGAAGTCTCGCACCAAGGACCACATACTGTACTTTTGTTTTTTTGTTTTCTTTTTGGCTTGCAAAGAAAATTTCGTCTTGCCATTGTTTCGTGACATAAATGTACTTAATTTTTTTAATAATGCGTTGAGCTTGATGCAGCTGATACATGATCAGCATCAACCTTTGCCTTGTATTATCTATCCCTAATCGAAGAGCCATCAAATCGTCGATCTAACCAGTGAATATTTACCTCCTCTTGAGTCCCCTTGTTACGTTATTTAATTTCAAGCTCATAATATGGGCCTTTCCTATGCGATAAAGTATCTTTGAGTTCACCTCTAAATAATCATTTCAATTCTGCAGGTGTATGCGTGGCGGGCTGTATTTCTCCCAGCGTCGTTAATCGAGCGTTCGTTAATCGAACTTAATCGAACTCACCCCAAAATTTGCCAATCGAGTACTTACTGCGCTTTTCATAAACACGCGAACTCTGAAGTTCAAAAACCAACTGACGTTTGCGTTTTTCGCTGCCGTCAATCATCATAACGGGCCCCTTAGGAAACAGAACTTTCCTCGGGGTGAAACGGTTTCAAAAGGTCAAGGTTTGTGATCTGTGATTGGCAGTCCGGGCCACAACCAGAACTGGATATATGATTTCCTGTCATCTAATTGGTTTACGCAAAACCAAAACATTTCTTTGACCGCAGAAGGACTAAGGCCAAGAGAAATGGCGGCGATGTCGCGTCAAAAACCGCTCCAAAGATACTCATGATACCATAGAATCTTTTCGAACTATCGATCTCTCGACTTTTAGAACTTGCGGAAAATTCCATCGAAAAGTCGTTTTCTTTCTTTATTTTTTTTTACTGGAATTACGTGACTCACAAAAGCTCGCAAACTATAAGCTTTAATCAGCAACCTTGTTTACGACTTCTTCGCACGATGTAGGCCGTCTGATCTTCCCAATTCGGGAGAGCCTAGGAAAGTGAACGCTACCTTATAGCGTGCATATATACCCTAAACAAGCGTAATTTTGACCTTTATTTCCTGATTTCACAAGGGCTGTTGAGGAAATGTAAAGTTTTCCCGACATTCTTGTTTCAATGTGCACTGGGATAGTGAATATTATATCGACCAACAGGTTTACATCGTTTGAATAAGGGCAGTTTATTTCGTTTAGTTCTTTTCTGTTTGAAGTGCTTCAGTTATTATCAGAAGATGATGTTTCAGGTACCTTAAGCAAGTTCTTATAACATATTCAGGGTGACCTAGACTATATGAATTCCTTGCTTATAATAAGAAAGTAGGAAATAAACATGTGAATGTTTATTAATTGTTCAGTTTTAAAAAATTGTATGTCACTACAGTTTTGATTTCTAAAAGAAACCATATAACATTTTAACATCCCCAGATACTTCTGCTCCTCTGTTTACAATACAATTGTTGCAAGATTTGTATTTTGTACACAAGCATAGGTTACAATCATTCCACTAAGGGTTAAGCAAATAACACCACTCAGTATAAAACAGTCACTTTATTATGGTTCCCCTATTGTATCACAAATACATTTTCCTCTTTCAAAGCTTCATTGTCATAAGCTGCAAGAACAAATAATTATGAAGTTAGCAATAATATATTATACTGTCACTCGACAAACCATCAGTCAGGATGGACACATATTGATTTTAATGATAGCTATATTTTTCTGACAGCTACATATATTTTTGTCATATCATAGGGAAGATATCACAATTTTGTTAAAAGAGCCACCCATGCCAAGTTCTTCCCATTTCCTCCAGCTATTTCCCTCTCAACAACTTATGCAAAATAATTACCCATAAAAAGTCAAGCAGATACTACCAGAGAAAGATTTGAGGGTCACATAAACATGAATATCAATACCCATAAATGATTTAGACAGATACAACAGACCAAAAGAAAAGCTTCCAGATTTAAACGCATTGAGGTTTTTGTTTAAAATAAGCAACAAATAATATAAAGTTTCTGACCAAGTATTCTTTTAAACCCTTATTACAAAAACTGCATGTATCAAACTGAATTGTACACTTACTCTTATGGTTGGTTTTGAAACGTGATTTCTTTTCGTTATCCCTTATTGGTGCACGAACGTGCTTACGGTAGTTATTATAAATCGATTATCGCCTACATAAATGATTTTTATTGATAAGCCCACGGCTACCTTCCCAGCCCTTTTTTGTTATGTCCGCATGGGAAATACGTAATAATTTCTAGATCGTTTTCAAGCACGTTTTGTTTATTACAAATTTAGCGTTTTCATCTTAGTTAGTTCAGTTCTAGTGTAGACTTCATGGTGTTAGCTTCTGTCAGCCATTGGGGCTTCATTTCTATCTACACTCGTACTCATCAACTATCAAAGTGAGTATAGTTTTTCTTTTCGTTTTGGTTTTTCCAGTATCGATTTCATTATAGGAATAATTGAACTTAGTTTTGGTTATCAATTTGCAATTTCGTTTCTTTTCTAGCCCTGTTTATGCTAGGAATCTATTTAGTCTTGTCATCACTGAGCTACAGTTATAAGTTTTCGTTCGATTTTATCGTTTTCAGTTCGAACCGACTTTGTACGACCTTGTACCGATTTCACAACTTAGGGACCTTTTGTCTTGTCAATCGACCCCGTCGATTCTTCTATGTCAAGTTGTGACCTCTGTGCTAGGAAAATTGATCTCTGGTTCCATAACTCTGTTCATGTTACTTCCTTCACTTCCCGTCGAGTTCGTTTTATGTCGCACACCGTGTTAAGTGATTTACTTGGATTTTTGGTTCTGGTATTCTGTCCCTGTAAATTACATTCCAAGTCTTGAAATCCATCAATGAAAGACCCCATGGACCTAATTAGTATGGATAATATGATTTGTAGTGATATATTTCATCCACTTCTGTGTAGTAGTGGGTTTTGCAGGTCACTTTGGTTCTTCAGTTCTTATTCTTAAAAGCAAATAGAATATTTTTAGTTATTATTGATATTGTTAAGAGCCCACAATATTAGTAAAACTCTGAGGCGCATGGAAATGATGGTAGACACAAGTGTAAGACCTGCCATCTTTATTTTTGTTGGTTTTCTACTGAAATACATCTAGAGTGTTACTGTTAGCTGTAATTTCTGAGCTGTCTGGCCTGAAAGTAGCTCATATCTTCAGTAATATTGCTAAATTCCTTCTGTGTCTGACTAGAAAAAATCTTTTCAAAAATAAAACAAACAGAATCTGTGAAAGTGGAAATGATCCTCACAGCTAAATACTAGGGTTTTATTCTTACATGTATGTGTGCCACCCAAACCCCCAAATGTAATATTATTACTGGAGTGAGGCATTGGAAGGGTTAAGCGTCTTGTCCAAGAACACAGCATGGTGAACGTAGCCAGTGCTAGCTCATTGACCTGGTATGCTCGAACTGGATTGAAGCCCACTGACTAACTAACCACAAGGCTATTGCTTTTCCAGCATATAGTTACAGTAGAGCAACTAGAAATTATTTATTATTATTACGATTAACAATTTTGGTAAGAGTCTACTGCAACTGTACCATGTGTTAAAATTAGTACTATCGCGGGCAACAACATTTTACTTAGACCAACTTAACTACACATGGAAACACATCATTTCTCACATGGGGTGAGGTTGTAAGTTTGAATTCTAGCAGCAATATATGTCCAGTCTTTCCCGACATTTATCGTTTTGTTATCTAAATAATCTGAAATAATACATTCTGTCGCACTATAAAAGCAAAGTACACTAACTTAGTTGTTCAGTTGGTAGCAATACTTCAGAATACCCGGCCCGACTCCTCGGAGCTTAATGTCGGTCCCACACTAAGGTCTGCTCGATCGGTCAAACAACAATCGAAACGGCAACAATGCTCAGTGCATTGCTCCTTGGACCAACCAAAGCATTCAATAATGTTTTGTCACCCAACCGACATCTTTATGCCAAAAAAGCAACGTGCTTTTCCATCACACTGTAATGGAACATAAAATGAACATGGCGCAACTCACTATTGCAAATTAAAACGCACAGCACTATGTGAAAATGCTTTGTACTACGAAAACAAAACCACCATCAACAAGCAAATGTTATGTAGATTTCAAAAAAATTTTTTCAAAGATCCAAAAAATGACACACACCTTTGTATCTTCAGATGTTTTGCGCCTTGTCAGGTAGATCTTTGAGCTGAAACACTCCCGTTCTCAGCCGTTTTACCTCCAGAGAACACGAAAACCTCGTCGATTGCCATTTTTTTCACACTCATGTGCTTCCTCATCATTCAAACACGCAGCTCCTAAAGTACTGTGGGAAAAGGTCATTTCTAGGCGTAGCAAAGAGCTGAAAAGTGACCCTGGATCGTGTCCCTTGGTTTGGGCGCCATGTTGAAAATTTGGGTGACGTCATCATATATCCAGTTCTGGTTGTGGCCCGGACTGATTGGTGGATTTCGATCCGTTTTGTGTGTTTCTGTGTTTCAAGGTTCATTGCTTGTGATCGTAATTATGATTGACGGCAGCGAAAAACGCAATTGTAAAGGCGGCTTTTGAATTTTAGAGTTCGTGTGTTTGTGAAAAGCGCAGTAAACAATCAAACATAATCGAACACTGCAACAATCAAACACAAATTATAAACCAGTTTCAACTGGTTTCAAACAAGGCCTCAAATAAGTTAATATATGTATAAGCTTCGATTTCAAACACGAGTAACGCAAATATGTCGCAGAGGGAGCAGAGGAGCCAATAATATAAACCTTGCTCAATCAATCATTAAAATGCTCTTCCAGTGAGCCGTTTACATAATAAATTTTATAAGAAACTACCGTAATGCTAAAAATATATCTATATATTAAGAAAACTATCCAAAAATTAATAATACACAAACATTAACCTAATATATACATTATACAATATATAACTAAAATAAGTTCTATCACAACTCCCTCAAGGCAATCCCCCGTTGAAGGCAAAGACAGGGCAGACTTGAAAGAGTTGAGATTTATCTCATCTTTCAGCTCATTTTCTAGGCCATTCCACATGACTGCCCTCCTATAGCTAAAAGCTCGCTTAGCAGCTTCAGTGTGGGGCCTAGGTACAAAAACATCGTTGGAGGCACCTCGTACGTTGTAGGAGTGAACCCTGGAGGTTGGTTTGAACACGTTGTTTAAACTCTTAGGGTAAAGGTTTTTCAGAGATTTAAAAACACTTATTGCGAGCTGCTTAGAACGTCTTTGCTCAAGGGTATCCCATCCTAAGTCTTCAAGAATATTCGCAGATCTTGTATTATAATCACTCAATGTGATAATTCTCCCAGCCCTATTTTTCAATCTCTGGAGTCTGTCACACAGGCCTTTTCCCATACATCCCCAAACTTCGAAGCAATAATCAAAATACGGAGTGACTGAAGCCTTATACATTCTCAGTAGGGTTTGGCGAGGCAACAGGTAACGAGTACGTTTTAAGGTCCCTATACCTACAGATACCTTTTTACAAATGGTATCTACTTGGGATTGCCCCCCCCCCCCCCCCCCCCCAATGCCTCGTCAACCTCTATTCCGAGGTATCTATAGTTAGTCACCCAAGTCAATTGTTGACTATTAACAATAACGTTTAAGTCACCATTTAAATGCCTTAGTTGGTACTGGCAACCAATAACCATATATTTTGTCTTTTTGACCTTTAATGTGAGTTCATTGGGTTTCAGCCACTTTTGAATCTCCTCCAAGTCTTTCTTTAACTTTTCTTCAAGAGTTGTGGGGTCATAAGCGGAAAGGGTAAATGAGGTGTCATCAGCATACATGAGTGCAGATGATGACAGCTCACATTCTTGCAGGTCATTAACAGAAATAAGAAACAACAAGGGTCCAAGAACAGACCCTTGTGGGACCCCACAACTAATTAACAATTATTCCTCGAGCGCGAATGAGCAAAAGCCGGCGCTTTTTGCTACTAGTGGGCTATAACATATAGCCTATTAGTAGCTCAACCAATCAGTACGCAGCATTGATAATAGACCACTAGTTGGATTTTACTAATAGGAAGATGGACTGATAGAGTCCCATTTACATAAGTACTCTGAAAGCGATTCGATAGGTGTGATTTGAACCACTGAACTGCATGCGGGTCGAGACCATAAAGTTGCAGTTTTTTCAACAATATGCTGTGGTCAGCCGTATCAAAGGCTTTCTTAAGATCTAGAAAGAGTACATTGTTAATTAGGCCATCATCAATATTTAAGTACCAGTTGTTAGTAGTTACAAGCAAGGCAGTCATAGTAGAATGCATCGGTCTGAAACCATGCTGAGAACCTGCCAGGAAATTATTGTGAGTTAGGTACTCAAAGCCGTTTGAAAATAACCTTTTCAATTATTATACTGACAACTGGTAGAATAGGTATAGGTCTATAGCTGTCAGGATCAGACTTAATAATATCCTTCTTATGTAAAGGTAATACTTTTAATTTAATTAAATTTAATTTTTATTGATTTAGAGGTTTAAGTGTTTCTTCGTCTACCTGATTCCTGGTCGAATTGGAATTTGGAAATGTTGGTTTTTGAGGAGAGGGGAAAACGGGAGTACCCGGAGAAAAACCTCTTGGAGCAAAGGAGAGAACCAACAACAAATTCAACCCACATATGGCGTCGACGCCTGGATTTGAACCCAGGCCACATTGGTAGGAGGCGAGCGCTCTCATCACGTCGCCATTCCTTGCTCCTCAAGGGATGGCGATACTTTGGAAACTTTCCACTCGTCCACGGGGCAATAATACAAATTGCATGGCAGTTGTGAGGGCCATTTTTTTCAATGGTTTTGTACTTTAACCTTTCGAGCATTGTTTATAAAAAAATAGTGTCTTTCGCGAATTCGAGTTTGTTCATTAGCTGCCGGGATTTGTTTACTAGTCAAACCAAAAAGCTACCACCAAAGCAAAAACATTCCGCATTCCTGAAGATTTGATAATGACGTACACACAGTGCATGTAAGCATAAGTAGTGTGGTCTAGTCTAGCTGTTTTTGTTAACTTAAGTGAACGCCCATATTTTCCCTTTTCCACCGCTTAATTATTAAACGAAATGAATGCCTTAAGTTTATTAATTAAAACTTCCACATCGCTGAAAACGTTTTGTTGTGAACTGAACATTAATAGTAAAAACTATTATTTTTAGTGGCTAATTGAACTGTTTGTGGCGCACTGATGTGAAGACTTGAGGGTGTGTTAAAACGTTGATTATACATCTGACTGGATTTGATAAAAGGTACCTCCAGAAATTTCAAGTGGGTTTTAACAATTTGACCCTTGAGGTCAATAAAAAGCAGTTGAAAGTCGCTAGTTCGGACTCAAAACTGACAAATTAATCGCTGGCAACACACGAAAAGTTGCTCTTGGCAAAAGCGACAGATTTGTAACGAAATGAACAAAATTTAAAAGCGCAGAAATAATGGCCTTTCAGTCTTTTAACCTGTAAGGCTCAGAGCGAGATGCCCGACTAAAACAGGCCTAGAATCCACCTTCCTTGACCCCACAATCGGTTGTCTAAGACAAAATCACTTCAACTAAACACTTACAAGACGTTTTCATGCTTGTACACAATATTCGTAAAACACGAACGCCACCGCATACCTGAAATCTGTCTGTCAACAACTTCAGGAAATCACACAAGTAACCACGTTCGCGACACTGATAAAACTATCCACAACCAACCAGACACAATGTTTCCACACTTATTACGGGGGAAATATCATCAAATTACTCTCTCTCAATAACTCTCGCTTTCTCTACATAAATCATCACATGTAAACTTTGCTGACACAGTCGATTTATTCAATATCGCGGATGTAGACGAGCCGTTTTGAAAGGGACACATGGACGCCGGTCTTCAAAACAATTTTTTACCAAGTCTCTGGCCTGGTCAGAAATCAGCATCAATTTTGCTCTCACCGAATAGTTTTGACTCCTAAAAGCTACTTTTTGAGGCCAGAGACTCGTCACCGCCCACATCAAAGCTCGCAATATGATGCCTTTCCGTCTCAAGCCCGAGATCAGTGTTTCACCCGTTTAGCCAAAATGAGACGAAATACGGTAACATATTGGACGACGGCAGACTTTGCCAATCATGAGAATTGTTCCTTCATAAGGCTTAATGATGCCTTCCGGAAAACTTTGCTGCAGGTGGCCAAAAAGAAAACTAGAAAATTAACCGACCACGGAAAACAACTTGTACCGCGCGCTGATTTCAAATGTCAGTGTTTCATGACAAGGGGTGAATTATGGGAAATGATAGGTAGGGGAGAGGTGCCGGGGGGGTGGGAAAGATGTAAACAGCATATTAAGCATACGTTTTTTGATTTAATGCAGCTTGTAAGGGGATTTTTCTACTGAAAAGATCATTAAAAATAATAATAGTAAAGAATTGTCAATTACTGAACAAGCCTCAAATGAGACTGTTGCTAAAAACTTCTAGAGGTACCTTTTATCAAATCCAGTCAGACATATACTAACTGATATAACATATACTAAAAAAGCGTCTCGGTAAATATCCACAACTAGCCACCGACACTGAGGTAAATAATTGTTATAATATATACTGTTAAAGACAGTGAGATAATTGAGCACAAAAATGATGATTTTAAACTCATTTATTGCTGCCAATGATTGCACTTTTGGCGCGCAAATGACCGAATGTCCGTCTTGTTTTCTTGCCCATGAAAAAAAACTTTAAAAGGCATTTATTTCGCTCTTGCGAGGATATTTCTTCAAAACGAGTTGTGAATTCTTTCTGTTTTTATCATTTAATTTAGTTTTTTAAGCTTACTTATGAACATTTCAGCTAAATAAAGTAGCGCAAGACTTAATGTGCATTTGTAAACAAACATTTTTCACTGGTTTCATCGATAAATTCAGGTTAAACAGACAAAGCTTTACCTGTAAAATTTACGCAAACGAATTTTGTCGCCTTCTTCGTGTTTTTTGGGAACAGCTTCTTCGTGTCTTCGTTTGTTACGGCAGCAAACTGCAGCTGGGAAGCCATTTTGCTCGTAACGTTTGCAAGTCGCTTGGTTCGCTCAGGGATGAATATCCCGAGTTTGAGTAGCCAATCAGAGCTAGCGAAAAACACTATCCACTGTTTCAGTATATTCTAAACAGATTTGGTATATAACACTCAGTGATCTTGGTTCGCTGTCTCGGACTATTAAACAATTATTCGCCGAAGGAGAAGTTCCGATTTTATTCATATAGTATTATAACAAAAGCAATATACTTTAAACCATAATAAAAATAAATTATGCCATGGCAAAGAAATCCACAATTAATCTATTCTTTACTTAAGTCAAGTACAAAAATGCCCATTTGTTTTCATTAGTATCTACGCACCAATTAAACCAAACGACCAGGGCGAAATTCTGGCCAGGCTTGAAGAATAGGAAATGGACGCGGATAGTGGAATAATTGCTGGGGGGATTGTAATTCAAACGTAGAGGCGATACTCTGATAGGTAAGATTCAGATTGTAAGATCTTTCATCATACCGAAACTTCTAAGTAAGGCGGCTTTGATCTGTCAGTACCTGAAGACCAAGGGAAAGGAATTAGCATAATTATTTTATCATTCTATTTAAATAGGAAATTAGAAAAATAACGGTCCCGCGCTTATAAAGGATGTAATTTTGGTTTGAAATTGGTAGGTAACCAAGCCAGATTTACGCACACAGAGTAATAAATCAGACAACGTATTTAAACCTCTAGGTTAACACCCCAAGGCGGAGGAACACCCACAGCCCACAGGCCTACCAACCCGCAACCCAGCGACGAGGCCCCCCGCGCCCAGCCCTCACTATAGCACCCGTCACACTAAGGCCAAAAGCCCAGTGGAAGTAAAATGACCAAACCCCTGAAAAAAGGGAAAAAACCGGGAGGGGGAGACCATAAACCAAGAAAGCGGAGGGAGGGAGGGAAACCAAGAGAAACGCTACGCTACTAGAACGCCACGCCACGCTAACAAAGCTTCGAGCACAACGCAAACAAAACGTAGGTGCATGGCCTGCGCATGCGCCAAAGCGACATACCGCTGCACAGGAATCTGCCCCCATGCTCACTAGCAATGGTAAACGCTACAAACGCAAACACAGTCACGCAACAGCGCTACAGACGGCCAAAACACCACCAAACAACGGCAAGAACACTCGAGACCATAGCTCCTAGTTGTTAACTACATTAAATATGATTTAAGAGTATTTAACGCCTGCGTCGCAAGTGGAGGTTGGGTGCCCATGGACCAGGGGGCTGCAACTACAATAACACCCCAAGGCGGAAGAACACCCACAGGTCTACCAACCCGCAACCCAGCCACGAGCCCCCCCCCGCGCGCCAAGCCGAACGGACCTCTGGGTAGGAAACCCGGTGCAAGGTTGCTCAGGGCTAAGGAGCCCCAGGCCCCGAAGGCCCAAACCTGAGGTACCCAACCCCACGGCAGCCCCAAGGGTAGTAGAGGCACCTGCTATGCAGATACGTGGACGATGGAGCCAACTGGAGTGCGAATGTAAATGTGGTAGGCATCACTAGACCACCGGTCTAGGGTCTTGATTAGATGATCCGGAACTCCCGGGGCAGAAGATGTGGTTGCTGCCCCAATACGGCAGCTATGGCCCGAATAAGAGCCAGTATAAGCAGCTGAGTGCAAGATAGACTGAACTGTGAATGACAACTGTTGCCGAGAAAGAGGGCGACCATCACTAAAAGTAAAGAAAGGACCCTCAGAAAAGCCACGCAGAGCCAAGAAGTCGCCCAAGGCACGGATGGGACACACCGAGCCCTGGCCACGCCCCACATATATATCACAGCCCATGCAAAACGGATCAGTCTTCGAGCACTTGATATGAACTTTAAAACAGGTAGGATTCACCAGGGAATCAGCTTGCAGGTAATCAACAGTCATGGATACTAGGCTGAAATGCAGAATGCACCGTGAACTCCCCAAACAGTATGCCGCCTATAGCATCACATGGTCTCTCCTGGAGAAGTCCAGTCCATGCTGAATCGCCCGCAGATGATCCAGGGTGATAGGCAGGCGACTGGACCTTGAACCCGTTTTATTTCCTTGAGCAAACACTGCAAGCGAAGGTAGTTGACAAAAGGATCCGACAAGCCATGGTCAATGTGAAGGGAACGTACTGCAGACAAGTATACTTTTATGGATGCGTGGGTCAAGTTGTCGGCCAAGAGTGAAGCAAAGCGCATGAGAGTCTCCTCGTCGGCAGGAGGGAAGGAGCCATCGCTATTAAGGCGACCATCCCGGCAGCAAAAGTCAATATAGTGACGTTGAGCAGAGAGATAAACAGGCCGAGTGGAAGGCGCGAGTCCTTGGGAGAGTAGAAACTGACGCCTCTGGGTCAAGAAGTCTGAAGTGCAGCCAGAAGCGACTCGGAAGTCAGGTCAGCTTGAGGCGCCAGACGACGAAAACGCTGAAATTGAAAGCGTTAGAAGGAATCAGTTAGTGGATTGGCCAAGCCGCAAACTGAGGACGCAGTAAAATGAATGGCGTATAGCCAACAATCCAGTCTCTTTTCTAAGTAAGCAGGCGAGCCTGAAGCCGGACTCAAGTTCTATCAGGAGGATAGTTAAGCAAGTCCCAGGTCCCTCGAACTTGTCAGGATGAAAGGGGAGGCCAAGCCTTTCGCAAAGGCGAACACAGGTAAGTAAATAGGAGTGGCAGAGCGGGAATGACGGCGGACCAAGAGTAAAAAAGTCATCCAGGTAGTGGCGTAAGAAGTCCAAGCCATAATTATGAACCAGGATCCATTCAACCAGGTCCTCAATAGAAGTGAAAATAAAACGGCGCTGAAGGCAACCTAAACGAGAGAACGTCCCACGCCACTGCGTCCCAAGTAAGGGGCGATCTTCGGGATGGATAACCACATTCCGGTATACACTGGCCACATCAAACTTCCGCGACTCCGCGCCATGATGCCCTCAATAACGGGATCGACTGAAACACTGCACTGTGAACGGAGGCTTGGGAATGCCATCGTTCCCGCTGTGTCCAACAGGAGAGGAGAGGTCGAGGATGAGACGCCACTTGCCTGGTAGATTGTTCTTGGGAATGACCCCAACACGGCTGATATGTAGAGAAGGAAAAGGAGGGGCTGAAAAGGGGCCAACCACCCTGCCGGAGGAAACTTCGGTCTGCAAGTACGAGTCTGTCACAAAAGGATGCTCGAAGGAGGAACGCATGTTCGAAGAAGCGGACTTGAGATTGACCATGGACGACTGAAAGCCAATACGAAAACCCTCGCGTAACCCGGACAGCACATAGGCCACCGCTGCTTGGTCTGGATGATGCGGCAGTTCTGTCTGAAATTGATCTAGCCGCAGTGGAGAGACCTGGGAAGCCGGGGCTAATGACAAGAAAGAACGAACAGAAACTGCAACGCTGGGTATACTAACTGGAACTATAACAGAACAAGACGACTTGACCGGGGAAAGCAGATCACGCTGCGCCCCCTGGCGATGCGACAAAACGGTTTACACTATGTACATAAGCCTCGCCGGGCATAACCGCCCATTCAGTACCATCCCCCTCTCCACCCGGGTTGGGGAGATCGGGATCGTCCGCCCGAGGAGTTGGAAAATGGGCAGTTGATCTGGGTGTGTTCACCCTCACAGTTACTGCAGTGGTGTCGATATTTGCACCTATCAAAGGGCCAACGAAACTGCCCGTCGTTTCATGAATGGCAAAAAGGAGGGACCAGGCCGTTGTCACCGGAGGCGGCAGGAAGTGGAGCTGATGCCGTGGAAGAAGACGACCTAGGTAGCAGGGGTGAAGCCGTGACTGGAGACCTTAAGTGAAAATTGTATAGATCTAAGTTCATCCTCGACCAGTCACTGACGCCAGAGGCAGCCGCATCCTTTCTGAACGACAGGCCATACTCTAACCAGGCTGAACCAGAGAAACGACGAGCCGTTTGAATGATAAGCAGCTTATACTTGGACAGGTTGGGCGAGCGATGAGGGTGAGCTGCGCACAGCACTATGAAAAATAGTGAAGGCTTCCGTCCAAGTCAAAATGTCTTTTATTTCCACTTGCCTGCGTTTTGACGAGGAAATCACGAGCTCACCATCAAGGGACGTTTGCGACTACTGCTCCACCGCTCGGAGGTTCACGGACAACAAATCTGTCAACTCGAAAACTGGCCACCTACAATTTTTGACACCAGTTTTGAAGGAATAGGGGCATGCCCTGGACCAACGATAACAGCCTTCTCAGACTCAGGCAATGCCAAGGAAGACTCAAGGCTTGGAAGACCGCTAGTAACGCCGGGCGATACGAAAGTGGAGAGAGTAGGAGCTACGGGGCGGGCCGAGCTCGAGACGGTAATGGCCGACAGTGGCGGAAACGTAGGAACAAACGCGGGAAGGGTAAACGTACCTGAAGCCCTGAAGAAACACCGTCACTTGTACTCGCACTCGGAGCGGACGCTGAAGAAGATAAAGGTTGTGAAGCCCCGCTAGCAGAAACGCCCGCAACCGAAGAAGAAACGTGCGAGGAGGCGTAGCTCTGGATCGATGAAGTAATGGCGGGAATGGAGTTTCCGATTGCCCGAACCACAGCCTCGGTGAAGGAGTCGTCCAACTGAGGCGACCAAGAACTAGAAGCCGTACTCGTCACAGGACTTTCAGACGTTGCCCTAGATGGAAGAGAGTCTTCGGTAGGAAGGCCCGCTGATAAGCTGTTATTGGTAGAGCGAGATGGACGCGGCATTACAAAGGACAACCAAAAACTCTTCAGGAGAGGACGACCCACAACAGGAAATACGAGGAACAACGGAAACCACTTCGACCAGAAAAAACTTTTTACGAACCAAGAGAAAACGCAACACTACTCGAACTGAAGCCAAGCCAACCAGAATTAGGGCAGAACCAAGAGAAACGCTACGCTAATAGAACGCCACGCCACGCCACGCCACGCCACGCTAACAAAGCTTCGAGTACAGCGCAAACGGAACGTAGGCGCACGGCCTACGCATGCGCCAAAGCGACATACCGCTGGACAGGAATCTGCCCCGATGCTCACGAACAATGGTAAACGCTACAAACGCAAACGTAGTCACGCAACAGCGCTACAGACGGCCAACACGCCACCAAAGAACGCCAAGAACACTCCAGACCATAGCTCCCAGTCGTTAACTACATTAAATATGATTTAATAGTATTTAAAAATAAACCTTTTTTATTACATATATACTGAGATATACTCACTGAGAATATTCTTAGGCAATGGGTTCTAGCCAATGTTTTACACACGTGGAAAAAAAATTATACGTCCAATCAGAATCGCGAAAGATGTTGTTTCATGTGTGAGACTTCCAATCAAAAGCCACAGAACTTTGTATGTTTCGCGCCAAAATTCCCGCCCTTTTTAGGCGCTTTGCAGCATGTAGCGCTCTCACTTCGCGAGTTCCTTCGCGGAACTCCAACGAGAAAAGACCACAAATTACAGTTTCTCTTGTAGTTTTTCTCGTGGTAAAAAATGAAAAATATCTCGGAAATTGTCTATAGAAAAAATTGTAGAGAGCCAGCAAAATTACAGCGTAAAGGAACGAGAAGCTAGCTAACAAGTGGCGGATCCAGACCCTCAGATAAGGGGGGGGCAGTCATCCAGGCCATGAGATAAGGGGGGGACCCGGTCGCAGAACAAATTTTTTTCGGCCCTTCGAGCCTCAGTTCGGTCTAAAAATTAGGGGGAGCCCGGGCCCCTCCCCTGATCCGCCACTGCTAACGATGAGTTGTACTTTTTATCGGAGCTGTTTTGTCTTCTGTTTATATTCAAACCGACCCTTTTCTTCAAATTCAGATCAAAAGTTTACACGAGTTATAATTCCTCATATTTTTATCCTCATTCATTATTATGCTGTGATTGTTAGTTATACATTTCTCCACTTCTTTACAGGTGCTGTCGCCCCTGATGGAAAAATAATTTTCGTCCAGTGTAGTAAAAGTTCTTGAAATGGCTACAAGTTCTCCAGGGTGAGTATACTTTGGTGCCGCAATATTTTTAGTTGTACAGCACTCAGGACAGTGATATTTTAGAAATGTGAAACACTACCTTAAAACTGATCTCATGATCTCTCATGTAGTTGATTTTTATACCCACGCGTACAAACATGTCATAAGAAGGAAACCAGGTCACTTGGTTTGAATTTATTTCAAGTATAATTATCCATGGCTAGGTCAATGTTCAAGCGATGCCCTTCAGACATTTTTCGGGCATCGTTCATTTTTCTCGGAAACTTGACAAAGGCCCGATATTTCCCGAAGGGATAAACAAGAATCAAACTACCTAAAGCTGTGTTCACAAATTTAGTGTGACCTGAAACATGTTCACACTAGGTGGTGCATTGTGCGAAACTGTTTGGGGCGTCTAGAGAGGACGGAAGTCGAAACAAGTTATATTGCTACCACAGTCTGTTAACAATTGACACCCTGTAAACTGCAGTATAATGACTTAAAATTACGTATTTACAGCGTTTTCTAGAGCTCGAATTATATAGAATTATGGTAAAGAATAGGACAAGGTTTTGGCTATGCAAAATTAAGTTAGAGGGTGCATACATGGAGTTCACTTCCGCCCACAAATAGCAGGTGCTAGTCGAGGCGGGCGGTACTACGAGGAAAAAAAATTTTTAGTACAAAGAATGGGCTGATGAAAAAAAAACCTGCGACAGTCGTCAGCCATGGGCCAAAAGAGGAGCGTTAGAACAATCCTTCACATCAAGGGTTTCAAGCACACTGGACCACAATGTAAATCGAGAATCCCTACTAGGACCCAGACTTTTTAGTATGTTCACAAACGACCTCCCAAACTGCTTAGACCTATCCGATCTGGAAATGTTTTGCTGAAGATTCTACTGCTATGTAATAGGTGACTCAATTGACTCTATTTCTACTCATATTCAAAACGTTCTGCAACAATTGCAAAACTGGGCACGTTGCAACCGCATGTCCATTCATCCTGTCAAAACGTAAATTATATTTGTATCTAATATGCCCTTCATTGGACCAATTCTGCCTGTATCTCACTCATTAAGTCTGGGAGTCACTTTAGACAATAAACTTTGCTAGACACCCCACATTAAATCCATTTCTGCAATTTATAATGCAAAATTAAACAAACTTAAACAGATGAAAACCTTTGACCACACCTCCTTAGAAACTATCTATTTTAAAGACATATTACCTGGTGTAACTTATTGTATTTCTCTACGGGGCTGTTCAAACTCATTACAGGATCTGGAAGACTCACACATCCGTGCTGCTCGTCTTATTCACAATATAAGTCCCCCCATTCCTAAGCATGAAATCCTATCTAAAGCTAAATGGTATTCCTTATCATATCTTTACAAGAAAAAGCTGGCGTGCTCGTTTATCAAGCTTACTATAACTTAGCTCCACCTGGTATTAAAAATCTCTTCACTAAGCTTGTGACTAAATATAATTGAAGGGACAACCTTACATTTGATTTAACCCATCCTTACTGGAAAGGGCTCAATGATTCTTTCACTCATCGAGCCAGCGTAATATGGAATGCTCTGCCTGTAAAGATCAACCTTCCCTTACATCTTTCAAAACAAATATTGTAAAACACTCGAAATCCCCCCTTGATGGAACATCTTTTGGGACCAGTTCCACTGTTACATACAAGAACACTGATGACTTTTATTATTTACTGTTAGATTACCTTTTTTTTGTAAATTATTTTATTTATTTATGCATGTCGCACTCTTTTGTATCCTTGTAGCTGACATTCTTTTTTCTTCTAGCTTAGATAGTCTGTAGTGTAATATTTTGACATTTCTTTTGCATAGTTAGTGTACAGTGAATCCTTTATTAAGCGGACACTAAGCCGGGTCCCGAAATTAACGTCTTATATTTCCCTTAACAACGAACCCCTATTCAGCGGACACCTCTATTAAGCGGACGCGGACACTAAAATAAATTTGGCTAATTTCTATTGTTAAAAGCCTCCGAACGGACACCGGATTGAATAGACAATAGTAGTGTTGGATTTCGTCCTTGAAATACATACCGTAGTAAATTAATAAAGATACATCAATATATTTAGCTGTCAATTAAATGTAGATTGGACTGATATTTGGCCGTAGGATTGTCATCCGCAATCAAAGCTCACCTAAAAGTCTTGCATAAAGTACAGCACAGCTTGCCTTCCATAGTTTCCTTTAAGCTTCCTTAACAATTATCACTTCAGTACAGAGTAACCTTTGAATGTTAATCGTTAATAAACATTACGAATTTTTACAAACCTGTATTAAGCGGACACTTGGGAATGTCCCGAAGGTGTCCGCTTAATAGAGGTTTCACTGTATTTGGTAGTTTTAGAATTATGTACGTTTAGCAGGTCCACACCACCTTATGCTGTCATCTCTCAACCTGCTTTACCAAATAAAGCATGTATGTATGTATGTTTCTACCCTTGATGCACATTCTGTTAGATAACATTTTAAAGATATATCTTAACATTTTAGGCCAAGTCACCTTGGTGCGACGGACAACCAGAGACGATGGCTTGTTGCTGGAATCGCACTCAACAAGATCCTTGTGCCACAGATCCGTTCTTTTGTTGAACAAGAGGTTGATAAGGAATACAACAATCTCAAGACAAGCCACAAAATTGACACACAAAGTACATCTGGTCGTCTTCAAATGTGGCCTGCAAGAAAGTTTTTAAAGTATGAGAACATTAACGGCAACATTCTTCATCCAAAGCTTCCTGGAGGAAAACACAACTATTCCTTGTTTGATTGTAGAGTGATCTCTCACATTGACTTTGCCAAGTTGTACGTTGAAAACTTCATGGCCAAGTTCAACGCTTTCGATGATCACTGTGATGCTTCAGCTATTTTGACATTGCTTAGGAATGTTCCTGTGTTCTCAGGCCCTGTGCAGACTGTTGCTGGTGATGTAAGAGTTGTAAGGAATGCCTGGGCGCACTGTGTGTTCAGTGACTGGGACCCCACCAAGTTGAAGCAGGTCTTTGCTAGTATGGAAAACCTTGTAATAACCTTGGGTCTGCCAGCCGGAGATGAAGCAAAGCTTCTTGGAGAACTCAGAGACTGGGAAACAAAAGGTAAGGAAACTAATGACCACACAAATTTAGAAGAGAAAGTCAGCATCGTAAATTGAAGGAATTAATTTAATGTCTGGAGAAAGATTTGAACCCAGAAGTCATTTCATAAGTAGGTGGATTATGATCGTTCGTGTGAGTGTAGTCCTGCCTGAGTAGGACTGTTGTTGACAACGATGTAATTGGTCGTGTATCTTTATTGGCTAAAATCACGGCTTAACTGACAGAAGAGGTCAATAACCAGAGCTTAATACCATCAACTGACAGGATACAACTCACCTTGACTGTGAAGATGACTACCGTGCGACCTTTCTAAACTACACGTACTGTCAACAACAGTACTTTTCATGACTACAGTAGATGGATAGATAGATAGACAGACAGACAGACAGACAGCTAGCTAGCTAGTACGTGGTACGTGGAATAGGAAGGAAGGCGATAAGGCAACCGAGACCTTGTATCATGAGACTAGTGGTATTTCAAAGATAACAGTTTCTCAGAGAGGTAATCCGGTGCATGTCCATCCTGGATTTTTTTGAGCAGAAGTAGTCTTCTCTCAATAGTACCGATTTGATTGCTGGGTAGCCACCAAAGTTCCAGAAATAGCGGCAGGGTTCTAGCCGAAACGGAGCATCTAGTATAATACGCGCACATCTCTTTTGAACTTAAAAAATATCATCCAATAATCCTTCATTACAACTTCCCCAGACGGAGACACAGTACTCAAGAATAGGTTTAATACTAGCATTAAATAAAATGATGCGATATCTAACAGGTAAGAATTTTTTAACGCGAGCCAGAACAGCAACGCGCTTTCAGCGTTTTTTTCCTGAGATTAGCTGCGTGGATGACTAAGATAGGAAGGGGTCGATATCCAGTCCCAAGAGACGTTCCTCTTGAGTTTGCTCCGGCTGTCTACCATCCAAACACAGCGAGAGGGCACGTTCTTCGCAGCGGGAAAGCTTTTGTCGAGTACCAATTATCATGTATTTTGTCTTTTGAAGATGGGCAGTCGTGCCATGATCATTAGTCCGTGTCGTCGCATTAGAAAGATCCCGCTGAAGTTGTACCTGAACATCAGTCAGAGTTGAGGCGCTAGCATAGAAAGTAGCATCATCAGCAAATAGGCCATTTCTATTCTTCCGGGTTAAGGGCAGGTCGTTGATAAATAGGAGGAAGAGGATAGGGCCCAAAATCGAGCCCTGAGCAACTCCAGAACTCAAAACGTCAGTATCAGATAAGGTTCCTGCAATGTTGACACACTGTCGACGTTCTGACAGGTCTGTCAGTTAAAGGAGCATTTATTCCATCGAGCCCCGTAGCAACATTTGTAGGAAGTGATTTGATTCTATTATCCAAAGAATTGACATTGGGAGGTGGAATTTCAAAATTTGCAGTAGATGGTTTTCTGTCGTTTACAAAGCTCTCAGTGTGTGATAGGTCAGGAGTAGCAGGTTGATTATTGGCGACAAGAGATGACGCGATAGAGGTGAAATGCTTGTTAAATTGATTTGCTTGATCCCGAGAAGCCATTAAGTCGTTTGGCATTGATTTTACGTTACCACTAGAACTAAGCTTTTTAAACGCTTTCCACAAGAAGCGAGAATTCTGCTTGTTTCCTTCGAGATCATTTTCTATCCTCACAGACTTGGCGTTACTCACCTGAATGGTCCTTTTCCCCCTACTTATAATTTGTGTCCGTTATTAATCAGCAGTGATATTCATGTGTACATTGCTCTGCAAAATCAAATGACTTTTAACGTTTTTGCAAAACGTTGCCTAGAACGGGAATTTAACAGACCAGAACCGCATTTGAGCCATGATTCGTCTTTAAAATATGGCGGAATAATAGGACTGAAGCGACTTTGGGGAGTTTTGTTTCTGATTGTGAGTTACTCGTAACCAATTATCAATGGGTACCACCGGATTTAAATATCAGGAAACATCACTGAAAACAACATTCTTACTTTCGATTAATGCCACTTTAAAGGATTTTGCTGGGTTTTTCGCGCTAAAAACCAACCAGAAACTCGCCAATTTTTAATGGATTTTCACGTGTGTGGCTCATCGCGTAATCGTTCCTTGACCGCCTTCCAAGGGTCTGTTTACATGGAGGTGGGGGACCCCAGGTAGGTGAGGTAACCCCCTTTGGTGGGGTAAAAAAAAATAACCCTCGGGATGGCTCGCCATTCCGGGGTGCTCTTTCTCAAGATTATTGAATGGTTGCTAAGCACCTAGCAAGAAAAATGCTGTCAAACCACCTGTTTTGGCGATTAATGCTTTTGTTATCTTTAATAATGATTCAAAGCCACCGCCAAATTGAATTTTGCGCGAATTTGATGTATCACGAGTCCGACCCCGTCTAGGCGGGTTACCCCACCTGGAAACGTTTACATGGCAAAATTTGACCCCACCTGAGAGGGTAACCCAGTCTGGCAGACCGGGCTACCCGCGTTGGCGGGTCAACCCACCTATCACGTAAACGTGATCAAATTAAAATGAGAGATTACATGGGCAGGCGGGTTACCCCACCTAAGTAGCGTTTGCCCTATAAATTTATTCATTCTTTAGAATGGTGTCCCCCTGCTGCTTTAAGCCATTCATTTTGTGGATGAACTATTCTCTTAGATTATGAGCAATACTAGCCAAACGTTTGTTTACAATTGAAGAACTAAGTTTGGAAAAAAGAAAAGTTCCAAAACAGTTTCCTAGTTAATCTGTTCTGATTAAAAACGACACTGTAACTTTTCTCAAAGAGGATTTTTCCCTCATCAATTTTTGCTTTCATTGTTTTCAAGGACCTCACCTCTGCATGAACTCACCAGTAGATCAACATTTGCTTCAGCTGGTTCAACAAGACCTGAAATCAGTGAGGGATGGTGTGGAAAACTGTTGGAAAACTTTGGAGGACAAATTTAAGCAGATGGAAAACAAAGTCGATGGTGTTGAAAAAAGAGTTGATGATGTTGAAAACAGAATTGATGATGTTGAAGACAGAGTGGATGGAGTTGAAAACAAAGTTAATGATGTTGAAAAAAGAGTTGATGACGTTGAAAACGAAGTTGATGATGTTGAAAAATGGGTTGGTTATATTGAAAACAGAGTTGTTGGTGTTGAAAACAGAGTTGACGGTGTTGAAAACAAAGTTGATGGTGTTGAAAACAACGTTACCGAAGTAACAAACAGGCTTGAGTTTATTGACAATAAAGTCGATGATGTCCAAAATAGAATTGTTGGTTTGGAAAGCAAATATGAAGGTAGGTAGGTAGGTGGGTAGAAAGTCTTTAATGCTAGTTATTAGTCATTCAAAATATTTCCCCGATTCTGATTGGCTAAAAGAACACGCATACTTTACCATAACCAGCTACTGATGACCAAATTTGGAAGAATTTTGCGCTTAATCAACCGATGACGTCAAAAGTGCAGTTTCCTTGCAGGCTAATACAACGTTAACCGAGACGAGGTTGAGTTGTTTTGGTTGTGAAAACAAAAATGGCGGACATTCCACTTGTTTCAAGAGTAAGAACTAGGCGAAATAATAACTAAAAACATGGCAAGAACAGCAAGAAGACAACTCGAAAGGTGACATCTGCTATTTGGAGAGTATTTGCGGAGCTGAAAAACTCTAAACGTGCACTATCGAAGATGAACTTAACATCGATGGAGGTAAGCATGTTTTAGCTATGTTTTTAAACTAGGAATTATTTTGAATGAATGATAAAACCAGGGGGGGAAGCTACTTCCCATACATTCTCTTAAATGAAATCCAAACGATGTTCTCACAACTTGCAAAGCGATCACCAAGGGTCTTGCCAGCGGATTTGGTACTGATCATGCGTATTACGTCAAAATCCATAGATCAACGGTCTTGAGAAGAAACAAAAACATGGCGGTCGAAGGCGGGACTGTTTCTCACCATTACATTTTGGTAATTCGCAAATTTATTGAAATGATGTCGTTTTTCAGACATAGTGTGTGGTTTTCTTCTTCTGTTAAACAATTTCCCTTTGCAGAGTTTGGAATATGCAACATATAGCTCCGTACTGATAAGAACCGCCGAAGAGTTGAGCTATCGAGCAGTGTTTTGCAGCAAACCTTAGGAAAGTTAAAGTCGCTTCAAGGTACAGAGCGTTCAGTAGTAGTTGTGATTTGTTTCTTAGGATCGTTCTGAATTTTAACTTTGAATTCAAGGTGTTGACTGATCGCAGCTGATCGTAATAAACGAAGTGAAATGTTATGAAGTGTGAATGCATGTGTATCTGATGTTTATTCAGTCATGATATGTAGAGCTGTAAGCTCATATTTATAAAGCTTTCTGAATATACTTCCTTCCGATAAATTTGACACTTTCTCCAGTAATTTTTATCAGCGTCACGCTATCCTTGCCCGGCCAAAACTATTTAACCTACAAATCAATCGAGCGCGTTGTTGTTGGTTAAGATCTAACGCGGTTGCGTTTTAGTTTCCCCCGCAATTTCAGTACCGAAAGACAAATACGATATGCAAGAAAGACAAAGATGCATGATATTTTTTTGAATTTTTTAAGCATTTCTGATTTCCTCTGCTGATTCGCTTCTTGCTTCTAAAAAGTCTAAAAATATTTACTGTGGGAAAATGCTGCAATTATCCGCTGACCATCACGCAGGGTGATCGCTTTGCAAGTTGTGAGAACATCGTTTCTCGGTCCCAGACCTCGTCTCTTCCCCCCCCCCCCCTCCCCCGCCCCCCGCTGGATAAAACAATTGTTGAATTCGCTTTCGTATCATATGAAGAATTATGGCGATCTCGGAGGGTGTTATCCGCCTCGGCCTACGGCCTCGACGGATAAAACCCTCCTTGATCTTCATAATTCTTCATAAGATACTCAGCCTCATTCATTAATTGTTAAATAAAGCAATAATTTTCCCATTGGTCTTGTGATATGATCCTGGTCTTAACGATTCCATTCCCACAAGGGACCTTTAAGATTTTCTCTTGCGCTTAAAACATGAAGATATGACATCGTTGATATCTGTTAAGCTTGGTTGATGGCTACGATCGCTAAAACAAGTACAGCGACCATAACGAGTGTTACAAACTTAAATAAGGAAAACACGTCTCAAAAATCAACTGAAGTCAAAATCTGCAGTAGTTGTTGCAACAATCGCTGCTATCGAGCAAATCGACATTCGTGAAAGAGTTGTTTCCATAAAATCGCTTCGGTATCGTTTAACTTTTTCCCTCTCGATTTTCAGTAGCGATTACAACAAAACGTATAACCAGGCTTAACTCGTGTACATGCGGTCAGGGTTTTTTTGTTTGTGGTGTGGGGGGGGGGGGGGGAGGGCAGAACTCCCAGCACGCTTAAATGTAACCTTGTCTTACTATGTAACAGGCCACTCATTATGAGGCTGTGACAGCAAACGCCCCCTCCCGGTCAAAACAGATATACTCAGGGCTATAGTGAATGTTTCAGATTGTGTCTTATACCTCTGTGGGTTTCTCTATATAATCTTACTTTTCTTTCCTCGGGTTAACTTTTTTACCCTATCAACAGAATCACTTCAAGCAGCAAATGAGGAAAAGAAGAACCACGAGGACGAGTTAGAGAGAAAGATTGCGGATTTATTAAAGCGTACAAATCTAGGTAAGTCTTCCCTTATCTTTATCTTTTTTTAAGTATCGTACCACTTTGTCAAAAGTAATGTTGTTTTACTACAAGAGAGTGAAAAGGGTACTAGGTGTTTCATGATGAAACTGACTTGTGGCGTCATTGGTCTGGGTAGGCGAGATGAGATACAGCAGCAGAAAGTTAAAGTTCCCCTTTACATGCTGACGTGTTATATCATCTCTGCGTCATTTCTGATCCGATCCGTGGGTCTCCATTTGTCCCCCGCAGAGGGTGGCCGTTTAATAAAGGTTCAACTGTATTAACAGTGAATACAGTCTTTAGACTTTTGTAAGACTTTTGTCTGTGTACAATTTCCGCAGTCTATCCTAGGGATTCAAAGAAAATATCTTAAAAATTTCTTAGCTAGGCCTCGCGAATAGGTTTACGATGACCGGGCACAACCCTCTACCCAGCTTTAGCTACCTTAAGCTGGCTTGATTTGTACGGTTTCATAGAGCGTTGCATCCGATCGTGGGTTCAAACCTCTTTCCCCTGAAGGCCTGAATTTCTTCAGCGTTTCATTTTTTTCAACAGCGTCTGATAGTAAGATTTAATGAGGAATGAAAAATAACCTTAGTTCCCATGTCATATATGAATGTATGACTGTTTATTTTATTGGATTTATCTTGATCACTAATATCAAGGTCTCTAAAAAAAGTCTCAAAAAGTACTAGAACACGGTTTTTAATTGTTTAAACTTGTACCGGCTCCGCGCTAAATGAATTTTTTTTTCTTAAGGTAAGCCTAAGCTACCCTCAAATGGTGAAAACTTTATTGGCCGAGACCAAGAGATCGAGGAGATTGTAAGCCACTTGAAGTCTGGATCAACTCGTATTGTCTCCGTGTATGGCCCACCAGGATCTGGCAAATCTGAAGTTTCAAAAGCAGTGGGGCAAACTCTCAAATCCCAAGAAAATGTGGCTTATTACATCGACCTTATTGACATTGACACAGAGGAAAACTTAATATCAGCCATTCGCCGCTTTTTTCTTGATCCGTTACCTAGACAATTAAACTGGACGTGGGATTTCCTTTTAAACCAGCTTAGTAAAATTGAAGAATCTGTGGCACCGTATTTTATTCTTGATAACGCCGATTGTTTATTACGATCAGAGTTGCGAGATCGTTTTATTTGCTTAATTGAACAAATTTTGAAAAGCTGTGAAACTCTTACAGTTCTTGTCACTACAAGGGAATGTTTGGAGTTTTCAAAGTTGAAATCGTTAGGCATTAAGGTGGTAAGTTTAGCATCATTAGATCACGAATCTTCTGAGACAATAGTGCGGAAATGGCTTTCTGTTGAAAACTGTTGTCCTTCTGAAGAAGACTGTAGGAATATCGCACATTTTTGTGGACATATGCCTTTTGCCATTCGGTTATTTTGCAACAATATGCCCCAAAAGAAAAGGTTGCCCTTAAAACAAGCCATAGACAACTTTATCCGTTTGATTGAAGTTGATATTTCTAGAATGGATGATCAAGATGAGTTAAAACATGACAGACTGAATTTCATCTTAGAATCATCATACCAGACACTGTCACCGCAAAACCAAGAACACTACGTATCCTTGTCCGTGATTCCTGGCATTTTTTCTGTGAAAGTTGCTGCTGCTGTATGGGAAATATCAGTGGATGATGCTGAACCGATCCTGAAGAGTTTTAAGAGAAAATCATACATAGATTCTTACTCGGAAACAGGATCCTTCAAAGTTCACAAAATTCTTTGCCTGTTTGCAAAGCAAAAGGGAGAACAGCAAATGAAGGATGTTCTTCTTAGGTCAAAAACCCGTCTACTGCAATTCTACATTTCACTTTTTGCAAAGCTTAGCGAACGCTTTGTTTCAGGGCAGTCCATGTCAGCTTTCACAGATTTTCATCAAGACAAACAGAATATCATCTCAAGTCTAATTGACGGCTGCTCAGACAATTCAACGTGCGACAGTGTTTTTGAGGCCTTGATTCAGGGAATGCTGCTTTTGGATGCAGCTTTGTGGAGCGACCGAGTTCTCTTTGACAAAGTCTATGATACAGCGTTAAATGAGGCATCAAAGCATGATAAGATGGCCACCTACAATCACTTGTTGCTTGCGAAGGGATTCAGTGAAGTAACTTGGCGATCAGAAGAAGGACAAACAATGCCGTTGCTTTCTTCTCAAGTAAATGAAGTTCTGGCCCGCAGTTCAGATGAACAGAAAGGAAAAGTTTTTTGCTTCCTTGGGATCCACAAACTCTCAAATGGACAGGTGAAGGTTGGAGTTAAATATCTGAAAGAGTCTCTCGCGCATTTAATCGACACAACTGACCCCACTCTGAGGATATTAAAGATCACTGCGTTTCAGATTGTTGCTACATATTATGAATCAACAATCAATAAAATTGAGGCAACCAAATTTTTCGAAAATGCAGTAGACGAATGTAGAGCTTTGAAGAACTGTTTCCTTATTCTTAGCCCGAATGAGAAAAGAATCGTCGATCAACAAGATCTGCCGCTCGTGTTGGAGGTACATTTCCTTATTACCAAGGCAACCAAACTTTTCTCGTCAGCTGAAAGAATCAAATTCTTTGAAGAGAATGTTCACCAGATGAAAGAAAATAGTGACACAAACCTCCTCTCAAATCCAAAAGAAGGTTCATTTTATCTCCATCGGTTTATCGCTGGTGTGCTTGCGGAAATGACCAGATACAAAGAAGCAATCAAATTAATTCAGAATTTAATCGATGCTCGGGAAAGCATCCGGCTTTTAGTCTGTGATGTAAATTTCGTACACGAAGAGAGTAGCAAGGATGATCACAAAAAAGCATTGGCGAGAAGCTACTCGTACCTCGCTGTCCTTCAATTACGAATCAAAGATTACAAGGCAAGCGTTGAGTCAGGGAGGCGCGCTCTGGACTATACAATAGACTTGTGTGGTAATGAACATTCAGACACAGCCGACAGCTATCATGAACTAGCGAACATCATGAGGACCCTAGGAGATTGTAATTCAGTTTTACTCTTTCACCAGCGTGCTCTTGACATTCGGCTCAATTTTCTTGAAGAAAGCCCTTTAAAAGTGGCTGCGAGCTATCATGAAGTAGGGGTAGCACAATGGGAAATGAAAGACTATTCTTCAGCGTTGCAGTCTCATGAGAAGGCACTTCAAATCAGATTAGAGAAATTGGGTGATGAGCACAGAGACACTGCAAAAAGTTTTCATGAGTTTGGAATTACACAGTGGTTTATGGAGAAATACGAGTGCGCTCTTGACTCACACCAGAAAGCCCTAAAGATCATACAAAATGAGATAGGAGAAAATCACAAAGCAAAGGCAGACAGCCTCCATGAAATAGGAAAAACAGACTTCTGTCTGGGAGACTACCATGCGGCTCTGCAGTCACATCTGGATGCATTTAGTACCAGATTAAATGTCCTAGGTGAGCGCCACACTGACACTGCCAACAGTTGCTATGAAATTGGTGTTACGCAACTTGAAATGGGGTGGTATCAATCCGCTCTTGAGTATCTCAGGCGAGCTCTAAAAATGAGACAAGTGCTATATACAGACACACCGCATGCAGAGATCGCTCAAAGCTTCTACCAGTTAGGACGCACGCAATGCCAGATGGGATACTTTGACAAAGCTGTTAAATCACTCAACTGTGCACTCTCCGTTAGAAGAGACCTACAGCAAGAACAACACATTGAAACAGCGGACATCTTTTATGAGCTGGGAAGAACCTTTTATCGCAAAGAGGACTACACGTCAGCTTTTGTGATGCACCAGTTTGCTATTGGAATCCGAAAGCTTAAAATGGGTGAACAGGACGCAACAGTTGGCGACAGTTTGTTTCAACTCTGTCTGGTACAGAGCAAACGCTGGAAATTTAAATTGTCTCTTCAGTTGCTTAAAAGAGCTCAAGACATCTGGATGAAATGCGTTAACACGGAGCACAATGAAACTGACATTTACCTCGCGACAGACAGCCCGCTGATGAAATTTGATGAATTTTCGTCTACTTTCAATTCAGTTATGAATGCTTTTCAAATAAGTAAGGAGATGATGGCAAAAGAAGACCAAGACTTGCTGGACGTTCCCTACGAAAGGCAATTGAAGTATTTACTATCGCAAAATTACAAATCATCTCTTAAGCTTTACGATCATGTATCAACGATTATTCATAAATACTCTCCCAGTGTTGCGAAACACAAAAATTTAGTACGTGAACCTCTTAGCAACTTAAAAAAGCATCTTTTAAAAAAAGCGACTACTTACTGTAGCTATGGGAAGAAAGAGAACGATGCAACCCATTTGGTTACCGCTTTGAATTTGCATCAGCAAGCACTTGAGCTAAGAAAGAAGCTGCTCAGTGAAGGCCACAAAGATCTAGCGTACAGTTACTTTTCAGTGGGAATTGCAAAATATCAAATGGCGGACTATACGTCAGCACTTCAGTCACACCAGCGAGCACTTGAAATACGCCGTAAAACGTTTGGGGAAAACCATCTAGACACAGCTGTCAGCTATAATAAAATTGGGGCCACACAACACGAATTAGGACACTATACCTCAGCACTTCAGTCACACCAGCGAGTACTTGAAATATGCCGTAAAATTTATGGGGAAAATCATCCACGCACAGCTGCCAGCTATGAGTGCATTGGGAATGCACAAAAAGCATTAGAAGACTATACATCAGCACTTCAGTCAAACAACCGAGCACTTGAAATACGTCGTAAAACGTTTGGGGAAAACCATCCAGACACAGCTGCCAGCTATAATAACATTGGGAATGCACAAGACGCATTAGGAGACTCTACCTCAGCTCTTCAGTCATACCAGCGAGCACTTGAAATACACCTTGAAACGTTTGGGGAAAACCATCCAGACACAGCTGGCAGCTATAATAACATTGGGGTTGCACAAAACACATTAGGAGACTATACCTCAGCACTTCAGTCATACCAGCGAGCACTAGAAATACGTCGTAAAACGTTTGGGGAAAACCATCCACACACAGCTGACAGCTATAATAACATTGGGATTGCACAAGACGCATTAGAAGAGTATACCTCAGCACTTCAGTCATACCAGCGAGCACTTGAAATACGCCTTGAAACGTTTGGGGAAAACCATCCAGACACAGCTGTCAGCTATAATAGAATTGGGGCCACACAACACGCATTAGGACACTATAATTCAGCTCTTCAGTCACACCAGCGAGCACTTGAAATACGCCGCAAAACGTTTGGGGAAAACCATCCAGACACAGCTGGCAGCTATAATAGAATTGGGGCCACACAACACGCATTAGGACACTATAATTCAGCTCTTCAGTCATACCAGCGAGCACTTGAAATACACCTTGAAACGTTTGGGGAAAACCATCCAGACACAGCTGGCAGCTATAATAACATTGGGGTTGCACAAAACACATTAGGAGACTATACCTCAGCACTTCAGTCATACCAGCGAGCACTCGAAATACGTCGTAAAACATTTGGGGAAAACCATCCACACACAGCTGACAGCTATTATAACATTGGGATTGCACAAGACGCATTAGAAGAGTATACCTCAGCACTTCAGTCATACCAGCGAGCACTTGAAATACGCCTTGAAACGTTTGGGGAAAACCATCCAGACACAGCTGTCAGTTATAATAGAATTGGGGCCACACAGCACGCATTAGGACACTATAATTCAGCTCTTCAGTCACACCAGCGAGCACTTGAAATACGCCGCAAAACGTTTGGGGAAAACCATCCAGACACAGCTGTCAGCTATAATAGAATTGGGGCCACACAACACGCATTAGGACACTATAATTCAGCTCTTCAGTCACACCAGCGAGCACTTGAAATACGCCGCAAAACGTTTGGGGAAAACCATCCACACACAGCTGCCAGCTATAATAACATTGGGAATGCACAAAAAGCATTAGAAGACTATACATCAGCACTTCAGTCACACAACTGAGCACTTGAAATACGTCGTAAAACGTTTGGGGAAAACCATCCACACACAGCTGCCAGCTATAATAACATTGGGAATGCACAAGACGTATTAGGAGACTATACCTCAGCACTTCAGTCATACCAGCGAGCACTTGAAATACGCCGTAAAACGTTTGGGGAAAACCATCCACACACAACTGCCAGCTATAACAACATTGGGGCCACACAACAAGTATTAGGAGACTATACCTCAGCACTTCAGTCACACAACAACCACTTGAAATATGTCGTAAAACTTTTGGGGAACACCATCCAGACACAGCTGTCAGCTATAATAACACTAGGGCCACACAACAAGCATTAGGGGACTACACCTATCCTCTTCAGTCACACCAGCGAGAACATGAAATACGCCTTGAAACGTTTGCGGAAAACCATCCAGTCACAGCTACCAACTATTATAACATTGGGAATGCACAAAAAGCATTAGGAGACTATACCTCAGCTCTTCAGTCACACCAGCGAGCACTTAAAGTACTCCGTAAAACGTTTGGGGAAAACCATCCAGACACAGCCGCCACCTATAATAACATTGGGGCCACACAACAAGCATTACGAGACTATACCTCAGCTCTTCAGTCACACCAGCGAGTACTTGAAATACGCCGTAAAACGTATGGGGAAAACCATCTAGACACAGCAGACAGCTATAATAACATTGGAAATGCACAAAAAGCATTAGGAGACTATACCTCAGCTCTTCAGTCACACCAGCGAGCACTTGAAATACGCCGTAAACCTTTGGGGGAAAACCATCCACAAACAGCTTTCAGATATAATAACATTGCGGCCACACAACAAACATTAGCAGACTATACTTCAGCTTTTCAGTCACACCAGCGAGAACTTGAAATACGCCGTAAAACTTTGGGGGACAATCATCAAAACACAGCTGTCAGATATAATAACATTAGGGCCGCACAACAAGCATTAGGAGACTATACTTCAGCTCTTCAGTCACACCAGCGAGAACCTGAAATAGTCCGTTTAACACTTGGGGAAAACCATCCAGAAGCAGCTGCCAGCAACAATAACATGAATGCACAACAGTCGTTAGGCGACTGTGCTTCAGTCCTGCAGTCGTTTCAGCGATAAATTGACATTGTTAGTAAATAAAACACGCGGAAAAAACCATCTAGACTCAGCTACCACCTATACTAACATTACAGGACCGCACGTGATAAGCATTATGAGACTTTTCTTGTCGAGCTATACTTGAACTTAGTAACACTTGAACTTCAAGGCGGAGTTGAGATTTCAGCTTAGATTATATTTTTAACTGTATTATCAATACCTCTATGGCAAAAAATCGTATTCTGCTTGTTCACAGACAATTCAGGCGTAAGTTTGGTAAAGACAACACAACAGTACAGGAATAATGAAGAACTGAAGCTAGGAAGCACAACTTGTTTTGAATTTTGTGGAAAAATCAGAAGAAGTTACTACTGTTCCACCTTCGCTTCGTTGACCTGTTTAACCTGCATATAAAAAGATTTCACAATTTTTCTACGTTTGTGGTGTAAATTTCGAAAGAAAAATGAATCTGGGCTTCGATTTCTAAGTTGAGGAGGTACATTCGTATCCGTTTTGTTTAAAACAAGGGCAATTAATACTGAAGCTTTTATTTCTACACAACGCCAAATCCTTTTGACTCACGACGCGTCGCGACGCAGGTGATGAGATCAGGGCAAAGTAAAGCTTAGCTGATTGGCTTAAAGCAGTGGTATTTGAGCTTAATTTGAAATACCTACATGTGAAAATTACAAACCTTTTGCGATAGTAGTATAAACAAATAATAGCATGATTTGTACGTGATATTTGGCATAAATACCACTCATGACATTTCAAAATTGTCCCAAATTTGGCTCGCCGAAATTACCTATAACAAACAATTTGGAAATATCACTACAAATCATGCTATTACCTATACAAATAGCAATTAGTTTACCGTAAATAAAAATGTAACAATTGAAACATTGTATATAGAAAACTGTAGATAGAAACCTGTAAATAGTAAAATGTAAAATAATATCGTGCAAAGTCAGCCGGGTAGATGTTTTTCGTATCTTATCGTTACTACTCTTTATTCAGTTTGAGTTAAATTATACACACGACCACATCAGCTCCGCTGAGAACTTAACGTGTTATGTTGTTATTGTTGCGTCAAATTTGTATGAACGAGCATGCGCAGGAAGCCTTCTCTATGAAAAATTACTTCCGGCACGTTGCAGATTCACTACGCAACGGCCTAACGGCTGTCGCTTCGCGAGGAATCCAAACCATGGACTTTGGTTACCAAAGAAATTTGAAATTCTCATTATCCTCAACATTCTTGGGAATGTGTTCATACCATTTGTCACTCCTTTCTAACCCATATTGTTTGCACAAATCCCAAAGCAGGGCCCTAGCTACTCATCCACAGGCGGCCCAGACGTAGTGTGTGTCAATAACATGGACAAGATAGGAGGAGTCGTTGAATCTCCCATCTGACACTCTTACGAGCCGCTACATTTAATATATAACCCTATTATCGAACTAAAATAGCCCCCAGAAGTCAAAAGATAACAAAACAAAGTTAACATACCTTTAACTGAACATCTCCTTGTCGGTCCTGGCGGGTTAAAGTGCAATTTTGTCGAGTTTTGCACTCGAAGGTACTATCCACTAAAGAAGAATTAAAGGCTGGCTCCAAGAAAAACGGACCATCTCCACGCAAAGCGCTATAAATTTGAGAATAATGGACGAATCAGCTCCAAATTGCCATCGGCTAATCTGGAGGTAAAGCGTGCCCCGGCTTCTTGCTCGCTGGCTCCCCAAACCCATCGCAACTGCACGATAATCGCTCGCTCATCAACCAACACTTGACCTTATCCTGTTATCGCTTCTCCATAACTCGCAAACGGGCAGGATATTGTCGCGCGGACGCGGTCGCTATGCTTGAATACCGTATTTAAATCACGTAGTAATCCTGCCCGCGGAGCGTAAAGGTCAAGTGTCTGTTGATGAGCGAGCGATTATCGCGCAGTTGCGATGGGTCTGGGAAGCCAGCGAGCGAGAAGCCGGAGCACACTTTACCCGCAGATTAGCCGATAATAATTTGGAGCGGATTCGTCGATAAAACTCAGATTTATAGCGCTTCGCGTGAAGATGGTCCGTTTTCGGCCGCTAACAAAACCAGGATCGGATTGCTAGGATCGGATCGGATGGGATTGTGGATCGGATCTGACTCCGGATCGGATCGGATTACGGATCGGATCAGGCCGGCAATTCGTCTTAAATTCAAAGTGGAAAGTGATTGTCTGTTGGTTGTTGTACGACTGCGAATGACTCGGCTAAAGGAGATAGGTGTGAGAAGACTTCTTGTTAATGAAAATAATGTATACTAAGTGGCATTTGAAGAGGTCATTCGCTTATTGACAACAAGTTCTCGCTATCGTACCTTGCTCATTCTCGCGATTTTCTTAATCGTCTCCTCTGAAAAGAAGCATTCAATTTAGCCTCAGTGAAAAACAAGACCTTTTCAGAAGAGAGTAGAGATGGAAAGAAAACACAAAATCAGTGCAATGAGAGATACTTACATCTCTCTCCGTCATCTTCGATTCGGGTGATTTCACGTGACCAAGCCTCAATCGTGTGAAGTTATGCAACAAAAAATTTCCCAGTGCAGTTTAGTTGAAAATAATTTTTTTGCGGTGATTCCAAGCTGATGGTGAATTTTATGCTTGGTGATACATGAGAAACAATTTTTTTTTTTCACTCGGCTCGGAAGAAAAATCCGAGTCGAACCGGTTTAATACTAAGTCTTACTAGAGCAAATGTGTCCGGACTAGGATTTCTTATTCCGAGCCACCTGTGTCATTATCAAAAATAGCTTTTCTCAAAATAATTCTTCTGCACCAAAAGCGAAAATACTGCAGAGAAGGCTTCGTGCGCATGCTCGTTCATACAAATTTGACTCAACAACAACAACAAAATCTTTTATTTAACACGTTAAGGTCTCAACGAAGAAGAGGCCTTAGCTTTCTGTAATCAATCCATGTCATTGCCAGATTTCTCTGGTCAAAAGTAGAATTACCTTAAGATTATCTTGTCATTAATGCACCTATCAATGTTAAGCCCCAGGGTGGGGGGGGGGGGGGGGGGGGCGGGCTACCCACGGGAAATTGACTGAGCGTGCCTTCCCCTGGGTAGGGACTTTGATATTTAAGCGTTGCCCCAGGGTCGGGAATTTGACATGGCCGCCATCTTGAAAGACCGAGAGAAACTGGAAATGAGTGACCTGCCATCTTGGTAATACCAAAAAGTCACCAGAGGTTAATTAATGATCTCTGCTTTTCTTGAAAGTAACAAGACAACATGAGCGAAAGAATGGTGAGGAAATCTGTTTTATTTTTCGGTATATATGAACCATCACTTCTTTCATTGTATGATCGAATGTTTATAAATAGAAGAGTCTTCGTTCCTTCTGTTTCTGTTTCTATGTGAGGTTGTAAAAGACATATCCTTTCCAACCTGTCAATTATTAAGTCCTAACTCTGTTAGAAAAAGTTACCCCAGAGGCGGGAAATTGACATTTAGTAGGTGCCTGGGGGTGGGGAATTTGACTCTGGCTGCCATTAAAATGTCAAATTCCCCTGGGTCTGCCCGCCCCCCCCCCCCCCCACCCCCCACACTGGGGCTTAACATTGATAGGTGCATAACAGGAGATCGTGAGTCGACCTTTGTCCCTCTTCCCTTCTTTCTACACCCTTTCTGTTCATCTGGTAAGAGGTTTCTTTCATCTATATAAATCCGCAGTTTTCTTCCGAAATCATTCCTGTGAACAACTTCCACATAAGTGAAAGGCAGGTTATAGGCCTGTGGTAGTCTGCTACACAGCCGTTTTTAGTGTCGTCACGCAACGTTCCTCTCCATTGCGTGACGACACTAAAAACGGCTGTGTAACAGACTGGGCCTGTAGTTACTTGTTAGGTTTCTCTTTATAACATCCTCCAAAATTAACAGTCCATGTTGGTGTTCTACCCATGCAGCTCTAGGCACACTTGAAACTGTTCTGCAATCCTCTCATGAAAGGCAGTAAAATTTCATCCAGAAGCCCTGTACCAAATCGGGTTCGGCGCCGGAGCTTTCCAATTTGACATTCTCTTCAGGGTGGTCTTTACCTTCTCCACCTCAATAGTTATATTCCTCGGCTTGACAGCTTCACCCTCCTCTCTGATCGCCTTGAGACAATCCGCAACCCTTTTTATGTACTGTTGACCGGGTTACCCAAGATATCATTCCAGAATAGTGTGGCTTCCTCTGCTTCAGGTTCAGCTTTTTGCTCGTCATCTTCTTTATAATAAAAATAATAATAATAAAATATCTATATAGCGCTTATACTTTTCAGTACTAAGCGCTTTACAATGCTTTTAAAAAAATCCATATAAAAAATAAAATCCTAGACTAATTTACATTTAATTTTTATATTATAGCATTCTAGCAGAAACAAACAAAAACACCTACTGATAAAAAATAAAATCCTAAGATAGTTCATAAACTCGCTCTTCAACTTAGATTTAAATTTATGTACATCGTCAACCGATCTAATAGGGATATGCAGATCGTTCCAGAGTATAGCGGCAATCATGATGTCTGAAAAGGCCCTGAGACCGTACGTGTCAGGTTGTAGCGGGCCGGGGTTCGGTAACAAATCGCCATTTGTCAGAGGATGAGCGAAGGCACCTCACAGATTCACAAACACGCAATAGCTCTACCAGATAACCAGGAGCTAAATTTTTAAGTACTTTAAAACGAATAACATTAATCTTAAAAATTATTCTCTGCTCCACCGGCAGCCAGTGCAGCTCCTTAGTATTGCTAATGTGATCAAACTTGCGTAAGCATGCAATCACACTGCACGCTGCTACGTTTTGAACACTTTACAGTTTGTTAATTTCATACTTAAGCAAGCCATATAGAAGCAAGTTGCAGAAATCCTACTTGGAACTTACAAAGGAGTGCACAAGAACTTCAGCCTTTGCAGCATTGATGACCTTACCAATCGTAACTATATTTCTGTAGTAAAATGTCCCTTTAACTATATTTATTTATTGATATGACATGACATTGTTAAGGTATTATCAAAAACGACGCCGATATTGCGAGCTCCATTTGTTGGCTTGGAAGATATCAGTTTCCACTGTAATAGATGGAAGTCGTGGGGGGCAGTCTGAACATAGAATGAATGATGATAAGTTCCGTTTTATCGGTACTTAGTTTCAGTTTGTTTGCAGTCATCCAGTTAGTGATATCAGCAAGAGACAGATTTCTATCCAGGAAATTGCAGTGGTGAGTTCCACGCAATCATCACAACAAAAGCTGGTGTATAGTTCATTATCATCAGCATATAGGTGAAACTTTATATCATGCCTTCGTATTGGGTCAGCCAATGAGAATATGTGTAACAGATATAGCAACGGACACAACACGGACCCCTGGGGTACACCAAATCTGAGCGGGTGAACCGAAGAAGTAGACCCATCAATCTGAACTGATTGAGAATCTGTAAGATAAGTCTGAAGCTACGCAAGCACCTTTCCTTTCATATCAAGCTTAGATCGCAGTCTATGTAACGAGATCTCATGATCGACGGTGTCGAAAAGTGTTGATAAATCCAGCAGCAAAAGAACGACACATTGTTTATTATCGACTGATTTCAATACCGTAAAATTCCGAAAATAAGCCCCTCCAAATATAAGTCCCCCAAACCGGTAATGCAGAAAACCCTCCGTTAAATCGCCCGTCCAAATATAAGCTTCCCGGGGGCTTGTAATTGGAAAATTGCCCTCTAATACCAAGTAAAACAAAGCAAAAATGGTAAATTTACTTCCAACTATAAGGCTTGCCCAATCGATTTTGAAACGCAAATTTCCTTCCGTAGATAAGCCCCTCCAAATATAAGTCTCTCAAAAAGAGTCTTTGAAAACTATAAGCTCCGGGGCTTATTTTCGGAATTTTACGGTATGTCATTTTGAACTAGTAAAAGCGTTGTCTAGCAACTGTGCTGTTTGTTGTGAGCAGTCTGGAGAATTTTCATTAACATCGTTATGACGCAAATAATTCGACAGACACATGGCTGCAACTTTTTCAATAACCTTAGACAAAAACTTTATGTTAGATACAGGTCTAAAGTTAGAAAAGACTTCAAAGTTTAGAGACGGTTTCTTCCGTAAGGAGAAAATATTGCCTTCTTCATGGAACTTGGCATTGAAGCTGAATCGAATAAGAGGTTTACAGCTCTTTTACTGAATAGCAGGTCATAAATTATTAATAAAATAGCGCAGAAGAGAAGCAGGCACAGGGTTAAGAGAACAGGATTTGGCGGCGATTTTTTCACGATACCAGAAAGTTCCTCCTCCGAAGTCGGAGAAATTTGTTAGTTGCTCCGTCCCTACCAAAGGATAACCAATGTGAATGGACCTTTTTATTAGTGGAGCCTGCAACCTGTACCGTTTAACTTGATGATAGACGTCCATGTTACGGTTATCTTGACCGCCATAATCTGCGATCAGGTATCTTTTTTCCCTTTTTGTTTGGGAGAGGGGATAAAACCACCTGATCGCTGGTTATGGCCACCCAGACTTTAAGACAGAGAAAAAACAACAATAACAAAACCGAGTCTCTTTTTCGACTAAAAGTCTATGTTGGCGTGGATAACAGAGAAAGAATTAGCGCGAGAGATAACAAAGGAAGAAGAAAAATTTCGTAAAGCTACGGGCAAATGGAAGCAGCAACTCCCAAGTGCTGGCCCACAATGGTGGGAGTCGTAACTAAACGTTTGACCGGTTTCAAACTACCAACAGCAACAACATGCAACAGGGTGTGGCGAGTGGCCTGGGAAAAAGTATCTTCGCGCGATTGCTTGCTGCTCCGCCTTAAAAACTCTCCCCCAATTTGCAAAAGTGAGCCTGTTTGCGGGCTATGTTTTGTAAAGAGCATCCTTGACAACAACGAAGAGTAAATTTGACAAAAAGGGATAATTTACATTGTCACGTCTTAGTCTGTGGGATGTGGTAATGTCTTTATCATCAAAGGAAGTGCCAACGATTGATGCAATATTTTTGACTGATTTAATTTTTCACAGTCAGTCTTCGGATAAACTGTTCCTATAGGACTATAACCAGGTGGGGGCATGAAACAGTTGCAAAATTTCTGTTTACAGTGCGACTACTGTAACCGGGGCCACTTAGACAAAGTTGACCAATCGGATAACAGGAAAATAACAATGCATTCCAAGAAAGCTGGTTGTCGGCCAATCAGCAGCTCGTAAAATGCAATAAGTTACTTAAAACACAAACTTTAATATTGATAGCAAACGTTTTAAGGGTACGTAAAATGTTTCACCAGACAAGGTTTTTCTACTCGAAACTTTGCATACAACACCCAGGACACATTTTTCTTTGCCCCGACCCTTTATTTTGTCATTTACCAGCAATTTCTTGGCTCCTATTGCCGCGCTGTGCAGTAACATGCCACCGCAGGTCAAAAATATAACAACCGTTTACGTGTTTCGCCTCCGTCACTCACTCTAACAGACCTCTAGGAAAACACGTCCTTTCTTCTGAGGGTTCAAAAGGTCACGTCTGATGGTCGTCGGGTTGATTTCGTATGACGTCAACTTCTGAACAAAGGTTCATCTCGACGCGCTATACAGTCATCCTGTCCTCTCGTCATCTCGCCAATGCGTCGTGTCAACTCGTCATTTCATCTAGCCGTCTCGTCGTGTCGTAGTGTCAACTCGACGTATCGTCCTGTTATCTCGTCTTGTCGTCGTTTTTACTTGCGTCCATTGTTCTTCAACTCGTCGTGTCGATCGTCAACTCGACGCGCTTTTTTTGAAAAGAGGGTGCCTGGATATTATACTAAGCAACATAGCTACCAACTTGGCTGCCTTCGAAGCTATTGACGACCTCAAGGAGTGTCTTCGTGTCAGTATTGAAGCCCTCCACATGGATGGTGTTGATTACCTTTGCGTTTCAGCTGGTGTTCAGCTTCACAGAACGCAGTACAACTTTCACGACGAATTGAAAAACAAACGAGTCAATTGCCACACGTAAAAGGACGAGATAACAGAACGAGACGACGAGTTGACACTACGACACGACGAGATGACTATATGATATGACGAGTTGCCACGACACATTGACGAGATGACGAGAGGACACGACGAGATAACTGGGTAGCGCGTCGAGATGAACTTTTTGCCCAGAAATGGAAGTCATAATTTCGATCCGTGTTGTGTATTTCGTTTCGTGGTAGTTATGAATGGCAACTAACCTAAAAGGAATGTACTGTAATTTTCCGGTAAACAGATTGGTCAACTTTGTCTAGACGGCCCCGGTTATAGTAGTCGCATTGACTGGCGAAAAGAGGGGAGGAGGGGTGCATATAGACCACCAGTTTGTACAAGTCTAAAAATGCTGTAATAGTTACTTAAGGTTGGACACTTCCTATCGAACAATGTAAACTAAATCCTCGCTTAGACACAATAGGGCCATTTATACGAGAAAAAATAAGACGCGTCTTACATAAGACGCGTCTTAAATAAGACGTGAACTTTCCGTATAAACGGCACATTTCGTCTAAAATAAGACGCGACTTAGCTAAGACGCGTCTTATTTTAGACGAAATGTGCCGTTTATACGGAAGTTCACGTCTTATTTAAGACGCGTCTTATGTAAGACGCGTCTTATTTTTTCTCGTATAAATGGCCCTAATGTGACTGTAAACTATGGATATACATGTATTGTAACTAACGCTGTACTTTTTGATCGCTTCTCGGACTTTAAGCATACTAGCTAAAAGCACCGAGGAGCGATATTGATAAACTATCCATCATCAAGCTTTACTAGTACCTTCTGTCCTCAACTTGTGGTACTCAGAATACTGTCGTGCTCAAAAATATGCAACTACCAAGGAATTTGCCCAAGGTCTTCGTTTACAACTAAAACCCACACAAAGCAGAAAGTGGAAACCCCCTCGATCAGAATCGGCCTCTAAATTAATGACATCTAAAAAATCGCTCGAAACAGTTATCTCGATCCGAACTGTGTAAGGAAGAGTTATCACGAAATTTCATGCAAATTCCGGTATTTCAACTGCCAGCCAGTTCGTAACAATTATTCAGTATTCATGCCATCAACTTACATGATACCACTCTCTTTGATAGGTGTTTGATCCTCCTACGTACGCCAATTTGACTCTGACAGGAGCCCATAACCCAGAGCGAGCTACTCCCATACTAGGCCTATGTCACGGCGTTTTTCGGATCAGTTTATTTTCAGACACATTTTAGGGCACTTTTCCCCGCGAAAATAGAATCTCGACCATGTCTATGAGCGTATTCGAAGTATAAGATATCAAAAAGGAAAACTAAACGTCATTAAAAGGCAAAAAATATTATTTTTAGGTATGTTGGTTTTGCTGACTGGTTCGTGAAATTTAAAAGATATTCAGAATTTTCCCCATGTTGCGAAGTAATTGCGAAGTTGACGGTCAAAAAAACCGCTCCCAAAACCGCTTGGAAACTGCTCATAACGGGTTATGGGCTTCTGACTCTGAAGAATACTACTGCGCAGATTGTTGAAGCGTCAGTCACCGTCAACAACGTGAGTTCCATTCAGGACCAAGACTGTTTTTCTGGAAGTAAAAACTGAGTCAAGTGCGCGATAGCGCGTACCGTCCTATTACTTAGGCATGACTCGCACTGTACTATAATTACTATTTCCTTTCTGTCCTGTAATGCTGAAATTAAAGCAATTGATAACCAATCAATTTGAGAATATCAGTGTTATAGTAATTAATGATTCGAATAATCACAGAGCAGATGCTCATATCTCGAGCTTGGGCAGAAAACCTTTGAATAGGCTCTCGTGTGAGGGAGTAGATGATGAGAAGGCGATGGAGCACGGTCACACTAGAGCTAGGTAATATCCCTTATCACTACTCGCCACATGGTGACATCGGAATATCATGCACCGTCGACAAAAACAGTGAACTTACGCAACAGGACGGGAGAGGAAAGAGGACGGCAAACCTTGTGTGACAAGCGTGACGATAATTTTTTTGAAATAACTTTTCACCAAACTTCACTTTCTTTTAAACAGATCTTTTTGTAAAAGACCAGAAAACATTGATTTCAGTAAAGATCACTACAAAACACGCAAGTTACAGCCTTGTCACGTCCGTCACGCACAAGCGTTTTGCCGTCCTCTTCTTCCTGCCGTCCTGTTGCGTAAACTCACTATTTGTTCTCAGCAATAGAGAATGGAACCCCAAAGCTTTCAAATTAAATCATCATGTCACCATACGTATCATTTATTCATTTTCTCACGGCATCAGAGATTTTGAGCACGTTTGTAGGCAAGTTAGACTTTAGCACCGCATCCCACCACCACCCCCTCTAACCTACCAGGCTCTACGCACCCACCCCCTCCCTGTAGTATCTTATCTGCTCCATTACAGTTGCTGTTACAAAGATTATTTGAGTACCACCATTTCAATCTCGATAGGTCCATCGGTTTCGGTCATTAAGGCTCCTGATTTGACTGATGTAAGTTTAATTTTGAGCTGCGAGTTACTGTAGTCCGGTTGGGGATTATCGTCCAAATCCTCCTCGTCACTTATAAACCCCGAGGATTCCGGTCCCCGACTTCCCCGGCTATTGACACTGAAGATCTTTTCCATGCTGCTCTGAAACCGCTTCAGTTTTCTCTCGGAGTCTCGTGACCTACCCAAGTGAGCAAAAATTCGTCTCAGCCCACGTCGAATCCTTGAAGGGAGACTACGAATCCTACAGTAAAGTAAACAAGTTTATTAGGCTGGACTCTCAAACAGAAGTGATAGAGTAGGAAAACATGCAGCAGCCAAACATGTTCCTCGACACTTTTTTGCCATAGACTTTCATCTTTTCTCAGTGACCATTTCGTTATTTATAGACAGCCAGAAGTTAGTAGAATGGGTAGAATGGAACATACACTACATCACCGTGACGTGTAGAGCCATTCTAATTTAAGCGCTGAAGCGCACGTACCAACTCCGCGGTATAGCCAGTACCTTTCGCATGCTCACAACCATAACACGCCGGTAGTGGCAGCCATATGGACGCCTGTTTCGTTTGTCCTCATTAGGACTCATCAGCATGGCATAGCCACAGGTGAGATATCTCACATACCATCATCGACCCCGCCGGCTACTACCGAGGCGAGTGCAAAAACACTCCACCCAGGCACCACCCCCCTCCCTCCCTCAACACCTCCACGTTATAAAGGAATAAAGTAACGTGTACCTCCTCTTAATTCCCTAATATGACCTATTTACTTGACGGAGCGTCTTCTTCGAATAAGCACTCCACACTCCCGGCAGATGTAATAGAACATCTTCTGAAAAGTAAATTTCGAAATCGTACCGAAACGCTTTTTTTTGTTCATTTTTTTTTTTCTGTCCTTATTGTTGTAAACTAATCAAAAACAAAAGATGAAGATTACGTCAGTTATTGGCCAATTGCGAAGTTTTATATAAGCGTCACCTTCAATAAACGCAGTATTGTCAAGTCGAATTTAATCTGTACTACAGCGCTCTTTCGACTACATACCGTAGTCCTCTTCCGAAATATATTGCCACCGTCTTTCAACAACAGACAAACCAACGGAAAAATCCGTTTCAACAAGGCGAAGCACATTTTTTATGGTTATGGTACGGCCATATGAATGTCATAAATGGCTTCAGCCGAGATTGAGTTAGATAGTCTGTTGCAACCCTTCGATTAAAGGAACTTTCAACACAGCACACTAGATATTGGCAGTCAAAAGTTTTCATGTTCCCAGTCAAAGTCAGAAATTGTCATACTCCCAGCTTTGAACTCACCCTAATAGAGATTATTCTCTCGACACCGGTAGAAGAACATGAACAAGACATAAAATAAAAATAAATAAAAATAGCGCACGAAAGATATCGTATCGAGGAAGAGGGCGACCTCTATTTTATCGGTAAGCAAATCTTTTCGTTCACGCGGCGAAACATTAGGCGACTTCTCATCAATTTAACAAACAAAAACTGTCCAAATAACTCCTTGTGGATATATTAAATTCCCATAAAACTACTTTTGTGTCCGCCCATATAATGAATAGTATTTTACAACAAGTGAAGGGCAACGTAATCACGGAGTACATTAATTTTAGCCTGTTCCAGGTTCTCATATAGTGGAGATGAGGCGTAAGTAAAAGGCACGCTAAAATATGAGCGCGTGATTTGGGTTTTGTTTTCGTATTCGCGCTTTCTCAATTTCGTGGACCGAACGTTAACTATCTTGGAGCATGGAACAGGCTGTTAGGTACATTTTGACGTTCGCCATTTGAAATGAACGTGATTCAAAATTTATCTTTACTTATCTCTGCATAAGCCTTTCTCTTTTCTTTCCCTTATTTTTAGCTTGTTCCAGGTGTTCAGAGATCTTCAGATTGTGGCGACGGCCGGCGCAAAGAGATGTAAAGACCTTTTGAAAACAAATCTCACAGGGGTTCCTTCCTCCTCCCTCGATCTTCCTCTCTCCTTCATTTTCCCCGCTGCTCCCTAACTTCTCGCCGCACTACACTATCTCAAAGACCGGAACAGGCTAATTTTTAGCGCGGGTAAATCCTATTTTATCCTACTTAACTGTTTTCCTATACTGCGCAGATTCCGCTGCAACCTTGGAAGAACGATGTCCATCTTGACAAGAACTGCTGATTCTTAACTAAAATAGACATTAAAACCGGTCTAAAGCTGAAATTCTAGTCAATGAATTGTTTCCAAACTCCAGTAGAACATTCTTCAAAAGTGAAAAGACTTACCTTGCAAATGGCTTTTTCTTCAACTGTGGTTTTTACTGAAAAAGTCATACTTGACCTTTATACAGGTCCGCGGAAATAAGATGTCATTTCTCTGCGGCGTATAGACAGTTTAGAACGAACAAATTGAAATGACGTCACAATAGCAATGTCACGCGAAAGCTACAGGTCATGCCACAAAGGAATGCTAGCATTGGTGTAGCCAATAATAATAATAATAATAATAATAATACTTATATAGCGCCGATATCAATATTGCTATTTTCATCAGCGCTTTAAAAATGAAAATATTTAAAATAAAAATAAAAATAAAATAAAATAAAAATAATAATAAGTGCATAAAGTATACATGCAAAAAGTGCATGAACCAACCAAAAAGAGTAAAACAGTTATGTCAACACTAAAACTATAAAAATTACCTAGACTACTTAAATCGTAAAAAACTGCATAAAACCTACTAAAGGCGAGATTAAAAAGCACATAAAATCACAAAACGCTTTCTGAAATAAAAATGTCTTGAGTGTCTTTTTAAAAGATGCTACTGAGCGGCTACTCCTAATTAAATAGGGCAATGAATTCCATAGTTGAGAAGCAGCAGCAGTAAAAGATCGATCTCCCAACGTTGTTAAAGTCTTGAATTTAACAGGATTTAGTAGCAGTCCATCACAATCAAAGCGTAACTTGTATCTACAGCTTCTTTAAGACTAATAAGTTCCTGAAGATAAAAAGGCGCTAAACCATTGATAGCCTTATACGTTAACAATAATATCTTAAAGTCAATTCGGAATTTAACTGGCAGTCAGTGCAGATTATACAGCAACGGTCTTACATGGCAGTATTTAGATTACAGGAAAATTAACCTAGCGCAGGAGCCCATAACCCGGAGCTTTCAACTGCCATAAATTCGTGCAACGGCGTTTTTACAAGTGAGTTTATTTTTAGATAAGCTTTTCCCGCGGAAAATAACTGTTCCACGAGGTCAATTCCTGCATTTGATCGTCGCTTAGACTGTTAGTAGCTCGCTTGGACCTTTTCACAGTCGGCTGTTTCGAAGATGATTTCGATTTAATTCCCTTTGCGTGAATTATGCGTTGTCTTCGACGAAATAAACGTCCTGGCTAGGTTTTGCAAATCTTCTTCTGAACTGCTAGTTTCCGTGTAAATACTGAAATTGTCGTTTGAAGTACTGTCAGAAGACTCCTCTGAAGGTTCCTCACGTGTGTCTGCTATGTTTTTTTCAATGTGAAGGAGTTGTCCTAGTTACGCATTAAAAGTTTATCATTGATGACGCAATTGCTAGTGATTGGCTTTTTGAAAGCAATTCGCGGGAAATGCTTATCTAAAAATAAACCTACTTGCCAAAACGCCGTTGCATAGGTGCAGTATGGAAGTTAGACGCTCCGGGTTATGGGCTCCTGCCTAGCGGCAGCATTTTGGACCCTCCGTAGCTTATTAAGCTGGTAAGCTGGCAGGCCATAGAGCAAGCTGTTACAATAGTCGACACGACTTGAGACAAATGCGTGAATGAGCGTCTCAGTGGACCGCCTAGAAAGATATTTCCTAATTCTTCTTATATTATACAGGTAATAAAAAGCATTGGAACAAGTATTATTTACATGAGAATTCATTGAGAGAGTCGAGTCTAACCATGTCCCCAAGTTCTTAACTACCCCTTTTGGACAATCTCGTCCCCAGAGCCTTTGTTTCTCTTTTCCAACGAAACAAGCACCCCTGTTGTTGATCACAGGATCCCAGCCTCAGGGAACGCGATTGGGGCGTAACAACCTGTAAGCGCACTTATAAAACTTTAACCAAAAATATAATATATAGAAATAGTTTTTTAGTAAGATCATGTATTGATAACGAATTTTAGCGCTCGGTGAGTTTTGTAGGTGAGATCGATGATGTTGTATGTATTTCAACAGTTTTAAGCTTTGTTATATTTTTAGGACTTTATCATTATCATTTTATTATACTCATGATTGTAAGATTCTGTTATATCGTATTTTATAAAATAACTAAGATAGTACGCGCGCTCTGATTGGCCGAGAGGAGTGTTTGCATGAGAGTATGTAAACATGGTTTTGACGTCAAGATGTTTTGTTTTTCGCGCGCTAATCACGTAAGCACGCAGCCTAGTCCCAAGGCGTTCTCTCTTGACCCGTTGTCCGCGCGAAGTCTGGGAAAGAGCGGGCGAGAGAACGCCTAGCCAATAATGGCAAAATACCCCTGATTTTAGAGCAATTTTACCCCTGGTCACATTTTACGAATTTCTACAGCTCCATTTCCGAAAAACTGCTCGCCGATAGTATGGATGTGTCGGTTGAAGTGTCTGCAAACAGCGGTAAGTTCTAACTTTGTAGCATATTATTTTTTCTGGTTAATATTTTGTTCGTTGTGGTGGATTGTTTACGGTCAAAGATTCTCCTAGTCTGGACTCACGCTAAAATTCTCCTAGACCCAAAAGAACGATGCAAATTGTCACCAAAAACTTACATATACATTTTTTTCGACTCAGAGTGGGAGTACGACAGCGGGGAAAGCGATTTAGAGCTTACAAGTCATACATTCTGTGGCCACCCGAAACGAAAGGTATTCGATTTTTGTTTTTCTAAAAGTGATTGTATTTTTAATTAATTTTATATCCACGAAAGTATCTCGGTGTTGTTTTATTGAGCAACATTTTATAATTTTCAGGAAGTTCCCCTTGTCGAAATCCTTTTTGTCCTGTCAGAACACAAAAGAAGCTGAAAAAGGCATCGATGAAGCTAGGTACTACTGTATATATGCCATATCAAATCTTCAAATTTATTTAAGCTTACTGTACAGGGGCTTACTGTATATTAAGCTTAACTATTACTTTGTTTTGTTTTTTTTAAAGAGGTGGATAAAGGAGTTGTAGGCAAAGGAAAGAATAAGACCTGTAGGGCAAACCTGTCCACTTTAATTTGACTGTTAACGTTGTTTAAGGTGATGATAATAAGCTTATTTCTAGTGCGTTCATACTTAGTGTTTTGCTTAAAACAAATTTATTTTGCAGGATGTTCTCCTCGTTTGAAAGTTGTGTCCCATGGAAGCAGATGTTTCCATACGGTCCTTTAGCAAAGACAAACCGGCAAAAGAGGTTAAAGGAAATAGGTACATGTACAACTGTACAATGTATTTATCATTGTTAACAGTTTAATTTTAAACTAGGGCATAATTTATTGAATGAGGTAGAGTACGATGTGAAAGATTATGCAAATTGAATAGAATGATGCCCACCTCAGATCAGCATAATTCTGCACATCACATGAAAACCAAATAACAATTATTGTGTTATTTTTCATTGTAAACATTTCTACATTTGTAAACTTTTTTCAAAAACTTTGGCCTATTCCCAGCACAGTTCCAGGATATCTGAAGGCATTTTTTCTTGCATATACTTCACAAAAAGTAGATAATATTCATCCAGAAACATGATTTGCATGTTCTCGCATTCCATCCAATCTTAGACAGAAAATTTAGCTGTTTCATCTTGGTATAGGTGTAAACACACATATTTAGTTCACTCAATATTGCCCAAGCAGCCTTGTCACTAGGCAAATATACCATGTACTAACCCTGCTTCTAAAACCATATATCATGGGATCAAGGGTATATTGCTTCCATCCTCCAAATATGAAAAGTACCTGTTGGTTATATGAATTAGCTGGGGGCTTGAGCCAATTGAAAATGGCTACGTTTTTTTAATGAACAACAGTAATTGACATATTTATTTATTTATTTTTGAAAGATCGCCTTGTGCCTATCCTCTTTATCTCTCTACTATAACTTAAGCTTAATTCTGACTTTGTATTTTAAATTGAAGATCTGGAGAAGTGAGTTGCAGCCACTGGAAATAAAATGACCTTTAGGGTAAACCTGAACCTATTTAAAATTTTTCTGATGCGCATTTAATGATTTTGCAGGACATTCTTCTCGTCCTTCTTTTATATGTTGTGTACAAAAGGACACAAGGACATTGCCAAACAGTCCATCAGTGATGACCAGTCAGCAGAAGAGACTGGAAAAATAGGTACAACTGTGCGATGTATTCATTTATATCACTTTTTTTACACTGAGGCTAATTCCAACAAATATAATGATAATTTCTTATCCAATCTTTCAGCTGATTATTGTATATCTGGGAATGTAATTCTTACTTTAATTGAATAAATAGTTATATTTGCTTATTTGAAAAATTCCAACTATTTCATTATT
>JBBMOI010000003.1:3230000-3285000 GCA_038088405.1 Porites divaricata
CACAATAATCTGAAAACCATTGCTTTACCCATTTTTTGTCATTACAATATTATTGTACATTTAAGAATGTACAATGTAGATCTATAATTATGTCATGTTACTCCTGTAATGTACATCTTTTGTAAGGAAATTCTCCTCAAACCTTGCTTTTATGGACTGTTGCTACTACAGGCACCAACTTGTGGTCCCAGTAGTGTACTCTGCAGTAACAAGAGTTGATATTATTTTGGTCATCCTGGCAGTCTCTCTACCTAGCACATGAAATGATCAGATGTTATTTCCATACATGTAGTAGACAATGACCACTGTAACTGGTCCAACTGATTGTACAGGCTTTTTCACTTCTGCATGATTTCTACTTCCAAGAACTGCAGTATACCATGAGCAAACCCCAGGGAGGGGGACACTTTTATTTGGCCTAGACAGGTATATAAAATGTATCTGCTGCTGAACAGGGTATGGTTTTTAGGTTCTTGTGTCTTAAACATGGTATTACGTTTTTAGCATTTTGAACAGGATGTGTTTTTGACCAGAAGCCTTAAAAAGAGTGTGAAGGCTGCCATTGAGCGGTCTTCGTAAGTGGTACAACATCTTTATCAAAAAAGTTAGTTTAAAAAAATACTTAATTCTGTGTGCGAAACAAAGTGAATCATATCAGGGTCATGAAGGTAGAACACTTGTCTTAGATAGGGTTTGGAAGCCTCAGCGGCAAACCTTTGCCCAAACTTCCCTTGAGTGCTCCCCTTGGAGAACAAACTTTGAAAAAGTCTCTTTAAATCGCCCAGTTATTTGCTGTTTTAGGGTGTTAAAAGATTTCTGGCTTGTGACTTCAAAAGGTACTGTATTTCATAATTTTAATTCACTTTTTTCTTCTTTATCTCTTTACTTTTTGGTAGACGACCTGGCATATTGGTGCTAATAAATGAGACTGATTGGGAGCTGTTGGTATGGCCATAAACTGAGAGATAACTGTTGTTTACTTTTTTTTTTTTAATATTAATATATAGCAGCCCTTTTTTTCTGTTGGTTATAGGGAGAGTTGGATTATGAGTTGCAAGAAAATGACAGCATTGTGTTTATATCCACTCTTCATGGAGGGTAGCATTTGAGAATCCAGGAAAATAGGATATATTTAGACAAGCTAACAAGAGAAAATCAAGACAGACTGGAGACTGGAAAGACAGTTCCATGGGATCGGTCACACAGAACAGCACTGCAGTCTTTCCTTGTAACTGCATCTTAAAAAGGTCTAGCTCCTGAAATAAGCTTAGGATTTTTGGAAAAAAGCAAGTTACTTGTGTCAACCCATGTGATACATGTCATCCATTTCTTCAATATGTATAAAAAAATAAAGATACATTTGTTCAATTATTGTTTTAGTAAAATCCAGTAATGACAGATTACCCAAAAGCAAACATTCTTAAGTAGGAAGAAACTATTAATTCTTATAAAATTTAGGTGCTAGTAGTGCAGCCAGTTAGTGTTTAATATATTGGCTTAAGATTTTCATTGCAGGAATCAAACTCAAAAGCAAAAATAGAACAAACTGTCAATGTCTATCTTATAGTTTCCTGTAAAGAAGAGAACTGAGTTCAGCTGTCTTCTGTGGCATATTGATCAAGTTTGGCAAAATAAATAAACAATGAGTGACTGACCAGGTTACTGTAGGTTGGAAAAAAATATGGCTGAGGAAAGTGAATTGTTATCATTTAATGAGTTTGTGAATGAGGCCATTGCCAAAGTTTGACTGTGGGCTAGATTCATGAGCCCATCCTAAGCTAAAGGTGCAGCAAAATTGGCAACTTGTTTTGGAACATTACCACAGTTGTTTAATGCGATGTTGTATGTTTTACCACCCAATTCAAACCTATCTAGCAACAAACAAGGTTGTTGCAAGTTTCATGAATAGTGACAACTGATTGGACAAAACTACGCAGGAGTCATGCCATACATGGGACTTTTATTCACTTACTGCAAAACAGTAAAATGCACATCGCTTTTCAACCCATTTTGCACCAATGTTGCAAAACAAGTTGTACACTTTTGTTGCCCGTTTTCCAGTACCTTAAGAGAATGATAGGCCATTGTTGAGGAAAAAATACCTACGTGTGGTAGGGCTGTCACTGGGGGGCCGGGAATGTCCCGCAGCTGCCATTAGCATGATCCCTGGCTACTTTTGTAGGAAACAATAGGAAAAAAGAACCAAAAGAAATTCCTAGCTGCTCACTTTCCTGATTACTAATTGCATATACCCAGCAACTTGTAATCTTAGGTACAGCCCTGCCTTGGACAAACCATAACTTGGGAGGTTTGGAGAATCTGACCCTGAAGTGTTAGCATGGAAAGCGTTAGAAGGGGGAATTTGGGTGCGTGAGAGTGTGTGGTCTCGCGCCCTAATTCCCTTCCCCTTCCCTTTCGAACTCCTGCCACGCAGGCTACTGAAGTGCTATCATGTGAAATAGCAGGGGCATGGTATCAGATTTGGAGGGTGTACACACAAGAAGAAAAGTTAGAGTTTCAAGGTGCTCCAAACTTTGGGGGTCCACCACCATTTTTGTCTGGTTTGTCCCTATTACTAGGATCAGATCTTCTTAGAGCGATTTTCGTATGACCTTGAAATGAAAACGCGCGAACAAAACAGAAACAACAAACGAACGGAAATAGAGTGATTTGATTGGTGTATCGAACTGATACAAACACACCTGGGTTTTGGTTGGCTAGGCGAACGCTCGGGTAAACAAACTTCATGCCCGAAGAACTTTCTAGAAATTGCTCTGACGTCATACTGCAACACGATTAGTCAATCGAACAATGCCTTCTCCATATTAGGGTTTTCTTTGGCGGGAAAACGTAGAGTCCATGTTTTGTTCTTTCTATCCATTGGCTGATAAAACAAATAACAAACACTAACGGAAACCATTTTTGAAGGTCATACGAAAATCGCTCTACCTCTATGTAAACTGATAACAGGAAACATATGGCACTAGGATGATCTGCCTTCTAGGATCTTCCTGGTGATAGGATCTTCCTCCCTCCATGTAAACATGCCTAAAATTAGGTTTATGCCCCCCCCCCCCCCCCATGACTTTGCAATACTATAGTGTCAGTCTTCAAATTATTACATTTTACTGATTTAAGGCACTCCTCCTAGCAGAATCCACATATTTGTGCTAACTGTTGTATGTCTAAAATTCAAAAGAAACACTGGTCAATCAAAACTTTCACAGTTGGTAACCCTACTGTACTTGTTGTCTCATCTTCCAGGTGTTTATTACCTCCCCCCATACCCATCCTATACCCCTCCATATTCCTCACACTATGGAGTTGACTGTATAAAAGGTCAACTTCAAAGAAAGTACAGTACAGTGTTTCCAGAATGGCATGGTGTTGGGACTTTTCACTGCTAGGGATCTAGGGAGACCAGTGTACAACTCTCCTTCCAAATGACCTTCACCTCGCTCATAAACCAAAGGGAAAGTTTTAAATGAAATCACCTCCACTTACAGACCCAAATAATGAGGCAATGAACAAAAAGCCCTTTGTCCGCAGGGACTTGAGAAAACTGACATTATGCAATGCCACAACTGGTTCACCCACCAAATGATGTCTGAGATACAAGCCCTGAAATTCCCACTGATAATGCATCACTACCCAGATCTGGGTGGTGCATTTGGTTGGTTGAAGCAAATTTGCAATATGGCATGACCAATCAGATCTGGGTAGCCTGCCACGGAGAGAAGCGACAACCGGAAACACGTCTGCGTCCACAGGCTAAGATCTAGGTAGTGACATATCATCAGTATTAAATTTCTGCCCATTTCCCAGACATCATTTCATGGAGAAAACCAGTGGCAGGGTCATGAAATGTCAGCTGTCTTCTCAGGCTAGCATGGACTCTGCAAGGCATTTGCCTGATTAAATATTACCTGATAAAAATATAAATTAATTTTAGGGAATGAAAGACTAACTACAAGGCTCAAAAAATGTTCTGCCTGGTGAACCAGAACAAGACTTAGTATGGCTAGTAACTTTCTCAACCTCACTAGCCCAATGGACAAAAGTTCAAAAAAGTCATCTGGTACATTTTGCAAATATATTAGTGAGCTTAAGCAAAGACGTTTTTGAGCAATGCACGTCAACCAGGAAGTGGACCTTATTCATTAGCCTGCAGTGCAGGAGTATTTTGGGTGGGTGAAAGCTTGTTGTAAATGCCATCTTTGAATTAATTTTATGACAGAGGTTAATAATTGGCAAAATCACCTCTACAAGAATAAAGACACTGACTAATACAAATTTCGTAGCATCAATGAAGACATAATCATTATAAGGGAAAAGGCTTCACTTCCGGTTGACGTCCTTCACTCAAAAATGCCTTTGCTTAAGCTCATTATTACTAAGAGAGAAGCAAACAATGGCTCCCTGAGGTGAGCAGAATGCAAGAACAGCTTGTTCAAGGAACAACCTGGAATTCAAGTTTTTCCTGTAACTCACAAAGAAGAACAAGAAACACAGACAAGAATATCTACACAACATTTTTATTGACAGACAGCTGATTTACTCCTTCACAGCATATTTCCTAAGTGAGAAGTGTGTTAGCTTCTTCTGCTGTTTCAGAGTCTTCAGAGAGGCTTCATGCTTGGTGAGGGCACGCCTCATAGCACGGGTCTTCTTGGGCCTGAGGTCAAGAGGTTTGAATTTCTTGGTTTTGTAGAACTTTCGCAGGTTCTCACGCTGAGAGTGGCTGATGACAGTCAAAACACGAGCAATGGATTTCCGTACAAGTTTTCTGCAACAAAAGTAATTTTATCAGTAACAATTTACTGAAGTAAGGTACATGTAACTAAACAATATGAGAGTGTCAGTAATGGTCAACTGCCAAATAAGTGACAAACAGGACTGGCACAAAGTTTTTCCTGTATGAAATTGATAAATTTTTTTCCCATTCACTGGTTAAGCTGATTTTGGGGTAAAAGTCAAGTTACTGTACTCTTCATAAACAAACAGCCACCACCGAGGAAAGAAGATCTGACAATAATACTGTCATCAAAAGTAATCAGAAATGAAACTGTTTGGATTTTGTGAAACCTAAAAATGCCAGGTGTATTACTTTTGTAACCTTCTCACATGAAACACAGTTAAATGCTTCTTTTAGTTTGTGCAGTGAGGTGAATTATTCAAAAACCTTGTGAACTTCCAAAAAAAGAAGCAACAAAAAAAGTATCTTTTTTACTACACTCTACTCATGACAGGAGGAGCTGTGGCACCAAATACAAAGAAGAAGGCAAAATTTGCTTGCCAGTGTTTACTGGTGGGAAGGGAACTATTTTCTTAATTTGTGAAAATGCACTAAACATATTCCTGAAAAACTTTTATTTACAAAAATACTTTATCATTCTTATTCAACTGAATTGTTAAATACTAAAACAACTATGACTGTCAGGGTTGGTGCACAGCACGCCCTGGTATTTATTCATCACTATTCACCTCCCCATTGAAGAGGAGTTGTATAAAATGTGACCTCTCATGCAAAACCTTTCCTCTCCACAGTTTCCACCCACTTTATTTTTGTGTTGCACTTTCTCAATTTCACAGATGCAGTGACCCATCTACCGGCGCATCCTGTGTCTCAGACTCATAAATTTCCAAATAGACGCAAAAAATTATCATTATAATTTTTCTCTATGAAGATCATGGCGTGATCTCTTTTGCTCTCTATCTACAAAAAACTTTGCAATATTTAGCCAAGTAAGTAGTGTGTGATCATTCAGCGAACTCCATCACAGGCCTACTGTTCAAGGTCAGCAGTTACAGAAGTGTTTCTTCTTCAACTCATCACAATGTTTTAAATCTTGTCCTGTTGCTTGCACACAAGTTATTCAAATTTACTGCATTAAAATTTAATTTTTATTTGCTGGAATCGGAAGAAAAAAGTTATGTGCCTGGAGGAGCAAATACAGCTCTCACTACTGCCTGTTTCTAGATGGATCACTGCAGATGCCACTATCTTGGAGCCTGGAACAGGTTAGGACAAATGGTCATCTTGAACACCCATTGTCCATTGACTAGACGTTATTTTAAGCCCTGAACAGGTAATGTTACTTGAGGTAGCTAAAGCCGATAGACAGATAAGAGATATTAGCAGATGGCAGTTGTCCACAGTTACTCTTTCTGTCAGCACAACACTGATTACTGAAACTCCAGTTACAGTTTTACAATATTATTGTCACACAGCTGTGGTGGAGAGGTTGTCATTATATAAGTTTGAATGAGAGGCTTCAAGTGAATGGAATAAAAGTATGGCTAGTGATGGACATAACTCATAAGGAGAGGCCACATGAAAACTTTAGTAGTGTGATTTTAAAATGAACTTACATTTTAGAGAGTTTGGAAGCAGCTCCTCCTGTCACCTTAGCAACTTCCAATTGTGACAACTCAGTCTTGAGTTCATCAAGCTGCTTCAGAAGCTCTTCCTTTTTCTTCCCGCGAAGCTCGTGAGCTTTTACCTTCACCTGAAATACAACAAAACATCCTCCAGGTGAACAATTACTATTTTATCACCTTTATTTAAACCAGCCCAGACAATCTAACGACCTCAATGTTGCAACAAAGTCAGTGTTCAATACTTCTCGAGCGTATTCCTTTTTCTATTTATTTTGTAAGTTGAAGTATGAACAATTTTAGCAATCACGAACGAACTAATGGCAAACTGCAAAACAAAGGAAGAGACAAGCTAATCATAAACATTCTTCAAATCCTAGCTGAAGGCTGGTACGTCGGTTTTTAAAATAATCAATGGTTTGCACCGTTGGATTAACTCTTCAAGACGATCTATTCAACGACAACTGCAAAACTAGTGAACCTGGAGATGACAGTAAAGATAAGAAATACTTTAATAGGAAAACCTCGCATCAACTGTTAAACTCATTTGTGTGCCATTGACCACTCAAAAATATCCCGATGTTGAGAACAAACTCTCAGTAACATCACAGCCACTAAAATGTTTTCTATGCCTACTCAGCAATGTGTACAGCAGACAATCAATCACGAGCATCATTTTGTTGGCGGCCCTGTTCGATTGCAGAAGTTACAAATGGAAATAGTACGACGAAAACGAAGAATGAGCATCCGTAGGTTGTCTTATAGGGCATAAAATGATAAAACGAGCAATGCCAATACGATGGAAAGCGATGTTTATAGCTTATATTTTCCATAAAACCCACCATTTTTGAAGTCGGTTTTGAGAGGGAGACAGAGGGAGTCTCGCATTGCCTTGTGGGAAGTTAACCGCATCGCCTACCTGGAGATCGCGGGCTCGAAACTGAACGCTTGATCAGTTTACTTATTTAAAAAAATCAGTGCGGTTTTAGAGTAAAAAGCTCAAAAGTTAAAATGCCAGGAACAAGGTTGTCATTTGTTTTTATTTACTGTCTGAGTGTTAAGTAACGCACTGAAGATTCCACTGAAAATCATCGAAACACAAGGGCATTTTGGGAAATGTGATAACTGTGTGCACAGTCGCACCCGGCCCTCTTCTGCAAAAAAGATCGATTGTTTTTTAAGGGGAGGAGGCGTCTGTACGCAGGCTAAATTTGATTAGCGGTATACGCTTTATAGCGACGATGACCTCCCTCCTCCCCCCCCCCTCCCCCCACCCCCCACCCCCAAAAACAAGTTTCAAGGTGCTCTACTCGCTAAAATTTCCCCGGCATCTAATACACATTAGAAACGAATTAATATTCATGACGTAATCGGCAAATTTGATTGAATGAGTCGTGATTTGATAATTGAACAGGCGGATTAAAAAATGCTCCACAGAAAGCGGTAATCACTCGCCAGCGTATCTGAAGTCAACAGCACTAAGTGACGTCGTTATCTTTTATTCGTTTTTCACCGCTTCTCTCTACAATGTCTCAGGACTGTAATAGGGGCTGACGCACAGGTAAATATTTTAGTGAACGCGTGCGCGGGAAGTCAATCTAATTCGAACCACCAGTCTTAAAAACTAGAATGATATCATAGGAGACATTTTCTCCGTTAATTCCTAAACTGGCCGGGCTGAACTGCAGAATACCCGGCCATTTCGAAGCTATAACCCTATAACAATGGCTACGCGGGTACGGGGCTGGTCATTACCTGTAACATGATTAGGATTTCATGTTTTTCAATTTTTTCTATATTTCTACCGCTTGAAAATAAGCGCCAACTATTGTTTTAAAATATTTAAAACGACCGCATTATTTCCCGCTAATTGTGAATAGTAATATGAGAAAGCTATCAATTTTTTTCACTCTTATAATTTACCGTATTTTTCTATTTTATAGATGCTTTATCAAACTTCCATGTGATAGTGTTATAAGAAAAAGAAACAAATGCATTTATATTGTTCTTTAAGCATTTAAGTTAGGGTTAGGGTTACGATTGTGGTTAGGATTAGGTAAGCCACCTAGCCGCATACCCCAGAGGTTTGGGTTTGGTTAGGGTTGGGGTTAGAAGTGTCAGTATTAGGGGTAGCTGCGTAGCCACGTAGCCACGTAGCCACGTAGCCACTTAGGGTTGGAATGACCAAACTAAACAAGTCTGCTTTTTATAAGGAGTAGATATAGTAGGGAATGAAATTGCATAAATTGGAAGTTTTCGACAAAACTCGATTCATAATCATTCGATATCAATCAATCAATCTAAGTTTCATCCAGCTTCAAACTAGCCCGTCCTCTGGGTATCTATCCTTTTTCTCAATAACAATTATTCAGTGGAACAATTTGCCTGCTTCATTCTTTTGCGAACAGTGCTCTTTATATACTTTCATAGCCCATGTAAGCTGCCTAAATCTTACCTCTTGTATAAATTTACCTTTTTCTGCTGACAAACCCAGCCTATAATTCTCAAATGTGAAGGGTAGGCTGTACAAGGTAAATGTAAGTGTAAATTTATTTCCGTGTCAAAATAAATGTACCAGCGTATCAACAAGTGGTGAGCTAAAAGGGCACACTATCTAGCTAACTTTAATTCTAAACTCTTGCCAAGCGGTAGGGAACAAAACTACATCCCATTATGGCTCTTGACTACATATAACAACCCGAATAAATCGACGTCCCAATTATTGGGATGGTAAAATAAGCTAGATTAGAGTATTTTAAAAAGGTTTTGGCGTTTTCCCGTCACCCATAACGATACTTACCTTTAAAAGTGATTCAACTATTCAAGGAATCGTTTTACTTTCACAGAGTTGTTGACACGATGATTGAAAGCGATATTCTGTTTCCTTGGTTGGATCCCAACCTCCATGCCATGATGGATTAGCTCAAAGACTGGAAAAACAGTGAAGCGATGTGCAAAGTGCGAAAATTCAAGCAAATTATTCAGAGGCACCCAGTTGCTTCCGTATTTCTAACTACTTTCGTGATAACAGGTTTTCTTCCCTTCTTTTTGTTCCTTGCCTTTGTCGTGGGATCTTCAATATTCGTTCTGTTTTCGCTTCTCCTTTTTCAAGGCGGGGTTCTTGCACTTGGTTTGCTATCTCTGCTGGGGGTGTTTGTGCCCATCGTTTTGTTTGGAACTAAAATCGCAGCCATCGTGTACGTGATCTACATCATCACTGCTACAGTACTACGCGTCGCTCACATTTTAACAAAAACTATAATATGGTTTCCTAACGTGATTCTGACCGTTTTTACCCAGAAATTTCACGATATTTTTTCGCTTCTCGGGGACGCAGTTAGAGTGGAACTACAACGGCGTCAGTCCAGCGCTTTTTTATCATGACAGTCAGAATATTGATAATATTCATAAACAAGTGGATGAACGGTGAGCAATTACGGCGCAGACGCTATGACACTGAACGAAGCGATAACCTGAGCCAATCTTTAGACTCCAAAGTGAAACGATAGACGGCTACTCACGTGGATGGTGGAGGGATGGTTTCAATACCAAGGTGATTTGTCTGAGATCAAATAAAAAGTCATTTCTCACATGAGGTTTAGCCCAATTTGTTAACGTAATCCTGTAGATAGCAGTTTTTAAATAGGCGTGACTGTACCGACTAGTCAAAGCACGACTAGAAATCCGATCCGTTTCGAGACCACAACAATTTCATTTTTATTTCAACACAATATGACAGCTCAAAAATGTGTTTTTTAGAACTGGTCGGCTGGAAATTATAGACAATGAAGTTTCAAGCGCTAGCCTGAATTTCATCCGATTACTTCGAGTCGTTATTACTCCCTCAGTAACGTCTGAATCGACCGGCCGTTAATGCCGTCCGGTGACGTCACTACTCTTTGACCTTTTCTTTAATTCAAGCAAAAAGTAAAACACGGTTTTCAAGTGGCAAACCGAGAAATATCGTTTGGAAATGTCTGCATGATACAGAATTGCTTTATCTTTTTCGATCGTAATTCATGTTCAACGTTCAAACTATCAACTACACAACTCTGAACCGGTTGTACTGAATTCTATAATCAAACTCGGTCGCAATCACGCAACGAAATAAACACACACACGGAACACTAAAAACACATTGATTTGCTTTAATTGAAAAGAAGCTATTTGGTCCTTAACGACGAAAAAAAAACAAGGAAACAAGAAAGAAAAGCTAACAGAATCATTACACTTGACGGTAAAAACAGCAAGAAGGTCGAATTATAACATTTAAATCTCACAAAACTTCGCGTAAACAAAATCACCGCCCGCCAAAACCACAAAGCGGCTCTAAATGAAAAACCTACCGACTCTCCGCAATGATTTTTCATTCGCAGTTCAATTTAGCATTTCAGTTTCGAAGACAAGGGCAATTTTGCTGTTTAAGATAAAGATTAAGCTTAAAGAAATGTTTGAACTACACGAAAGAATGCCGGGGAAACGATCCGTTGAATACTCAAGCGACAATCCCGCTAAAATTTTTCATAATTATACATAATAATGCGAATGTTTAGACAATCAACCAATCAAAATCACTACCCGGTTTTCGGGTAGTGAGTGACGTCACTGGACGGCATTAACGGCCGTTCGATTCAGACGTTGTTGAGAGGAGAAAACGACTCGAAGCAATGGGATGAATTTCAGGCTATTCAAGCGCTTGCTCTTCGTAATAGAAAAATTAACGTAAGCTTTCAGTTCAACATTTTTACCGACGGAAAGCTGAATTTATCCGCGCAATTCATAATCCATTGATTAAACAAAGACAAAATAAAACTAAATCTTTTTGTATGTTCTGTGGGGTTGGTTTTGGAAGTCTATTGAACGAGGCAGCTCCTGCCGAGGCCAATAAAACTGCATATAATGCTAATGGACTGTAATAAGATACCTCCGCCTCCGCCCTCTTTAAAAAAGATCGGGCGATCCCCGATTCAGTATTCTTGAGGGGAGGAGGGGAATGTATACACAGTCTATAATATTCGGTAAGAAGGAATTGACTACTTAGACCTCTTTGCCTAGCTAAGTCCCTTATTAATTGATAAGCCAAAACTAATAGGCAAGCGATTCTAGACGATGCAAAAGTGTCTCTTAAAGTGAGTTATATCACTGAATTTTAACTTGCGAATACAGGGTGAGCAGAAACGAGAAGAAAGCCTACACACGAGAGAGAGGGAGTGGTACGAAAATAGGTCTAATGAGTGATTTATTTTAACGTGAACCAGGAACCAAGATAAGAAACTGTTCTGTGTTTCTTCTTCTTTAGCTTCAAACTGCGTATCTTTGGTGATAGCCTAGGAGTGAATGGAGTACTGACATTTAATTTTGTTTGTGATTTTTTTTATTACAAAGGGGTTTTTAGAAATAGTGTTCTCATTCATTAATAAGTTATGAGAACACCGAAAACCAAGACAAAACCATTAAGGAATTCCATTCAATCTCTGTGAAGAACTTGACTATGAGATCCCTGTGACCTATTCGACTTTTTACTTTGAGTCTTCGAGCCAGAATAATCATCTGACTGATGATCATTTCATTGAAGCCAAAATATATCGGCAAAACCCGACTCAGACCCGGTGGGGCGTTTAAGCCCCCTTCTCCCCTCCCTCACCAAAATTTTGACTAAGTTCAAAGTAATAATAATAATACTTATATGGCGCCGATATCAATATTGCTATTTTCATCAGCGCTTAAAAATAAAAATATTTCAAAAATAATAATAATAATGACAAAAGGAAAAATAAAAATAAATAAATAACAAAAATAACAAAAATTACCAAGACTGCATAAAGTATACATGCATTAAGTGCATGAACCTACCAACAAAAGTTAAAACAATTATGTCAACACTTAAACTATAAAAATTACCTATTAAACTACTTAAATCGTAAAAAACTGCATAAAACTTACTAAAAACGAGATTAAAAAGCGCATAAAATCACAAAAAAGCTTTCTGATATTCCATAGTTTAGGAGCAGCAGCAGCAGCAAAAGATCGATCTCCTAACGTTGTTAAAGTCTTGAATTTCACAGGGTCTAGTAGCAGTCCATCGCAATCGGAGCGTAACTTGTATTTACATGCTTCTTTAAGACTAATAAGTTCCTGGAGGTAAAAAGGCGCTAAACCATTGATTCGGGACATTGATAGCTTTATACGTTAACAATAATATCTTAAAGTAAATTCGGAACTTAACCGGCAGCCAGTGCAGATTATACAGCAACGGTCTTACATGGCAGTATTTAGATTCCTGAAAAATTAACCTAGCATCAGCATTTTGGACCCTCTGTATCTTATTAAGCTGGTACGCTGGCAGGCCATAGAGAAGGCTGTTACAATAGTCGACACAACTTGAGACAAATGCGTGAATGAGCGTCTCAGTGGACCGCCTAGAAAGATATTTCCTAATTCTTCTTATATTATACAAGTAATAAAAAGCATTGGAACAAGTGTTATTTACATGAGAATTCATTGAAGGGTCGAGTCTGACCATGTCCCTAAGTTCTTAACTACCTCTTTTGGTCTAATTACACAGTTTCCAATTAAAATATGGTCAGTGTTAACCTCGGCTAGTTGTTGCTTGGTACCAGTCATTAAGAATTCTGTTTTATCGTCATTGAGAAGTAGTTTATCATTGGTCCTCCAATTACGTATATCATCCACACAGTGCTAAATAGCAGTGACAGCCTCGAATTCCTCGATGCTTTTGTTTGGACTGAAAGACACATACAACTGCGTGTCGTCAGCGTAGTAGTGAACCGTGGGAAGGTGCACCTTGATAACATCATCAAACCGGCAAAGCTACGCCTGCTAAGTCGTCAGGGTCGTAGCCAGCTTTTCGACTAGTTGTAGGCCTGGTTGACTTTCATTTCCGCATATCTTACTGAAAATTGCAGGCATGACTAGCACGCACTGACCTCACAACCACTTTGAGCTCTTAAGCTTTTTAGCTCACCCAACAAAGCATTGTTTATTACAAGCGGTAGAGTGATCAAACCAAAAATTTGTAGGCTTGGGCTCACAAGTCTGTGGGCTGGCTACGCCCCTGGCCCCGGTTGCTCGAAAGATGATTAACTCTTAACCAATGGTTAAACGCGCTAACCGATGGTTAAAAATTAACCGTAGGTTAGATTCGGTTGCTCAAACGCTGGTTAGTGTTAACCGTGGGTTAAATTTCTTCTAACTAAGCGTTAAATTTAACGTACCTCGCTACGAGTCTTAACTTGTTAACCATCGGTTAAAATGACGTGCGCTGCAAAATCAGCAAAACAACATGGTGGTTGATTTGCTTTTTCGCTTCATTTTGTTAGTGGTTGTTAATCTCGGAAATGTTTACTATTGATGAATTGTAAATGATTCTCCTCAAGTAAACACCGAGAATCGCAAGCTGCAAGAGACTTCCCAATGTTTTGCGAGACACTTGTCGGCCATATGTTCTTCAAATGCGACGGAATGAGTTAAAGTAGGGCTTTTACTGTCAAAAACATGCTTGTTTTTCTCGAATATATCTTTCAATTCTTGATAAATAAAGCTCTACTGGCTTCAAATGGCGTGGACCGGCAGAATTTCATTGGCAAAAGATTTAAAAACGATAAATTTAAATCCTCATTTGGTGCTAGCTTTCGTGGCGCAATAGGTAATGCGTCGAGTTACTTAGCCGGAGGTCCGGGGTTTAATACTTGCCTTAGGTAATTTATTTTTCTTTTATTTTGGTCCTTTTGTGTGTGGTTTTTTTTTTTTTTTTTTTTGTATTTTTCGTAAAACATGCTTTCATTTTTTGACAGACTTAAAATATACCGGGAGACTAATTGCAGATTCATTTTCACATTTCATTTCTAAAGCACAGTGACTAATAATTAAAACTTGCCAAACCTGTTCGGAGATGGTTAAAGTCTAGCATATTTCATTTAACCATTGGTTAGCAAACAAAGGGCGTTAAATTAACCATCTTTCGAGGGAGGTTGATTTATAAATTGACCTCGCTCCCAATGTGTGGCTTCATAGCTCAGTTGCTAGAGCAACGCACCGGCAACGCGGAGGTCACGGGTTCGAATCCCGTTGAAGCCCTAATTTTTTTTTTTTTTTTTTTTCAGGCTTCTTCTTTCCAATTGCTTAAATTGGAAACTTTACTGCGATGATCATTCTTCACTTTCTTTTACAAATGTGTTAGCGTTGCATTTTAAGGTTAAATTTGACGTGCTATTTGTGCAGCAAGTTCTACGGTCACGATTGACTTTAAACTTGCAGATATAAAACGAGAGCTCTGAGGCTTATTTGCTGAAGTTAGAGAAAAATCTGTCGTAGGGTTTCTGAAATGTTGACATTTTTTGTAAGAATGAGGGTTGAAGCATATACCAATATCTCAAACATTTTTATACCTACAAGAAAATAAATAACATTTTCTTAAAGTACGACCATTTTTTATTAAGGATGCCAAAACCCACAGAAATCAGTTAAATCGTGCGTGCCGAAAAACGCAATTCAAAACCATAACCAACGCGCATATAAATAAGTTCGGGCCACCTTAAACTACAATAAAATCTTTGTCCTTTTGGCCGCTTGAAAAAGAAAACGCTCAAGGATGCTGAGTACATCAAAGCCTTCCATTTGAGGTGGAAAGTGGTTTAATGCTAAATCAAGTTAAGATGGCAGTCAATTCGTCGACAGCATCGAACTGTGACAATCGGAGAGGACCCTAGCCATGAAAGGTAGAATCGAGGCGTAAACTCCAGCACTAGCTACACATTTTTAGAACAGCTGATATTAACCAACGAATGTAATGTTATAACTGAAATAAGATGTAAACTCTTTTGGAATCTTCATGTACTTTCTGCTCTGCACGGAAAAATATCGAGAGGAAGAGGGTCAGTAATAGCTGAACACAGAATAGCGTATAAATAGCGTTTGTCTTGACCGGTGCTAGTTCTAGGCTCACCATTCAGAATAAACTTTCCCTGGTGACGCCATCTACGTCGTGTGAATGGTTCCAATATCTGTCGAGCACGAAAACGGAGGTCTTTACATTTCTGTGGTTCACCTAATCTCATGTACAGGTCACTGAGATTAAGCAATACTCGTCCTACCGATGCGTGGCCTTTTCCTGAGACTCTTTCCCTAACACGCAACGCTTCTTCAAAGCATTCCTTTGCTTTATCAAGTTCACCATTGTACTGGTAAGCAAGAGCAAGGTTATTATATGAATCAGCTATCACAGCATGATCATAAAAGAAGAGCTTCTTCCTCATTTCCAATGCTTTCTTCAGGTATTGAATTGCCTCCGTGTTGAGGTCCATTTTGCTTTGCAAGATTCCTAGATTGTTCAAGGAATCCGCAATAAATGGGTGTTCTTTGCCATAAATCCTTTCTCTAAGAGCATATGACCTTTGGAAAAGATCCTTTGCCATTTCTAGGTCACCCAAGACACTGTAGATACAGCCAATATTGGACATTGAAGATGCAACGTGAGGATGCTCAAAACCATTTAGCTTTTTCCTCATTTCAAGGGACTGCTGAAAATGAATTTTCGCTTTTTCCTTATAGCTTGTTTCATCGCAGAAAGGTGACTTTAGATCAAATGGATCAAGACCATATTGCTGCAGCACATGATCTCTTTTTAAATGCACCATAAGGAAAATCTCCCTTTGCGACAAAGTGTAGTAAAGTGTGCCCAGTTTGTTCAATAAGTCTGCAATTTCTGGCGAGCTCTTGTTTGATGGGTGTAGTGTCCTTAGGATATCCAGGGCGCGTTTGTAGTACAGCTCAGCCTTCTGAAGTTCGACGTTTTCATGGAAAATAAGACCTTGGTTGGTTAAGATAGTGGCCAGAAAACTGACTTTGTTGTGATCGTTTCTGTCAAAGGTATCTTTAGCAATTTCAAAGGCAAATTGGAAATACAGCTTGGCTTCCCATAGGAAAAAATGCTGTCTGCAAATATCCCCAAAGCAGAACAAAATACTTTTCAGTGCACTTCTGTCACTGATTATTATCAATATTATCCAAAGCTGATCGATCCAACGAAGAAGTGATTTCAAATGAGGAGCCATCATTTTTTACGTCATATGGAAGTTTAGGTCAAAATGTTGTGGGTCATGTTTGGCAGAGGTGGACAGTGTTTCGATGTACAACAGAATGAATTCTGCAATCTCCTCCTCACCATACGTATCAAGAAGGTATTTCTTAAAGACTTCATGAACAACTTGGTGCATCTTCACTTGTATCTTTGGACTGTCATCTGTGAAAACCATCAATAGCAAGGAGCATTTTATAATTTCAGCAGCAGCAAACTCTTCATCGTAATCTGGATCATAATCTTTAAGATAACGGACAATTAAATCCAAATTTACTGGTGTTGAGGAACCCAAGGCAAGAAACGGCACCACATGTTCAAACATTGGCTCCTGAACTAGCTTTTCCAATGCCAAGGTGACAGCAGCAGTCATTGAAGATCGATAAGACTTGCTTGTCCGTTCATAAGCTCTCTCTGTAGAAGCTCGCTTTTCTAATGTTTCCAGTTTCTTCAGGTACTTTTTCCAAATGTCACTAGAACTTGTCTGTTGGTCCACACCAATGTACCGAACGTAAAGGGCAGCACAGGCAATAGCCAAAGGCTGATAGTCCAAAGCATCCACCACCAAGGACTCTTCTTCACTATCACATGAAAACCCACAAATCTTTTGAAGTAGAATCCTGGCATCTTCAGACTGCATTCCCTCACTAAGAGAAACACTTTCACAAAGAGGATCAGCTTCTGGTAGGCTAATACTGTCCTGGGTAGTAACAAGAACATGTCCAGAACCTCCCCAATGCTCATCAGGCAAGTAATCTCTAATGCTGTTTAGTGCATTGACATTATCATATATAAGAAGCCAACTGGAATAGTTTTCAATTTTGGCAGAAACAAGGGTTTTCAGATGACAAATCTTTTCATACGGCAACAAAACTGAGTCCCCTCCTGTGATACTGTTCAGGGAGTATTCAGTGACACCAACCTTGCGGGCAAACGTGTAGTAAGAATCTAGCATTGACTGTTCTCTTTCGGCATTTAAGGTCATAACAAGCGTACAATTATCAGGGTCATTCTTGGCAGCTTCTCTTTCAAAGAACTGTTGGCCAACTTCGCGAGCAACTTGACTTTTCCCACATCCCGGATTACCAGAGATATAAATCGTAACAACAGAAGCATCCTTGTTAATCGTCTCGAGATCTGAGAACTTCTTCATGATGTCTTCAACTTCAACCTTCCTTTCAACAACGTCGTGTGATGGTGCCTGTGGAAGAATCAGGAGGGGCTTAGGTTTACCCTGTATCTCATCTTCCAAGACCGTCACCTGTTCTTGAAGCATCTGAAGTTCTCCAGTAGGAAAGCTTTTCTGGTTGATTATTCTCTGTAGCTCTGCAGTGGTAAGATGAAGGGATGTGAATGCATTTGATATTGTGGATACACATCTCTGAAACTCTGCTTCAGGAAAAAAAGCTTTAGAACGATGCGCAAATACTTCATTACGGAACATTCGCAAATCGTCTACATCGTTGAAAACTGCTGCGCTTATTAAAGGCCGAAGGGTGTCAGAATAGAGAATTGCAAAGAAAAAGCAGGTAGAATCCCATTCTTCTGTGTTTCCATTTTGAATGATAGTCAAGAGTCTTGAATTTTTTGAGCGACTCTTTTTTGATTCCATTCTAAAGAAATCCTGCCCATTTCTTGCAGTATCTTGCCATAAACCAAACCTGGGGCTGTGGTGCAGATCCCATTCACGTTTAAATACTTCTTTAAGACCTTCCCGGATAATGTGGGTGGTGATGTAACAAACACGAAAATAATTGAGCTGCTCCTCAGTGTATTCTTTGGTTGCCATTCTTTACGTTGAACTTTTAAGGTCTTCTTCTGTCCAAAAAAAAAAGAAGCACAGTTTGGGTTATTAAAAACAACCCTTGACATTTGACGTTCAAACGGTGTCCTTATACCTTCCTACCCTGCAAGCAGAGTGAGTTTGGATCTTACTTTAAGACAAGGAAAATCTGGTATCATGGTAAAACTTCCGAGTTTGAGGGCATTGTATAGGACAAGAAACATTGATTTAGCCAAGGCTATTAAAAAAAAAGTTTTCGTTAACAAATTAATAATTTACTTCAAATAAAGTTAGAACCATTGCAAAGTATTACCTGTGTCGATGCATTTGTCGGTTGCAACGGATCAGAAGTATAGACACCGCACGGATGAAAACTTTTAAAGTTGGACCAGCTTTTCCAACAAGTTGCTATGCCTAGTGAATTCATCGGCACCAAAAAAAAGTTATTATGGTTAGTACCCGTTGATGAAATTTGTTTAATATCTTCTTTACATTTCTAACGGAGCATTTTGTGAAGACACTAATTACCGACTTAAGCACAGAATTGATCCAGAATTGACCAGATTTGACATGCTAAGCAAAAAGGTGAATATTTTAATTATTTATTTAAAGTCGCACAAAAGACAACTTTATAGCAACAGCTTTCTTTGCGAGTAAACTACGTTTTGTCGCCCGATAATTTGAAAATTAAAAGCCAAAGAAGTGGTAGTCCATTGGTGCCCCATGAAAAATTTGCCTTAATCACTGATGGTTTCATTTTATTACTTTCAGTGTAATTAAAACCTTGATCTTTCATTTATAAAGGCCTCCAGTAATTAATGGGACTTTCAAGAAAATAAAGGGCGCGTCAACGGAATTCTTCTTTTGAAGTGAACAACAGACAATCAACTAATTAGTTCATGTTGAAAAAAACTCTATTCTAAAGCAACTAAAAAAACTCTGTTCTATTTGACGGTGGAGAACTTATAAAGAAACATGGGAACCCAAGGTTTTAACACCTGAGCCCGTAATACAGGTATCTGTTTACTGGTCAGCGGATACTCTGCTTTGACAGCTATCAGTTGATCATAACATGAATGTACAATATCAGGTGGCAACAGGGGTCTTTTTTGCATGAGCATGCGCGACCGCTGACTTGACAAAGAGCACGCGACCAGTGACAGCGACCGTGGTGCATAGTCATAGGAGCCAAATTGTTCACTTTGAAAGCTTGCTTGACATTGAAATGGTAGCAGGAACTTAGGAAAGACCTTCGTTGTACAAGATAAGTAAAGATCTGGTGATTTAAAGTGGAGACTGATGCGCTGAACGAAGTGAAAGAGCAAGTTTCTCAAGGATGTCTGACACGAACATGGCTGCTTGTTATTGTGTTATTGTTTGGCGCTCGACTCGTGTCTTGATTCCCGTTCAAGAACCGCAAAGTTTGGCATAGAATGCATTGCTGATGCGTAGTTATTGAGCAAAGTGTTCTTTATTTAGTGTTTGTCTATAAATCGGATGTAAATTAGTTTCTCGATACCGTAGAGGATTTCTGTCAATAATTTGTTCATAGCTGATTTAGCCTTATTTCGGGAGTGGATTAAGATGGCTGAACAAAGTTTTGCGGGCGGTCAGCGGTAACTTGCGTGACGGAGCTTCTTTTAAATTAGACAAACAAACATGGCGGCGAAAAAGCAATGATACACAGAAGCCGATTTCTCAAAATCTACTCATTAAAATTTTGTGATATTTGGCAGAATTTTTAATTTTATCGTACTTTCAATAATAAGAACTGTAAAATGGAAGTTGAACAGACGAATTTTGTGACACATCAAATAATAACAGTACAATCATAATATTGATTATCTAAAAACCCGTCTGTTAAAATTTGGTCAAATAAGTTTCAAATGGTAATGATTAATCATAGTACGCTGTGTGCAAGTTTATAGGAAAATCTGATGAGCGAATTTTATGTGAACTGAGCAAAAGTGAAATTTTAAGGTTGTATTCAATCGTTCATGTTGCCATGGAAACTTCGTAAACGTCACATTTTACCTGCTAGTCAAAATCTTTTATCAGTATATTTTTCACTTGCCAAGTTTCAGCTTGTGAGCTGTAACCTTTCTCTTGCCATGATTTGGCAAAGGACATATACTCACGAACTGCCAAAGCTGTGTTCAGCCACCTTAATAACGATCAGCGGGCGACTACCACGCTGTTATCAGTTGGAATAGAAAGTTGTTCCCTTAAGTATTTTAGCGATACAAAGTTTGTTTATCGGAAAATTGTAGAACTTCTTGTTTTTGCGTGGACTAACATTGTAACGCATTATTAACAGGAATATTCATTTAGCCAGAACTTAAGTGCTGTAAAAAAATTTTATCTTTTGGTCGGCATCACATGTTTACTTTACTTCTTGAGAAACCTAACCGTTTGTTTAATCGAAATCGGTCACAAGATTCGACTTTAATTTCGGTCCTATTGAATACAGTTTTGACTGTGTCTCATTGATATTCATTTTTTTTATTTTTGGAGACATACAGAGTGACTACCACCAACATCTCACCAGGTGACTAATCTACGTCTCGTGTGCTGTTAATTTTGTAGCTTTTAAGTGCTGGGAAAATTGTAGAACATATATTAATTCACTGCTGAACTCAACACCGGCTTTTGCGCACTTCGAGCCCGCTCGCTGAAGTTTGCTGTTTTTTGTTGTTGTTTTTTTTTCAGTATTTCTGTTCCTTTCTCATTTCAAAACGAAGAAAATTGAAAGTGTTTACTTGCATCAACAAACGTTTCGGCACTTTGTTTAGACTTTTATGAGGTTAGAGCAATCCTACAGGCACTACATATACGCGCAATGTTGTGCAGGTCAAGTGGGGAGGTGAAATTTGATGGTAGCTCGTGTATGTTAAAGCCGGTCTACTTCGCTTTTGTTAAGACCATGTTACAGTTTTTTTGCAAGCTACACATTTTGTTAACTCACGAGCACATTCGCCAAGACCAACGAGAAAAATAATCGCGACGATGGCTTTGAGACGCGCCATTTGGATGAAGGCAGACCCTGTGGTGAGCCTCCATGCACATCGCTTGTTCAGCAGTCGCGAATGCTCATGCAGAAAAGACCCCTGTTTCAGGTGGCAGGCTCCAACGTTTGCTAGAAAGTTTGACATTTCACGTTGGTTACCCTGTGCGCTGCCGGACGGGCGGTTAGACGTACAGTCATGTGACTACCAAAATTTCTCTGATGTAAATAACGGCATCTTTTAACTTATGGGACTCCACTAAAAAGTTAACTCTCACGGCGATTGTAATACCCACGGTAATTTAAGACGCCCCCAGCCCAAAATCTTAGCATGCTTGGTACCTTCCCCCCAATAGATATAGTAATTGACTTCACTGGTAGCCGACGCACGTAAGAACGAAAGTAATGATCAGGTTGCGACGATTTTACGTCAGCTTCTGCTCCGCAAAATTTGTTAGAAGCGATAGCAATGTAAGCCAACACTTTTATCTTCAAGACTTCATTCAACTTTGATCTGCACAAGCCGAAAAAGTTATGACAAGGCGGTTACTGAAGCGAAACCTAACTAACCTAAGGGGTGATGAATGGTCCATTAAAATTTTTAGCTGCTCGCAAAATTTTACCTTTGCTCGATTTGCTCGCAAAATTTAAACGAGTGCTCGCTTGCTCGTGCTCCCCCAATTTTTTGCGTTGCTCGCAAGCTCGCAAAGCAAATTTTTTATTTCTGCTCGTACTCGCAAAAAAATCGCAGTGCTCGGCATGCTCGCGAATGCTCGCAAAGACCATTCGTCATCCCTGAAATAGAGCGCTATGTTTGGCTAGGAGCTTCGCTTTATCCCGCTATCACCGCGCGGGGATTATAACATTAAAGGCTAGCAGTTTTCACAATGGCAGCCAGATTTATGTTTCATAGTCGGAAATCGATCAAAAATTTTATTTTCTCGAATAATCATCAATGTAAGGATACTAAAACAATTAGTCGCCTGAGGCGACTAATTGTTAAAGAATTTGCATCTGATTTTTCCTCACTATTGCAACTTTTGGCCGGACCGGTTAGAGGAGGAAAATTAAGAATTTGTTCATGCTTAGCGTGCGTATATCGAGTTATTGATGCACGCGGGAAGTTTGGAGAGCACGAAAGATGCGTAAGAGTTGCACGAGGCGATAGCCGAGTGCAACTCTAGCTTATTGAGTGCTCTCCAAACTTCCCAAGTGCATCAATAACTCGATATACGCACAGCTAAAAGCATGAGCAAATTCTTTTATAACATAGCTGACAAAAATGCTTGCTTTTTGATTTAACTGCAAAATTCTCGTGACGCGCGCCACAGAAAAACAAACGCTTCTACTGGCTGGTTACAAACACGCCACAATCGCCTAGTTTGAAAGAAAATTCTTTCTGTAAAACTGAGAACGAAAATTTGCTTATTTATTCGTTAACGATTAATTGAAACTAAATAGAAACAAAGACAAAAGTGTCTTAAAGTCCACCTAAAGTTAAAATACTCGCATGTTCGTAACACGTCGTGGAGCATGGTTTGGATCCGGCGCTGAGAGGATGTTTATGTTTTGCTCGGCGAAATCCAGAAAACTTGTATTTCTGGCGAAGACGACTGTCATTCTACTTTACATTCATTTACGACAATGGCCGGTCATTACGGCTACTTGAGAAGACGTGCCAGCAGTTGTTTTTATGAGCAAAAAAATTACTATTTCTTCTTGTGTAATTTGTCTTGTTATTGCAACAGAAATTTTCCTGATTTAGTCGGATTGTTCGGCGATAACAAAAGTGCATAACAAATTTAAAAACAACAGTAAAAACGTAAATTTTACCTTTAATTGTTGTTAATGACCAATTGCTGTCTTTTCTGTTCCCAGTGAATGTCTCTCGGCCAAAATTTGCTGCAGATGGTCTTCCGACAAATTTGCGAAACGCACAACTTGCGAGTTTTTTTTAATTCGGCTTTATTTTTGCAGCCGCTCTTGGATCAGGACGTAAAAGGTCAATGCCGATAGAAAAATTGGGCAGCTCGTCGCTGGTTTCTTCCATGTCTTAAGGCGAAGGAAAACTTCACTGCAGCTTAACAGGAGAGAAACTCTGCAGCCATGTGAAAAAATTGCTGACGTCATCTTATTTACGCACGGGCGTGCATAAATAAAGATTTTGTTCATAGCGGCTCAATAGTAGGACTTATATAGGGCAAGCACGCGCGCTATGTTATAACAATAACTTTCACATGCTCTTCATGATGATTTGAAAGAGTCAACGATTTAGCAACGAAGTAATCCTGTTCGAGTTTGTCATTTCTATTGCCTGATGATCATTCACCCATAGGCAGATGTTTCACTTCTGCTATCCCCGAGGCCACTCGTGTTATCATTTCTCAGATGTTCCTTGGCTTCCTAAACCGAGTCTTCCCGTATGCAAACTCGTAATACTTAGTCCAGTATATCCCAGTATATCTGGAAAGCACACTAGCTTGTGCGGATCTTACCTCAACCCTCAGCTAGTTGTTCCTAGCAGATTCTCTGATGATGTGGGTAGATGCTAAGAAATTAGGGTTCGGATTTATCTGTAGAAACCAACTAATATAAATCTTCCACAAATGATAGTGCCTGCCTTCAACCGATCTTTAGAATTAAACAGCAATACCAACCTTTCGCTGATCGGACTAAGACAGAAAGTGTAATTGCATAAATAATCTTTAAAGAAATTAGGGTTTTTTCCCTTTTTCCGAGAACAAAGCCTGTTTCTAAGAATCATAAACCTGCGGTCAAGCGTTCTTTTGGGGGGAGGAGGTGTGGGAGGAAGTACCCCTGCCAAGTTGAAAACGAAACATCCGATGTCACAGGTTGTCCACTCCGTCCATACTAGTTATTCAGTCGGTAAATGATTTAAGTCAATTTAGCGCGTTTCTGGTACCTTAGGTTTCCAAACAGCACCCCTGTTATCTTTACAAGGGAGCACCCCTAGAGAAGCAGCTTAAGTCACAATATCGGGGAGCTAAGTTCTCCTTTTTCAGTGGCTTTGTCGAGTCGGGGATCGTTGTGAGGGGGGAGGGCTGGTTGAAGGCTCATTTACAAACAACGGTTTGTGATCGAACCAACCGAGGCGTTTGAGAATGAGTTTCGAAACTTTGGAGAACCTGAAGTGGATTACCGTATAAATTAAGTGACAACAGGAAGGTAAAAGCTGTGGAGAAATGACACAGAAATGAAATAAAAACAATTGTGCATGCTGAAATGTAATAGTTAGATATTTCCCTTTGCAAAGCAAACGTTGTATATAGACCATAAGATCTCATTGCTCAGGAAAAAACAGATGTGTAGTTTAAATTGCGGGGATCGGGGCTGATTTGAGGTGATTGGGCCTTAGAACAGTTTAGATGATAATTCTTCTTTACGCTTTGTTATATGTTAGAACAACGAAGGAATCTTGATCGACTTCGTCATTGCGATGTAGATAGGCGAACTATTTAATAACTTAAGGGGCATATATACCTTTCGCCCTGTTGATCAACTAAAAAAATTTCAAGAATTAGCTGAGATTTCTGGCTCAGCTTCATGAATAAAACAAATATTAACCGTTTTTGCTGCTGAACTAAAACAGGAAACCTATAAGCATAAATAGTAATAAATAATTAGGGTTATTCTCTTCCGAGAACAAAACCTGTTCCACACCATTAACCTGCCAGCAGGCGTTCTTTTTGGGGGAGGAGGGTTGAGGGTTGTGATGGTAATTATCAACTATGATAGAACCTATATTTGGACAGCAAACTTTCATGTCTGTTGATAAACAGAGTTTAACAATTTTTGTGGATCAATTTAAAGTTTCTAAAAACTTCAATTACTGCAATACTGTTTGGGGAAACTGTGGGATAACCTTAAGGAACGGACTTCAACTGAACTGCAAAATAGAGCAGCCCGTGTTTTGACATTTTCAGACAACGATGAAGACGCTGGTTACCTGTTTGAACTCCTAGGAAGGAAAAATCGAGCGCGCCAGCATGAAATTGAAAACGCCAAGATGGTTTATAAGTCTTTGCACGGGTTGGCTCCAGAAGATTTATGTTCTAGGTTTGCAATACGAGAAACGGAATGTAACCTAAGAGACTCTGCGAATAAACTTGCATCCCTTTACCACGGACAAATTATGATAAAAATAGCTTTATAATTAATTAGCTATAGTGGCGCCATCCTATGGAACAAACCCTCGTGTAATGTGAGGCAAGCAGAGCCGGTCCTCAAAATTGAAACGTCTTCTTAATGAAACAAGTACTCTAGGGCACGGCATTCGTAGAAAGCAGCCTTTTTTATAATGTAGATAGTTTATAATGTTTTCTTATTTGAATTATAGTTTTTTGGATGATGAATCAGGGACCGTGGATAAATAAAGATTATCTATCTATCTCATCTATCTATCTATCTATCTAAAGAGCAATTCCAGAGTTTCGGCTAACTTAGCAGTCAACAGCTGAGTCAATTTATCGGAGACCAAGACAACCACAATTTGTTTCTAATTCCAATTTAATCAGGCCTGAGATTTGAGAGCCACAGTTGTATTGTTTTGCAGGAAAAGTGTTCAGTTGTTCAACAGCCCATATCATTTTTCCCCTCTGGGCTTTTAAATATCGGTCATTTACATAGCATGAAAGCTTATTTGAATTTTCTTTCTGTTAAATTCCCCTTTCTTAACAAATGGTCTGTGGACTGGTTCAGTGATTTGTCAGTACCACTGAGGTTGCTACTTGGTAGCAAGAAGGCCATTCACTCTATCTAAGGACTACCTACCCGAATAGTGGAAGGTCTCCAGGCCATGTGGGTGTTATGTTATATAACAATCGTGCCGTAAACAGTGGTCTAACTCCCTTTAAGCCATTAAGCCAGGGTGTAACAACTGAAAAATTTGGACTAAAATGAACTCGTGTAGTCTCATGTGACAGGGAGTCATAGCAGCTAATGGCGAAGCTTGGCTCTGCTACAGAAAATCAGTGCGCCAAAATCACCGTTCTTAATATCTGTGGACAGAAGCCCTATCCCATGGTTTCAGGCCGGCGCGCAAGCTATGCGTAAGCTATCCCGAATAGTGTGAACACTGAATCTGTCGATATGCCATCTTTTTTTTGTTTTTTTTTTTAAGTAGGTACGTTGCAGGGATCCCCTTTGTTTACTCTGGCTTACATGTTAGAAACATGTTGGTTAAAAACTCGGAACTTGACAGGGTTTCTTCTTTTTATGTCAAGGACTAAAAAAGAGCTTAAAATTCATACCCTGGTGTCAATATAATAAAAATTTTGCGAGTGTAATTTATACAAGTGTAGCTATTGCTTTGCAAAGGTTTTATTAAAATTGGCACCGGGCTAACTACGATTATTGTACATTGAAACGGTTGCCTGGCCTTTGACAACTTAGAAAATATACTAAACGAAACAATTGAAGACCTTACAACTGAGAAAGTCGCCACTTGAGCTCATGTTTATCCTCGCCCACTGCGACTTCAGAGACATCAAAACAAAAGCAAATGGAAAACGACTTTTTTGGTCGTTTCATTGAACATGTCCGGGAGCAACGGAACATCTGAAAAGGTAGATCTGTTTTTCCGGACGGAATGTTCCGCACTGAACTGAATTCGTGTTCCATTTCTTCAACGCCATCTTTGATACCAGTTACAGGGTTTTGCGGCCGTTTTTTCGGAAAATGGAACTGATTTGCACCGATCGTAAACGCGATTCCGGACGAAATTTGCCAGTCTTGAATTTTGCTCACTACTTGCCCAAACCGTGAACCGACCAGGTAAACAACCATAATTTTGCACTATGAGAAGGGTGAAAAGCCATGTGTGCATGTGATCTACGATACTAACAAATCAACTGATTTCCAGTTCTACTGCACACAAGCCAGTCATGCAAAAAGATACTCATGCCTCTATTGAACGTGAGAGATATACAAGATTGTAAATAGAGATCTTCATAAAGAATTCAATAAGGCTTATGTTGATAACTCACTGCTTATTACGCATTGAGAAGCAACATTTTAAAGCAGACAGGGACGGCTGTGCTGTAATTATATACATGTAAGCGTTCATGTGGCTAGCCATTATGTCCTCAACTCCCATCCCTTTGCCCCTTTAGAACTTTGAGAACTCGGGCTTAAAAGGAATCAAAAGGTGCCTTTGGCTAACTCGTGGATTAAGTATTTTAGAAATGAAAGCTGATAATCAACTTGCAACTAGTCTACCGGTGTTAGTTTGTCAAAAAATCGGTCGATACAAAATCTCTCTCACAAAGCTAGGGCTTAGTTTGCTGGTTTATGTTGGACACAGTTTACGATAGAAACCGTGAGGAGGGGCTAGGACTTTTGTAGCTATTCCAGGGAACATATGTGACAGTAGGTGCCTACATGAGGCTAGAGCCTCCTTACGGAGCACTATTGTTTACTCACTGCGGTATTGAGTTTCCTGTCTTAAGGCAGTGGCTCATCCCCTGCTCATTCCCTGTCTAGTCATTTTTATAATTGTTATGCCTTAAATTAATTCTCATTTTTCCAGAAATCCCTCAAATGTTATATCTTCCCCATATTTCATTTCCTCTGACTGATAATTTTTGCATGTTATATAGTTAAATTGAGTCGTTACTAGTTTTCGCATATACGAATCATAGCAAAAGAGTCTTTCTTGCATTTTTCGTATTGTCTACGTTAGTTTTACCAGTTATGCGTACACAAAGTAGATTTTTTCGCACTTAGGCATGGTTCAGACGCCGTACTTTTCATGTGCCGAACATAATTAACAAGACGCTGTGGGAGCGTATGTTTGGGCGTTGATGTACTACGCGTGTGTGAAGTTTTTTAAATGTGTATTAGGGATGTGTGAGTAGTGCAATAGCGTTGCTTATTTTAGGGGTTGGTTGAGATGCGTGAAGGGGAAGGCCTAGAGTTATATTGGACGTGAATTGGTAAGACAATGGCTGTAGTTTGTTAATCAGTGAAACTTGTTTCTCGTAGAATGTAATATGAAATAGCAAATAATAACTATTTGGGGCTGTAAAAGTTATTTTAGGTATTGCAGTGAGGTAGTTGTGGAAGTGTTAATTTTTTCATCAAGGGATATTGTAGTTACAGTGTGCTCAAATGAAGTGCTGGTTGTGAAAAGTGTTATCAATGAACGAAAACGTACTTGTACTTATTTTAAACGTTGTTAGGCTTCCTCTTAAGGATTGCTTTTCGCTTATTTTTGATAAATTTGTATGGATAAGGCCAAAACTTCATTTAATATAGAGAAGGCTTGTGAGGTCAAGGGGAGGGCGTAAAATCTGGCTATAGAACTAAGGGCCTGACTTCGCAATTATATGACAACCGAGCCAGCCCGGTTAGCTGGGATCCCAGTATTGTGATGCCGGGATCCCGTGTGCAAATTTTCTAAGTAATCAAGCTTGACGGGCGACCCGGCGAATGAACAAAGCGAGAAACGGGACAGCAGGTAACACACAGTTCAAGACATGGCATTGCTTCCCCGGTTCATGCGATCAGGCCCTTACTGTGAGTTGTATTATCTAAAAGGCTTATTTACAGTAGAAAGTGCACTTAGCCTATCCAGCTAGTTTTGAGGCACTCCACTTAAATACTAAATAATTCAAATACAACATAAACATAACAGTATAATTAAAAACCTTAACTGGCAGGAGGCAGCCAGTTGGCTCGCAGTTTACAAGCGTGGCCGAGGATTTGAACTCGGGACGACCAAGAGTCCAACGAGCTGAACACGTGGCCACGCTGCCTCCTGCGCTGTCACGCAGTTTGCACGTGAAAGCTTTGGAATTTGCCGCTTTCGTGGTTCTTGTTCCATGAGAGAATACCACTTAATTTAATTTGCCCAAGGGTTTTAAAAATAAAACGCGGTTTGTATGTGAAGATGTTGGACTCTGCCCCTTTTACGGTTCGACCGTGAAAGAATGCAACTTGTTCAAGAGGTCATTTTTTTTTCAATTATACGATTTTGCGAAATCACCTCCTTTCCGTAAATATACAATGAAATTATGCATCATTCATTGTTACCCTTAATTATCTCATGCACGAGATCATGGAATCTTTGGGGCTCGACAACTAAGAGCAAAAATATTGTCAAACTCTTGGCAATAAGCCAAACCATTCACAAAGTGCGCAGCGATGACGATTATTTTCCAAAGGGGAAATTTAAATTATTTAATAGTTTGTTTCACTCAGTGTACCTTGTTTTTCCAAAAACGTTTGTTTTCCATTGCAGATTTGCTTGCGGTGCGTTATCTGTGGGTCGTATGTAACCAAGATAAATGCTCTGTTGTGACGCAGCGCGCGGCAGACATTTGCGTCGCTTGGCTTGTTTCCCTGGCTTGTTTACGTTCGCACGTGTGTGTGCCTATTGCAACTTTGAATCAAAACAAGAGAACTCTATTACTCTATTTGGGCGACGCCCAAATAATAAGTTCGACTTTGGAGCGACACTGGCGCGACATCTGATTCAGACGGGGCACCATGTGTCGAGCCTAAGTTAAGTTCGACAAAAGTTCGACAGAACTCTGTCGAGCTTAATGCTTTTGCCGCACTAAACTAAAACTGCCGTACCAAATTGAGACACCGCTCTTTTGACTTATTCAGGCTCCGAACATGAGTGGAGCGGCGTCCAGGCCTCAGTGTATTTTGTTAGCATTATTTTGTCAGCCACACTTACGGCTATTATGGAAATACTGAACCACATCTGCCATTTCCATTTCATGTGTCTTCTCTGCCACAGCAGTGCAATATCACTCTTACCTAATCACACAACGGTTACACAACAGCACAATAGTAAGATGAACAATAATTTTTTCCTGCAGGTCTACCTCTACACAGTCTAGTTGAAAGTTTTTCACTCCAGAAAAATGTGGTGTACTGTACATAATCAGAACATAATACAAAGCTCAATGCATTTCTACCTGACTTGCTCTTTTTGTTCGGAACATTTTAACAAGCTTTATTTTCTTAGTACATATTTATCACCTTTTCTGTCACGGTGAGCGCCTTCAATTTCACAAGTAACCTTTGACTTACTTCTTGAATGTTCCGACGCTTCTCCTACTGTATTCCTGCTAGTTAGTCTTCCTTGCGATGTTTACTTCCTGCAGGTTGACCACATATGTTCTATGGTTTTGCATCACGATCGTCAATTGCGCAGCCAATGCTTGGCGGGTTTACAATACATGTTTCCTTCAAAAAGTGCTCGCTTAACAGTATTGCTCATTGCAGTTTGACAAATAAAACTCATTCTAATCAACGTTTAAAACATTACCATGAGATCTCTCATTTTGAGGTTACTTTGCAGTAAGCTTGAAGGTATTTACCGGCTTGATATACTCCTTGTGAGCTCGGTGTGTCGAGGAGCAATAGGGGTGACGAATGGTCTTTGCGAGCATTCGCGAGCATGCCGATCACTGCGATTTTTTTTGCGAGCACCGCAAAAATTTGGGGAGCACGAGCAAGCGAGCACTCGTTTAAATTTTGCGAGCAACTCGAGCAAAGGTAAAATTTTGCGAGCAGTTAAAAATTTTAATGGACCATTCATCACCCCTAGCAATTGCTCATCTCTTCGTCATGTTAAGCGGCTGGACGAGTAAAAAAACTTCAAGAGTTCATGAAATTCTGTCTCCAAGTTAGCCATAGTGGTAATTTCAAACACTGGAAGTCAGCATGAAGACAACTTATCGTCCTATAAAAGCTACAAAATTATAAAACACTACATTTAAGTAATGTACGGTGATGGCGATAATGGTGCAGCTTTCAATGATGCTGCTCAGTACTAAACAAAAAAACTCATTAATTTTGCCCGCTCGGCACTTCTTTACCGCGGGATCGATGTACGACTATTGTCGTTTTGATATCAGGCGCTTTAGCGCGGATCCGACTGATTACGAAAGTGTCTACACCAAAGTGACATATTTGCATATCGCAGTACCCATAATAACTCGTTCCTACGGTGCAGGTAATCCACGAGTTAAATGTCTGGCTACGCCGTTGGTAAATATCAAGAATTAAAAGCTTCATCTTTATAACTGCTCACTGACGATTTACGTAATGACGAAATAATGCAAGAAGTAACTCCAGACTGTTACGCGGGTAATCTTTTAGAGGACGGGTAGCTTGCAAACTAAACTGAACGCAGGGTTGTCGGAACAGCAACAAGAAGATTTATTCCAAAGATGAACGTAGTTTCCACGAAGTAAAATTCCACAACAGCACGTAACTCGTTAAACTTACACGGCCTCTGCCAACTTGAATAAACACTACTTCCGTCACACTTGACTAAACACGACTAACGTCGAACTCTCTTTGCTTGTGGAAAACTACTTAAAACTCCTCTCGAACTCGCTTACATATATACTTTTATAATAATATTCTAGAAGTTTCTAAATAGTCTAATTATAGAAAGATTACAAAATATACCGCTTTAGAAACACTTACTCAAGGTACTAAAATAAACAAATTATGAACTCTCGCGAAGCTTCTAGAAAGTCACGCTAGTCACGCAATACAGTTTTTCGTAACACAGACTAATAATGTGCATTGTTATAACGTGAGAATGAAGCAAAGAGCTTGCGTCAAAGCGAGATAAATTAGCGCGAAGGGAAAAAATGGCCGCCATTCTCGATTTTGTCCAAAAAAATTAGAGGACTGAAATCAGATGAAGAACTTGTTTAGGGGAATCGTCATTGACGTTCTGCCGTGCAAGTTATGGGATATCGTTTTGGAGGAAGCGGGTCAAACGCCTGAAAATCTCCTTGGCAAACAGCATATCCATAACGACCGCATGACTGCATGCGGGACTTAAAGTGTTGAAAAGGCTCATCATGAGGAATAAATTCGTTGTCAAGCCGTCCAGGTCGTTTGAATGGGTTCACTATCTGCCGAGCACGATCATGGAGCTCTTTACATTTCTTCATTTCACCCAAACTAAAGTACAGGTCACTAAAATTGAACAACAATGCAGCTACCAACGGATGCTTTTTTCCTGAGACTCTTTCCCTGATACGCAATGCTTTTTCAAAGCACTCCTTTGCTTGTTCAAGCTGATCATTATATTGGTAAGCAAGAGCAAGATTATTATATGAATCAGCAATGACGGCATGATCATGATAGAAAAGCTTCTTTCTCATTTCCAATGCCTTCTCCTGATATTGAACTGCCTCCATCTTGAGGCCAATTTTGCTGTGCAAAATTCCAAGATTGTTTAAAGAATCTGCAACACAAGGATGTTCTTCACCATATATATTTTTTCTAAGAGCATGTGAACTTTGGAAAAACTCCTTTGCAGTTTCCAAGTCGCCCATCACACAGTGAATGCAACCAACATTCGCAAGGGAGGCTGCAACTTCAGGATGCTCAAGACCATAGAGCTCTTTCCTCATGCCAAGGGATTGCTGGAAGTAATATTCTGCTTTTTTCATATATGAGTTGTCATCGTAAAAAGGTGTAGCCAACTTTGAAGGCTCCAAACCGTACCGCTGCAACACGTTATCTCGTCTTTCGCGTTGTCTATCAGCAATTTCTCTGTAAGAAATTGTGTAGTAGAGGGTTCCCAGTTTGTTCAGTGAGTCTGCAATTTCTGGAAGGCTTGTTTTTGGTGGGTGTAGTGCCTTGAGAGTATATAGAGCACGCTTGTAGTACAGTTCAGCCCGTTCATACTCGCCATTTTCATGAAAAACCAGACCTTCGTTGTTTAAGATAGTGGCGATAAAATTGATTTTGTTTTTGTCTTCACTGTCATAGCCATCTTTAGCTATTTTCAAGGCTTTATGGAAATAATCCCCAGCCTCTGCCAAGAAAAAATGTTTCCTACAAATATCTCCAAAACTGAAAAAAGTACTTGGCAGTGAATTTCTTTCGCTGTTTTTCGCCAAGACTAATTTCCAAACCGGAGAGGGCCGATGACAAAGGGATTTCAAATGAGGAGCCAACATTTTTGAGGTCATGTGAAAGTTCAGGTCAAAATGAAGAGGGTCATGTTGGGCAGAGGTGGACAGTATTTCAACGTACAGCAGAATGAATTCTGCAATCTGCTCATCACTATACTTGTCAAGAAGGTACTTTCGAAAGACTTTGTGGACAACTTGGTGCATCTTAACTTGTACCTTTGAACTGTCATCTGGCCAATGTTGCATTAGCAGGGAGCATTTCACGATTTCTGCAGCTGCCAAGTGTTTATCGCAATTTGGATCATGTTCCATAAGATAACGGACCATTAAATCCACGGGTACAGGCGTTGGTGCACCCAAGGCGAGAAATGGAACCACGTGTTCAAAAATTGGCTCCTGTACTAGCTTTTTTAATGCCAAGGTAACAGACGCGATCATAGAAGATCGGTAAGACTTGCTTGTCCATTCATAAGCTATTTCTGCGGCAGCTCGCTTTTCCAGCGTTTCTAACTTCGCTAGGTATTCTTCCCAAATGTTGCTAGAACTTGTCTTTTGGTCCACTGCAACGTAACGAACATAAATTGCAGCACAGGCAATAGCCAAAGGCTGATAGTCCAAAGCATTCAGGACCAGGGACTCTTTGCCACTATCACAGGAAAGTTGGCAAATCTCTCGAAGGAGAATCCTGGCATCTTCAGACTGCATTCCCTTACTAAGAGAAACACGTTCACAAAGGGGATCAGCTTCAGGTAGGTTGATACTGTCCTGGGTAGTGACAAGAACATGTCCAGAACCTCCCCAATGCTCATCAGGCAAGTAATCTCCACGACCCAACCAGTCGTTTAAATTCCAGATATCCTCTCTACTTTTAAGCTCGTCAACATTGTCATATATGAGTAGCCAACTAGAATAGTTTTCCATTTTAGCAGAAACAAGGGTTTTGAGATGACAAATCTTTTCATTGGGCAACAAAGCGGAGTCCCCTCCTGTGATGCTGTTAAGGGAATATTCAGTGACACCAACCTTGAGGGCAAACTTGTAGTAAGAATCTAGCAAAGACTGTTCACTTTCAGCATTGAAGGTCATTACAAGCGTGCAACTATCATGGTCGTTTTTAGCATATTCTCTTTCAAAAAACTGCCTGCCAACTTGACGAGCAACTTGACTTTTGCCACATCCCGGATTACCAGAGACATAAATCGTAACAACAGAAGCATCCTTGTTGTTCTTCTGGAGATCTGAGAATTTCTGCATGATGTCTTCAACTTCCACTTTCCTTTCGACAACCGCATGTGATGGCGCCTGTGGAAGAATCATGAAAGATTTAGGTTTACCTTGTATCTCATCTTCCAAGACCTTCACCTGCTCTTGAAGCATCTGAAGTTCCCCGGTGGGAAAACGTATTTGGTTGATTATCCTCTGAAGCTCTACAGTTGCAAGATTAAGGGACGTGAATGCATTTGACGCTTTGGATACACATCTCTGAAACTCTGCTTCAGGAAAAGAAGCTTTAGAACAATGTGCAAATACTGCATTACGGAACATTCGCAAATCGTCTACATTTTTAGCGACTGCTGGGCTTATTACAGACCCTAGGCTGTCAGAATAAAGAATTGCGAAGAAAAAGCAGGTACAATCCCAATCTCCTGTTTTTCCATTTTGAATGATAGTCAAGAGTCTTGAATTTTTTGAACGACTCCTTTTTGATTCCATTCCAAAGAAATCCTGTCCATTTCTAACAGTATCTTGCCATAAACCAAACCTGGGACTGCGGTGTCGGTCCCATTCACGTTTAAACAGTTCTCTCAGACCTTCCCGTATGATGTGGGTGGTGATGTAGCAAACACGAAAATAATTGAGCTCCTCTTCAGTGTATTCTTTGTTGGCCATTCTTCAAATCGAACTTCCAAGTCCTGTTTATAGGACAAAAAAGTTTATATAATTAAAATTATTTCTTCATAAATGATCTTCACGTTATCGTCAAGTAAATATAAATTTAGCGGCACGTTTTCATTAAGTTCGTGGAAACAGGTACGCTTTAGGCCTAAAGATGTCAAAATTAAGCTTCGTAGAAGCCTGGGGACTAAGTTCATTTTTTTCTTTTCTTCAAAAAATAGCAGGAAACCTTGTTCTGATTTTGCCGTTTCTGGCTGACTAACATGCTCAGTCTTCCAAAAGGGTTCCTAGGTCCCAATCTAAATCTTACTGAATGTATATTTAATAAACACATGTAACATTGGCGAATCCCCTAAATTAACACGAGTTGAAAATTTTTTCGTGCTCTTCGATGCAAAAGTAGCGGCTCAAATTACATTACGTTTGTTATCAGATACGAAATCTGTGCTTTTACAATTTCGTTTAGTCAAGGTAATTCTCTCTCGCCGTAACAATATCGACGGATTTTCCTGGACATTTTTAGACTTAAATTAGACACAAACAAACGCAAACTAGATTTTATGTTCAATATTTAGGGGTAAATCTTGCACGAAACATCGCATGTGAAACTCAATATAGTTGAAAGTAATGTTTACATTTCGCGGCAAATATTGCTAATAAACACGTGCAAAAGCTGTAGGGTATATTAAAAAATTTTGCGCAAACTAACTTTTAAACTTTGTCAGGCTCAATGAAACAGCAGACTGAGAACATAATTATGGATGAAACACAAGTATTCGAACAAGCGTGTTCGCCAAGGCTGTCTGGTACGTAAAAAATGGCGGGAAATTTCATCTTATTTTTGCCGATCTGGGCGCACTTACGTGGTCAATCTTGCAAAAGGATTCGGAGATCCCAATCTAAAACTTACCGAACATTAAACAGTTATAAATGGACTGTGCCAAAACCAATTTGATTTGAAGTTTTATCCGCGCAGTTTTGAGAAAATGTAATTTGAAAATGGCTTAAAATTGGCGAATCTGCCAAAGACACACGAGACGGAAATTTGCATGCTCGCCAAAGACGTAAGAATAATCCAGATTCATTGATCACATGAATAAAATAGGATCTAATCTCAAATAATCTAAATAAATGAAAAATGCAGAGAAAACTAGCAAGACGTAGGAGAAATAACTTGCACAAGTTACCCCAAATTGACTCGGTAATCTTATGCAAATTAGCCAAAAACAAGGGGGGTGGTGAAACTCACATGAAAAAACGCCAATCAGATTAAAAAGGGAATATTTTAAAATCATATCAGAAAGGTACTCTGTGGTAGGAACTTGAAAGGAATCGGCCGACCTCGACCCATGGCCCCTGCCCGGTTTTCTCTGACAATGACACTTAATTATTATTAACATTATAATCAAATCATTATTAAAATTTAAGATTGGGCCTTTTTGAAATGATCGATAAAATTCAAACCATTTGCAAAGAAATTTTGATCTCAAGTCTGCTTTTGGCTTTTAAATTTAATGTTATAATGGCCAGTTTAGTTACAATTTATCAGGCCAATGTTGAAGTCTAAAGTCAGGCTTGTTATTTTGTTTTATCTTGTGACTGTAGGCTGTCTGATGAATTTTTCACAATTATTAACATTGCATAGTGTGTCTCACTTCATATTAAACCTTCCCACAGACTTTACAAAACTCATGTTTCACCTCAGCACAGGCAGACCACCCACTGTTTGAGTGGCCATTGCTGTTAATGAAATCTGAGCGTCGGTCTTTTGCAGTCAATAGAAGAAATACAGATTAACATTATGGCAGCTACAGTTTACTCCAAAATACAGATTTGAACCTAAATGATCAACTAAAGTTCAAGTTAAATGTTAACTTTGGTAAAATGCAGACTGAGTGTAGAATGCAGGCTGGGGGTAAATGCAGACCAAGCATAAACTGTTATCGCAGCGGCTGAAGAGTTTGGGGGGCAAAAAATTCCGCAAATACATGCAAACGATCACTTACCTGACATCTGCTTTCACAAATTCATTCCTTTCTTCTCTGGAACGTTGTCGACGACCAAGAAAACATAATCGCAATCTTGAACCTTTTTTCTGTCCACAAGACTTCACACTTCAAATTTCGATGACGCGTGATCGTGAATTGGTACAATACTACAAAAGCTGCTGATCCAAAATACTGTACAGAAGGAATAATGGCGATAAAAAAGGGAGTCAATCATTCCAACAACAAAGAAAGATGTTTTGCAGAAAATTTGGATGACCTTCTATTAAAGTATTGCAAATCAAGGTACACACAGACTTTAGCTGTTTGGATGTTCAGTGAAACTTCTGGCGAATGTGAACCAATCTCACTGAACAACAAAAGTGACTGCACACTGTACACAATAAATCAATAGAATGCAAGGTAAACTTCAAAAATATTTCCAATTCGTTGTCCTCCATGCATGTTGGTATGCGCCGACCTGTTTACATGGAGGTCGACGACCCCAGGTAGGTACCCGTGGTAGGTCACCCTACCTATCAGGTAAATGTAATCAAATTAAAATGAGAGATTACATCGACAAGTGGGTCCAACACCTCCCACTGACCTCCATGTAAACCAGGCCCTAAAGGGGTTACACATAACACGCGTCTTACATGCTTCTCTCGTCAATCTTGTTCCCCGTTCCACTGGACACCGCTGGTAACGCAGACTCTGGGTTCCAGAAAAAGAAACCCGACTTCCACATTGTTGTCTACTTGTCATTTCTCTCATTTTCCCCCAGTGAAGTCTTAAGATTTCTTTCTGCATTTTACCTCTTCCTGCGTTTTACTCTCAGTCTGCAGTCTGCATTTTACCCCTTGTCCGCAGTCTGCAGTCTGCAATCCACAGTCTACGTTTTACACTGACCGTTTTTGCCATCGCAAGCTGCTTGCAGAGTTATTTTGATGGACGATTATTTGAATTTTATAGATTGCCTTTACTGTTCTCAGGCCACCCATGCTAGGCTTCAGTTTATTTATGATTATGGGGGACATTTTTGAAAAATTTGTTATCTGTTATTGCATTCAAACATTTGATTAGGAACCAGTACCGTACCTTCAGGGGCGCCCAACAACGGTTTCCTCCTAAATGCATTGAAAACCGGTCATGTTAAAACGCAGACCATGCAGACTGTGCAGACCGAGGTTTTTAAAAAAATATTATGTCATTTCTATCTATTTTTTATTTTTATCATTATTTTTTTTACCTAATTCCTCTCTTTTGGCATTAAATAGAGTCTTTTTACCTCTAAGCTGGTTTCCTGTGATTTTTCCCGTTACACCATCAGTGTCGGAAAATCGCGGGTTCGTGTTAATCGGCACATGGAAGAGCAGTTTTGGCGCATTTTTAGTTGCGGTATCACAGTGATATGTGTATCCCCGCTGTCACAGTGATTATGTGTTTCCCCGTGATATGTGTTTATATGGCATTGCCGCCCACGAAGAAGTAAAATCATCGGAAATAGTGATATGTGTACGGGGATATCACATATCACAGTGTCACAGTGATACGTGTATCCCCGTACACATCACTAGTGATATGTGTATCACCACCAATATGTCTGCCAGTGAAATGTGTATCCCCTACCCACCACCCCTCCAAACAAGTGTAGGATTTATTTCTGTTGTTTTTGTGAATTTTGTGAATCATCATCAAGTAGCCTCCCATGAAGACATTCTCAGGGGTTTGTCATACGTTCTATCATCAAGGAGACTATACTTTAAATGATTCAAGATTATGAGCAACACAATCGACAGAAGAGCAAAGACTCCACACAAAATAATCGCAAACAGCTCTTTCTGGCCAGAAAGACCGAAACCTGTAGGAGTAACTTTTTTTAACAAACAATCTCCTTTATATACCAATAGTACCTTTTCTTTTCTTTTCTTTTTCTAAAATATCACAAGTGAGAAAAATTAGGATAAAAGAAACTAATACACAAAAATGATACATTAAAAAAAATCCTCAGTCTGCACGGTCCGACTGCAGAGTCTGCCGGCAAGGTCTGCAGTCTGCAGTCTGCATGGTCTGCGTTCTACATGATTGACAACACTTTTTAGGCTATCCTAATTCTAAGCGGTGCTATAAAATCAGTTGTATCTGTTCGCTCATCCTAGGGGAACTTGAGTCCTTTCGAAATTACAAGGACCTCCGTACCATTTTCTCGAACAGTTATAGATGCAAATGTAAGTTTTACGAAATTGAAAATTTTTCTCATTCCTCTCTCCATCTCATTTTCGAATCCGAAAATTTTAGGTTTCCTCTTTCTACGAAAAATAGCCTAAACCTGGGAACTGAAATGCGAAAAGTTGAACTTTTAAAAAATCGTTGGGAATTAATTAGTGATATGCTTCGAAAATTGTATATGAATGGAACGGTCATCTAGATATTTTTAGCCTTCCGGCAAGCTATAGAAAATTCTTGGGAATTTTTGCTTCTCCGAACAGATATTTTACAGAAAATAGTTGCTGGGTGGCCCTGTACCTTGGTCGTTCACTGATTTGCCACGAGCTTTAGAATGATAAAGCCCTACTAGTGCTTTAGTACAGTGTTTGAAAACATGTTAATCAAGTTCACCATGCGGTCTTTGTTAAGCTTATATTATCCGTGCAAAAGCGACGATGCATGTTAAAGCAAGTATTCCACTCAAACCTAGAAAACTCATGTGGGACTAATTTATGACTCACTTATGGCCAAAGAAAATATATTTAACTCACCGAGAATTTTATTCTTTGCTTGATGTCCCTTCTTTAACGTAAGTAAAATCTCAAACGAACAGTCTTCCTCTTCCTCCTCCGAAGACTCTTTGTTTTTCACTTTCGGTAAATTCGTCCTCAGGTTGTTCACATTGCGGCCCAGAAGTCGGCAAATCTCCAACGGAAAAAGAAACACATTGGCTGGTTACCACACGAGGGATTGATAAAAGCGCTTATGATTTACAAAATTATGAACAAGTTTCTTGTTCGGCTTTCCAAGGTAAAACTACTTGAGAAGTGATCAGTGTGTGGTGATATCAGCTGTCTTTTTTTGGTATTCACCAGGCCCCGGTTGCTCGAAAGATGGTTAATTTCACCATATCACGGTTAGTTGGTAACGGTTGGTTAAATTTGCTAACAGTGGGTTAACTAACTGTTGGTTAAATTCCCGTTGCTCGAAGGTCTGTTAAGCTGACGCTAATCCTTTGTTAGCTAACCAATGGTTAAATCATCAGTAAAATATACCATTTCCGAACAGGTTTGACAAGTTAATTATTAATTACTGTAAAATGAACCTGAAAATGAACCTGCAATTAGTCTACCGGTATATTTTAAATCTGTCAAAAAATGAAAGTATGTTTTATGAAAAAAAACAAAACAAACAAAACAAACAAAGCAAACCAAAAAAACAGGTGAAAAAAGACATTAGCTTCTGCGAATACTAGCCTGCTAGCTGGCGGTATTGTGTAGTAGTCGAGTGACATTTGGCGGCGGAGCCGTTGTAATATAGTCGAGTGAGATTTGACGGCGTAGCCGTCACGAGCGGCGAAGCCAAAACTTTAATCTCACAATACCGCCAGCTGCGCAGGCTACTGCGAATACGAACCCCAAACCTCCGACGTATGAGGTCGACACATTATTGAAAGATATATTCGAGAAAAACAAGCATGTTTTTGACAGTAAAAGCCGTACTTTAACTCATTCCGTCGCATTTGAAGAACATATGGCCGACATGTGTCTCGCAAAACAACGGCAAGTCTCTTGCAGCTTGCCGCATTCTCGGCGTTTACTTGATTGAGGGGAATCACTTACGATTCAGCAACAGTATACATTTCCGAGATTAATTAACAGTTAATGAATGAGGCTGAGTATCTTATGAAGAATTATGGAGATCGAGAAGGGTGTTATCCGTCGAGGCCGTAGGCCGAGGCGTATAACACCCTCCGAGATCTCCATAATTCTTCATATGATACGAAAGCCGAATTCAATAACTGTTTTATTATTCATTCAAAATAATTCCTAGTTAAAAACACAGCTAAAACATGCTTACCTCCATCGATGTTCAGTTCATCTTCGATAGTGTACGTTTAGCTTTGTCCAGCTCCACAAATATTCTCCAAATAGCAGATGTCGCCCCTCGAGTTTCGTATCATATGAAGAATTATCATCGGGATCGAGATCTCGGAGGGTGTTATCCGCCTCGGCCTACGGCCTCGACGGATAACACCCTCCTCAGCCATGTTGTTTCATTGATTCTGCAACACACGTCATTTTAACCGATGGTTATCAAGTTAACACTAGTAGCGAGGTACGTTAAATTTAACGCAGGCCAGAAGAAATTTAAGCCATGGTTAACTCTAAACTGGCGTTCGAGCAACCGAAACTAACCCTTGGTTAACTTTTAACCATTGGTTAAGAGTTAACCATCTTTCGAGCAACCGGGGCCTGTACACATCACCCACAATGCACTTCGATCGCCCCCATACCCCGCATGACAGGAAGACAAAACAAGGTATATTTTGGGAGATCTGCAAATAGGGAATAACGTATCGTGCAAAGGAAAGGGCGCTAAAAGTGTTTGAATTTGAACCCAGCTAGAAATAAGCACGTCTTTAGGCTCAAGATACAAAATAAAGCCATAAACACCCTAGCCTGCATCGAAAACATAATTCAACCAGAGTTTAGTTTCGTCTGTGGTGCAGGTTATAAGCGTCTCAGCCCACATTTCGTCCCTCACTGACGCTATCGGAAAACTATTTGTACCGCTTGAAAATTCCTGGCACGTTCTTATTGCTGAATAGACGGTATAAGTACATTCAGATCTCCAACGAACACAACATTTACACCTCATTGCAAACTTGCGGCAATTATACCCTAGGCTAAGTATAAACGGACGCAACATTGTTGGATGTACACCCTGTTGCATGTTGTTGCGCAAAGTTCGAAACCGGTCATACTTTTAGCCCCGTGCAAACGGACGCAACATTGTTGGCTAACAACCCCCAACATTGTTGGGAGTTGTTGCGCCCGTTTGCACGTAGCCTTAAACATTTATAAGAATAATGGGAGTATCCTCTCTTGGGCCAATGTATCATGAAGGCAAGAAAATAACTAGACTAGTCACTATTTTGGAAGGATTACTTGAGTGGCCGATTTGGGGACATCACATTGCCAAATGTTGAAGACACGGTCCAAGGGGTACTTCCGCATGACGGGGGTACTCTTCGTACATTTTAGGGGCCAGTGATTGTGGATTAGTATGGGCATAGGCTCGATTACCGGTCACTGTTCCGAAAAAAGGAGCCTGCACTCTTCGGCCAGTGAGACGGCAGAAATCGAGGCTACGATTAGGAGCTCCAGATATAAAACTGTTAGACCTTTGCTGCAACGGGGTTGATTAGACGCGACTTTTAGATTGGCTGTAGACCCGCAAAAATAATGGAGATGAGTCAAGGGATTTGGCGTTTCCACCACCAAAAAGTACTCCCGCACCAAGAATTCGGGTCGATAAGTTATCATCAAAAGTTCCAACATATTTCCGTGGCCTCTTAATTTTGACGAACTACAACTTGTTCCAATCAGGGTGTAACCACCTAGAGAAATCTTCCCTTGCGTGTGCCCGACAAAGTATAATTTTTACTTCGGGCAAATTTCACATTGACACGCAATGACGCGCGCTACACACTAAGTACCATTAAGCCATTCAAGGTCACTTAGTGACACTTTAATAAATACTAGTGTTAAATCTTATTTACAAGCTCTTTTTACAAGATAACACTGTACAACTGATTAATTTACTGTCTAAACAACCTTCGATGGTGAAAGTAAATAAAACAACTGTTGAGTTGCTAGTCTGCGTCACGCTAGCCTGCGAATACAATCGCTTCTCATCGCTCCTCGCCACTAAGGACGTTACAGCCGTCTCTCGTCGATGGGGCTTGTGAATCGTTGTACCATCAAATAAAGATCCTGCGACAAAGGCTGTAAGTTCTAAATCCATTGTAACTAAAGTGACCAGCGATCCAAGAAAAAGAAGAAAAAAGACCGGCGCAAGAATTTTTCTTCACCTTACCTTTCGGGCGCCTTCCACTATGGTCTGTTATAAGCTTTATGGGTAAGACAGGATCTAGATTGGAAAGCAGGTGCGAATCGCACTCTTAAAAAGTCTATGACCATATATCAACAAACTCAACCGTGGAAATAGACCTCTTTAGCTTGTATGCTTTTTTTTTTCAATGTAGGTCATGTTATATCAGTCTCATAGTGTAACCATAATTTATAAAAAGAGAAAGGGGTAAATCCCCAGGAGACATCATTGGGAAAAAAAACATACAAGCTTAAAAGGTCTATTCTATTCAATATTAAATGGATCAATTACAGCTCACAAGGGGGCTGGACTTCGGCGTTCATCAGTCAATCAAAAACGACAATACATTATGTCATAGTAAATTTTCGAAGCAAATGACCGGAGCCTTATATCACCACCATCATCAGCCATAATTCAATAACATTAACCGAATGTTGCTATTATTTTTTTTGTCACGCTGCATTAGTTTACTTAAGTGCAAAATAAACTATACCGAAGAGCATCAGTCGATTACGACCGAATCAATAGTTGGTCGCTTTGACGGTACGGAACAAGGCGAGGAGAGCGTGTCATGTTTTCGTTTGCCACTCAGTGGCTGCTGTGTTTCTACCTGCTCTCCTGTGTTTTTAGAGTGAATTTCGTTCAACATGTGTTGTGGTACCAGCACAGGGGTGTGGCCATCCGACGGCCCCCCTGTGGAGGCGATCAGTCGCTTAGCGTCCTCTATTGTCGGTACAAGCACTACAAGTCCTTGCGGTATATTCTGTTCGCTGCTTCGAGAGGAACGTCGTGACAAAATGATCGGTTTCTTCGTTGTGGGCGTCGTCGGTTTTTGTGCTGCATTCGCTGAGCTGTCATTCGGCAATGAAATGACAGCCATAGCTGGCGCCTGCGAATCAGTCACGTGACAAGCCGTTGATAAAACAGGGGTTTTTCCCTGGGCATGCTCGAGATGAGATACAGCCGCTGATAATGAAACAGTCTCAGCTGAATCACTCACTTTAGTCGCGACAAGTTCACGTCTACTGTGAGTAGAACAATGAGAGCTTGAATTTGGAATCTTAGAATTGTACGGACTGCCGATGTAAGAGTTAAGCGGGCTTGTCCCGGTAAATATTTTTCTCGGAGGACTTAAAGGCACAGAAACACCATTAACATCAGAATGATGTTTCTTAACAAATGAAGGTGAACTGGAAGGCTGTGATTTGTCTTTAGTACAACACCCATCATTTGTACATTCCTTTCCATCACCAGCAGCGGAATCGTTTGAAGTATGTGTTCTGCTAGGACACGAGGTAGTGACAGAAGAGGATGACGTCACACTTTTCTTAACCACTAAAATTTCACAACTTTTCGTCTCCTCCTTGCCACCGTCGTCACTTGCCGAGGTCGGAGGACTGTCATACGAGAAACTGCTGGTCGGTACGACCAGGAACTCGGGCTCAAGACTGGATGCCAAAACTGGCGCTGGAACTCGCATCAATTCTGGATGCTCTCTACCCACCGTTCTCACTAGAAAAAGAAACAGTCATTTGATGTTGCGTACATTTTTTCAGGTAAAATAGTGTGTGTTGGATGCATGCTACGGCAATGGCCAATACACCAAAAAAATAATTTATGCCCCTCTTTTTTATCAATAAACAGAACTTTGGAGTTTGCAACTTATTTGCATTTTTAAACGCATCTTTTCAGACCGAAATCAGCAATGTGATATGGAACAATGACAGAATTTGTGCTAGGCGACAAGTGAGTATTTCCAATACTTTTACTTCTTGTTTTAACTTTAATTTACATAGGTATTTCTGCTGCTACTATTGTTGTTCTTCTTTACAAACAAAAGGGAATTTTTTACCTGTTCACCTTTGTTGCATACATTGAAACAAATTTCAAGATCTGAAAAAGTAAGACTAGGTTTGCTCCTTGGGACTAGTGAGTTGGCAGTATCTGTTAAAATAAGCCTTGATGAATTTTCCTCGTGTACGTTTCTGTTCCAACGACAAACATTGAGCGTGTACACCATTATTTAATTCACGTAGCTATGTTGACAAATCATGATTAACTGTATAGTGCATAATAATAATGAATGAATGAATACCTTTATTTAAGTGTCAAACTAATGTAACAGTAGAAAAAACACTACAAGGCAGTAACTGATCCAGGGTAGGGGCCGGGGGGCCTGTCCCCCCCTTATTTATAGACCAAACTGAGGCCCAAAAAGCCGAAAAAAATTTTTTGGGAGACCGCCCCTCTCCCCCTTTTCTAAGGGTCTGGATGACCAGGCCTCCCCCCTTATGTCTGAATCTGGCAATGCAAGGGGACACCAGGTAAGAAGACTAAATGCTCTCCAATTTGGAAGTCACTGGATTCAAAATCTTCAGAATGATTTTCATCCAATTATTTCCAAACTGGACAGCATGTAGCCGCATTTCATAATTTTTCATTGTATCAATATAAAACAGCATTTACCTGAGGACTGCTTGTCAGGGGATACCAGTGAATGCGACAATGCTATTTTTAAAGGACTCACATTCTGTTTGCGATTGCGACGTGACACCTTCTGCCAGGAGAATGCACCATGTCCATATGGGGAAGTCTGAGGAATACTGACACCATGTAACAATGATGCAAGAGAAGTCTTTGCAGACCTTATAGCACTGCCGCCATCATCATCATCTTCAGTTTGCAAAACATCAATCACTTGTAGAAGCTGGTGTGCCATAGGTGATGTCGTTACTGATTCATTTTTGGTATAGCTTTGATCATCTCCTGGACTGTTCTTGTCATGTTCATGAATTGATGCACTTTTTGAAGGACTTAGATGACGCATCTTTGCTTGGGTATTAGTTGCATCTGTTGTCACTTCTTGACTGGACACTGCACTGACAGTTTGAGGTGGTGGCGGCATTTCTGGGCTAACTTGCACTAGTGATGTACTTGAGGTGGCACTGTGAGGAGAAGGATGGCAAGGCTGTGGCACATGGTGAATGCTTTCGTGAGAAAGGCAAGATGGGCAGTGACAATGTACTGGCACTTGATGAACAACACATGGTACCTGTCCATGATCATGTGACGTAGAACATTCTGTCACACCTGCATTTCCTAGCGAGATGCTTGATTTGCTCAATGTATAGACTTTTGGTCCTTCAGAGTCATGAACAAACACCCGTTGCTCGTCAGATTCACCAGATTGCGGATTCATCCAAGAAGGACGAGATCTGCTTGCTGTTGACAATGCCGGGGCCACAGTTGCTTGTGGATTTTGAACTGTAAGCCCAACTGCAGTTCCTAGACTCAAAGAGTTTACTGTTTTCTGAGCTAACTCAACTTGATCCTGAAGAATGGCTAGAGTGTCTGAGGCATGTTTCATCTGATTATGAAGCAGGCTCAGGCACTGGTCTGCAAAGGAGACCTGGTTCTTAAGAACAGAGATACTTTCTTTAGCATCTTGAACTTGTCGTAACAAGGTACCCTCAGGTGCCTTCGGCTCCTTTACATTGCTTTCTGTTTTTGCATCAGTTGTTGCAGAATAAGTGTAATCTGTTGAAGTGCCTGATTCCATGTTGTTATCAAGTCAGCTTTCTATGGCACTGGAAGGGAAGAACATATTTCTTTTACTTTCAAATATCATGACAGTTCATGAAAGCTAAACACTAAAATTACTGGTAATAACGAGAGGAATAATATTGCAACAAAATTATTAAACTGAGTAGCAAGCATTTTCACATGAGTTTGAATGAGACAGTTGATACTAGAGCGAAAAAAGGAACAAGAGAGAAGGAGATTGGAGTAAAGGAAGATTACACTTTTACTTCCAGTCTTCTTTCTTCCCTGTTTTCTCTCTTGTTCCAATTTTCTCTAAAAGCTGATACAGAAAACACTTGTTATGCATAGGCTACAACATTACTAGAGATTTCACCTACATGTAAATGTTGACCACTTATTTCACATGACAGAAACCCAAAGTCATTACCCAATTAGTTCTTGCAGAAATCTATTGCTGTTGATCACATATGACTCTTAAATAACTCTCATCTCTTTTCATTGAAGATACTACACAGTGTTAGAATGTAACATGCAATGAAATGGCATAACATAGGAAGATTTGCGCTGATAAAGAATCACATCCAGAAAAATCAAAGTGAACTTTAGTAATTGTAACAACATATTCTTATTTCTGTGCTTATTAGCCTACTGATCGCAGTCTAATTGATTTATTTCAATTATTATAATAGTTGTTTAATCTCATTAATAGTGTCCCCATTCAGTGGTTCCTCTACTGCTTTGAAATTCTTAGTTTGACATTTAAATAAAGGTATTCATTGATTCGGGTCTTGACAAACTGCAAGCCAGCAAGCCATGCGAGTCACGCGAGGCATCGGTAAGAAAAAAAAGGAAACACAAGTAAAAACTGCAAATTTACAGATGAGGAGTTGAGCACTCATTATGCTGATTAGCGTTAAGCACTCATTGTATTGATTAGGGTTGAGCACTCATTTTAGGGCTAGGGTTAAGTGTTTTTTAGGGTTAAACACTTATATACAAAGGTTAGCATTCAGTTAATGTTTTGCTATTACTGTTTTCAATTTTTATGGTGTTTTTTCAATGATTCTTCAATGGACTGCATGGCTCGCATGACTCGCTGGGTCGCATTTCATACACACTCTATTGATTCATTCATTCATCAACATAAAATGCACCAACGATTGAATCACACAGAAAGTGGCAAAATTTGCCACACAGGCAGATCATGAAGTTAGCCACTGAATTATAGTAAGGTATGTAATTTTCAAGAATCTATGATGAAAAATAAATTACAAAAACACCAATGAAAAACTCCATCAAAACTATACTTAACTTTTTTTACCCACAGAACAATTATTGCTGCATATCATTAACTGTTTATATTTTTGCTTGAGTTTTAAGGAATGTGGACTCAATCTGAGCAGAAGATAAGCTTTTTTCTTTGCTGATCATTTCATTAATTCTCATCATTCTCTCTCTTTATTCTCTATTGATATTTATTAGGGAGGATTAATATTTTTATTGATGTTGGTCTCTTCAGACTTAGAGGGGTAAATCTTCATAACCAGCTTAAAGAGTTGACCAAATTTGGAATAAGTTTGTGGATATCATTAGGACTGACGTCATTTTTTTTTAGAGTACAGTTATCAAAAAAAAGAGGCAACAGAAGGCTGTACAGTTGTAGCTCAGATATTTTGGCAGATCCACGGAAAATGGTAGAAGATCTCAAAAAACATGACAAAAATGCAAAAATACCACTCAACAGGGCTAGGTGACAACCACTATTTCAAGAACCTCTCCTAGAATAAGCATCCTCTTATAATCTGAAACTGCCGAGGACCAACCAAACAGTAATATTTAACAATTATTCCTCAAGCCCGAATGGGCTCTGAGTCAATAGCCCATGAGGCCGAAGGCTGAGTGGGCTATTGACTCGGAGTCCATGAGGGCGAGAGGAATAATTGTTTTAGTAAAATCCAGCTAGTTGGTCAAAAATATCGAGACAAAACAACTTAAGCTCATTAAAAAATCCTTTTTTGCCACCAACAGGTCAGCACTTTTCGCTACTAGTAGGCTATAACATATAGCCTAGTATGTAGTAGCTCAACCAATCAGAATGCAGCATTGATAATAGACCACTAGTTGGATTTTACTAAAAAGGTGAAAACTTTATATATACAGAAGATCAAGACATACAAGCACCTTTAATTTTGCTGAAGATGGAAATATTTTGAATGAATAATAAAACAATGAATAATAATACAATAATAATAATAACTGTTTTATTTTTTCATTCAAATATGTACTATTGGATTTGGCTTTTGCATGATATAAAGAATTATGTAGGAGTTATCTGTCTAGGCCAATAACACCCTCCTCGATCTGCATAATTCTTCATAAATTAGCATACTCAGTCTCAACCAATTATATTACTACCATTACATGTGACAATTAAGCACCAGCATGCGTACTCCTTGGGGAACAAAAATGTCCAATGCACACTATGTGGTGATATAAATGGTGAAAAATGGTAACATCTTTTTATAATGAAATTAGTAAATGAAATATTCCCCATGTATGAGTGAGGAGAGAGGCAAACCTCTATGTAACGAAGTCCTCAGTATAACAAACTATTTTCTACAGCTTGACCAAAATCACAGTAAAATGTACGGTTTCAGTAAAACATATGTCAAACCTCGATTTAATGAAATCCTCGTTATAACGAGCACAATCCACAAGTGCAAACATAAATTTACCTCAACATAGCAAATAGAAAATGATGTGATAAAAGATGAAGGCCAAACACTGGACCTACAAGGATAAAATTTATGTGTACAGTACCTTTAAGCAGTTTGGTTAGCCTGTTCTAGAGTTTCTAACAATCAGGTGCCATAGCTACAGTGTATATGTAAAGCTTGGTACTGAAATGTTATTACAGTAACTTTTCCGGAAATGCTGGGTTTTGTAAATTAATTATTAACTATACCTCGATATAACGAACATTTTCATAGTTTTCCCAGACACTGGTTAAATAGAGGTGTTCAATATAACGAACCCTGAATTTAATGAACAAATTTCCCCTGCAGTTCCTTGGCACTTTGTTAAATCAAGGTTCCACTGTAATTAGTTCCAGAGGGGGATGAAAAGAGGTATGCAAATCCACTGATCCGTTATGATTTATTAACCAAATCCGCCATTAAAATTTTGCCCTGAATCTGAAATTGGGCAAAATATTTTAATTACATGCAAAGTCCAAAATCCAGGCCCAAAAAATGGATGAATCTGCAATCCACTGCATTTGGAGGATCTGGAAATCCGTTAAAATCTCGCTTTGAATCTGAAATATGGGGAAAAACATTTTCAAAATCCACTGATCCGTTTGCCTACTCAACCCCCTCGTTCCAGATAGCCTACATTTCCCTTGTTCGTCAAATTACAGTTGTATTGAGTTCAAATAAAATGTTATTATTGTTTCATAATCTGCTGACATCAGATTGACGTCTCCTGTTTTTGATTACACACCAAATAGATGCCTAGGCAAGGAATCCATGGGGAGGGGAATATGCACCCATCCCCCTCTCCCTGTCTGCCCCAAATTCAGATTCAGTTTGGCAGGAATTTTAGTGTTACAAAATCCACTGACAATGCATAAAAACTTTGATAGCTGATTTAAATATTGAAAGGTGCCACATTTACTATGCCCAAAACTTGGCAAATTAGCCAAGATTTGAAGTAGCCTATGTCAATATAATGTCTGAAAAATAGCCATTAAAAATTAAAGCAACTCTCTCACTTGACCTGCAAATTACAACCTGATGGTAGACTTTTGAGAGAGTTATCATTGTTGAGTAAACATTGAATTGATTGCTTAGAATACGACAAAGTGATGAAATATAAGAAATGTCTTTTAAGGCTCTTACAGAAGCATGCACCCCTAAAAAGGAAGTTAACATTTGTACACGTATTATTAATGAAAGAAGTTACCCAGTTAACTAGACATGGGACAGCAAACAGAAAATAACAGAAAAATAGATAGTTATCTCGACAGCAAAAGAAAATGATTTTAATGAATACAGACACCGTATTAAGCTTATAACGACGATCAATGAATTTGCATTCAACTCAAAATTCATCTCAGATATTTTTAACATAATGAACCTCTCGGTTTTTGCCCGTCACGAATTTAAATGACCGAAAAGAAAAAATTTCGATCAACGCATGCGGCAGTGATGGTGCACATTTTGCGCTGAATGTTAACTACCACGCGGACACTCTAATAATTAGTCACGCCGCCTAGAGACAATCGTGAACCTTTGATAAAAATTCGAACTCCAATGTCGCGAGTATTACAAAAGTACAGTGTACGAATATTTTCACATATTTTAACACCTGTTGAACGAGTGCTTCGATTTATCTGAAGTCATGGCGATTGAACAACTTCGAATCAAGGCGAACGTGGACGTAAGATATCTTCCAACGAATCATTCGATCTCAAATTTCCCGGGAATAACATCCGTTCAATCGAATGAAAGGCAATGTTAGTTCAGAAGCGTTCATGCGGGAAGTGTTGTTTGAGAAAAGCGACATGAAACAAGGCAACAAAGCTTTTTCAATCTGACTGAATTCAAAAGACACGCGACGTGACAAACACGCAGTTTTCAGGTTGTAGCGATCGGAAATTATAACTAACCTTCACGCGATCTTGTTCCTTCCGCTCCTTTAAATTCAATTCTCTTTCGCGCCTGTCGGCATACAGTTTAACAGAAGAAGACATCTACACCACAAACACGACAACAAATCAGGTAAATTTGACTGTCCAAAGATAAAATCCTCCTATGAAAAGTTGCCTTCGACGGGTCTTCGTTACTTCGAGTACAATTGGAATATAAAGGACGACATATTAGCCGCGGATTTCATTTTGCAATTAGGTGCTATTGTCTTGTCAACCAATCAGAAGACAAAACCGGACAACTGGTAGACTCGTTTATTTCTAGCACCAACCGCTCGTCGACTTCCGCCAATCACGAGCAGGAGTTGAACAATAAATGCCAATCAAGTCGTTTTAATCACGGTAAGATAATGAGATACCGAACCAATCATGGAGCCGGCACATCATTAGCTCGGTGAGGCTTCGGAGTCACTTTGGGAAAAAAAGTAATAAACATTTTGAATATCTGATCTGTTCAGCTAATTTACAATCGAAAAAGAAAATTATTCGGAGCGGTGCTGATATGAGCGATATCTTTTCGTTTATTAAAATCACATCTTAAGAGCGTTGTATATGGATAAATTTGTAATTAAATTCTTTTATTGTTTCAATCTACTTTGCAGGAGGTGAAATGTATTTTTGAAAAAAGACATCTGCTCCTTTTGATCAGTTTGATTGATTAAAAAAGGAAATTATCGATTGGGCAAAAACCGCTGGCCGATGGGCCGGTCATTAAAGTAGTTCTCCAGCAGAACCAAGCGTGGAATCCACTTGTTTTATTATTTCACAAACGGTGCAATGACCTGCAATATGAATTTTCAAAAAAAAAATACCAATACAGGCCCTGACTCAGAAGGCTTCATAAAAAACAGTTCAATCATCGGTCTACTTAATATCGTGGTTGCCTTTGTTTCCATGAAAACGATGAACCGGTCCATGTTGCTGATGCAGATCCGGCAGGACGCCCAGGGGCTACTCCATAAATTTCGGATGGCAGGAGCGTCGTTATCAGCTTTGCAGTAGTATGGTCTTTGGACTTCTCGTTTTTTATTTTTAATATCTCAGCTGATTAGTTATCTTTTCTAGAGATCCAACCTTGACAACCAGCAGGATCTTCGTCCACGGTTTTTGCAGTTAATTTCTTTCTAAAAGTTTTCATTTACCGTCCTTTTTTCCACTCAGTTCCAAGACAAAATTTTGTCAAATCCCTTTCCCTATCGCAAAATTATGACTAGTCTACTAACAGGGGATTTCATTGCTACCCGGGAGACGAGATTTGACTAAAGAGGCCGAGATTGGGCTGATTCCGAAAGAAAATGATATTCGGAAGTTGAGAGCTCGGGAATCTCGTAAAAGTGGAGCAGGTCATGTATGTAGTAATTTTCAGACCCAATCATACCTTATGTTCGGTCATGACTTTTTTGGGATCCGTTCAGGAGAGATACCACTACACGTTATTCGAACAACTACGAGGATGAGGGCTGGTTTGCTCATAGGGTGGAAGCATGTGTGCGCAAGGAACCTACCTAGATCCGGCAGCGTGTCGATGTTTTCAGAAGGGCCATTTACTTGGACTTCTAAACGAAGACCCTGTCTCAGTCAATTGAATTATTTCTAGTTTTCCGTCACACTATATATGTCATCAAAATTCATATACATGCATATTGTTGGGAAAGAGCAATATTCAGTAATGAACACAACTTTTAATTCTTCTTTGGTAAGCTTATAAAACGCTTTGGATTGACTGAGCCATACTTTATAAATGTTAACTAACGCTAACAAAAAGAGTATTTAATGAGCTCTATTTCAGCAATACTAGCTAACCTCAAAACTCTAACACTTTGCCATAGTTTAAAAACACTTTTTCTCGCTCATTTCTTAGGTAAACACCCCAAAGACAGAGTCGGAAAAAAACACGTCTTTTTTCAAGTGCACGCTTTTATAGACTGTTTCTGTATAGTCTCGGGATGAATTAAAGGCACTAACTTCTGGCTTGGGTTGATAAGGAACAGTGATTTGTTAGGTCTTGCCCACAAGCCTCGATCTCATGTCGTTGTGCGCGCTCTGACTGGAGCGTAATGTGGAAAAAGTCTATACAATAGGCAAATATCAGTTCTCCTTTTAACTCTTTACGGCACTCTTAGAGCGATTTTCGTATGACCTTGAAAAATGGTTTCGGTAAGTGTTCGTCATCTGTTTCATAAGCCAATGGATGAAAAGATCAAAACATGGACTCTTCGTTTTCCCGCCAAAGAAAACCCTAATATGGAGAAGGCATTGTTCGATTGGCCAATCGTGTTGCAGTATGACGTCAAAGCGAAGGATCCATTGACTTCTAGAAAGTTCTCGGGCATGAAGTTTTTTTACGCGAACGTTCCCTTAACCAACCAAAAGCCACCCGCGTTTGTGTGTCCGTTCGATAAACCAATCAAATCGCTCTATTTCCATTCGTTTGTTGTTTCTATTTAGTTCGTGCGTTTTCATTTCAAGGTCGTACGAAAATCGCTCTAATGCCATTTCCACTAAAGATTGCACTTTTAATATATACTTTCAGTACTTTATAAAAACATTCCGATAGAGACCACAATGTAGAGAAAGGTTTGCTTTAGACCTTCATCACTACCGAAATTAACGCTGGTTGAATTATTTAAAATTGCTGACAGCTTAATAAACGCCTTGGAGGTAAAATTACTTCCTAATGAAGGAGATTAACGCGAAAGAGGGAGTAAAGTTTTTTAACGAGGTAAATTCACGCGAAAAACAAAGGAAACACAACTTATGGAGACATAAGGAACAGATTGGTTTTAATGCTAAATTAAAACCATAACGGCCATTAAGCCATGAGGCCAGGTAGACTGCATTTAACATAAAGGGCACCATATTCACAGAATTGCCTTTTTTCGCATCAATGTTAAAGATTTCTAGGGGTCAAGCGACCACGAGTATTTTTCAGGATCCGTAAAACTGGTGTTTTTAAAAATATAAAGTAAGAGAGTAAGGGCGGGAAAATTAAGGTTCTATCTAATAATTAACACTGAAATAATCATTCTCAAGAAATAACAAGGTCTTAATTTTCGTGTTTATTTCGTTAAGTGTTATAATTTACAAGTACGCATGCGTTATTTGTTCCAGTGTTCCAGCGGGAAATGGATCTCACATAGTAGCGTCTTACATCTAATGGACACCAACTGGCAACCTCGTTCCCAGGTCTTGCCTTCTCTCTTAAGAACCCTGGGAACGGTGTTCTAATGTAAGTGGACAGCTCAACGTGCAGCAGGCGCCGCCTTCAGAACCTCTTTGAACTCTCCGCTCATAAAAATCATTCTCCTAAGCGACTAGCTCCTGTTGCGGACAATTTGTTCTTTTTTTCCAGAAGGAGCTTCGACTGGACTGTGGTACAGCCACATACTAGATGACCTAACCTGCGATTAGGCGGTCCTTCATCCCTTTTTCTTTAGGAGGCGGGAGGAATGACCCTTTGTTACTGAGCCGGACTCGTATAGTATCGATTACAGAATACAAGAATACAGAGCCAAAAGTAGGCACTGCTATGATCTCGGTAGAGTCTACATCCTGTCGGTCAGAAGGAGATCGGATACCCC
>JBBMOI010000003.1:3290000-3372500 GCA_038088405.1 Porites divaricata
CACCATTAAAACAGAATACAAGACTATTAGTCCTTCGCTTTACTCAAGGACTGCTGAGCAAGCAAAATATTATATGTAAGTGCACGTGAAAGTTTGTCACCCGTGAGAGAGATTTCCCTCTGCTTGTCCCCTCTCACAAATGGCGATTTCATGCTTGCTCACACTTTAGCTCTCTCTTAGTAGTATCCCTATACAAAATGAGGGACTTCTCATTGTCTACCATTCCTATCTGAGGCAACACAGGCTTACCAATACTGCCTAAATCTATGAGACCCAAATAAGGAAACACTAGCACCATTTCAGGTGGGTATGTTACAGGTCAAATTTGATTTCAGATTGTAATTTTGGTTTAACCTATATGTAGGTTGATTTTTTATTCCCTTTATCTCAAAAAATTATATGTAGAGGACTAGGAAACATAAGTGCCATTTCAGGTGGGTATGGTATGTTCCAGGTCAAATTTCAGTTATTTTGATTTAACCTACATGTAGGTTGATTTTTTATTCCCTTTGTCTCAAAAAATTAAATGTAGAGGGCTAGAAACAAAGGAAACTTCAATTCAAACTAGGTTGAATTCTGGTTTTACATGACAACAGATTTTAGCTACATCAGCCATGTTTGTTTGCTAGAGTTAGGCAATGCTGTATTACCTCAGTAGCATGTAGCATGAGGCTAACTGTATCATCAGCCACATTATCCAATCCTGCATCCCAAGCACCAAGAAACAATCGACCATATATGGTAGCAGTGTCTGGTAACATCATATCATAGGTACAAAGTCCAATTTCACTTTCTTCTGATAATTCTTTAAGGGAGAGTTCAGGAGCTCCTTGAAGAGGATCGCATGGAGTGAACCTTTGCTATAATAAAGAACACACTCAGTCAGTCAGTAAGATAACAATGGCTCAAACACACTCAAGACTTTTGTTTTAAGGGATCATATTTATTCATCTCTACCTCAAAATTTGCCTTTAATACTTTTTTGGGTTTTTTGATTTTTCCTTTCTTGATCAGCTGTGGTTTAGGAGCCAGCTTTTGTGGTGTCCTGGGATGCGAAGCTGTAGAATGAAAAGGAAGTTTACTCAACAGAACTAAACAGTAGATACTATTCTCATCTTTTAATAATAACCATACAAGTGCAATGCCACAATCATGACAAAATTAGTTGAGACACCTTCTGATGTTTTGCCGACTTTAAACAAGAAAAATGTAGCTTAGCCTCCCCAACCCCTCCATGCAATGTTGTGCCACAGTCGCTGCCTGTAGAAAACAACAAAACTTTTGTGTGTGACAAACATGACAGGGGTGTAACTTGCGTGATTGTTGTGATCCTCACTTGACATTACTGTGTTCTGGTCCTTTACAAAAATATCTGTTCAAAGGAAGATAAAGTTTGGAAGAATATTTTTTCAAACAAAGTTGTTGTCATGCTTGTCACACAAGGTTTGCCATCCTTCTTTGCTCAACCATCCTGCTGCATACTTAAAAGTTCACTATTGTCTGATACCATTATACAGAAATTATGTACATCCAAATACGCAGTTAAGGTTATGGGTCACCAAAAATCAAGAAACACAGTCCTCTCCACATGCTACTCATTTGCACAATGAGAGAGACCGTTCAAAAATAACAAACATGTTTCTTCCAGCTTCAATGTATGAGGCAAGACAAGGTCCCTAAAGTTAGATACCTACCCCTCCCCTAAGTCAACATTTTGCCCTAAGTGAGAAGTAGGTGTTAATGTTGGCTTAGGGGAGTGGTAGGTGGGCAGTTTCCCAGAAATGTATAATGATTCTATAACATTAACTCAGATAACACACCTGGGGTAGCCCCTAAGGCTTGACATTTGGCTAAAATGGCCAGTAAGAAATCATTGTGAAAATGAACTGAAAAAGAGTCAAATAGAACAAATTGTATGATAATGTTGTGGTTTGATTTCATCCTTGGTTTATGCAGTATAGTTTCCCTGTGTTTCAAAGTCATTATCATAAATTGACAGACTAAAACACAAGGGAAAACTAAATTTAACCAAGGATAAAATAATTATTGAACCACAACATATACAGAGTAAAACAAGAATGGGTTCTAGAACACGTTCTTTAAGACTATTTTCGTCCCAGTACTATATGTTTAACAATCTAGTCAATCAAAACGCAGATTGATCACACTTTACTGCATTTAATGCTGCAGATACACTTACAGTGTACATAAAATAACCTATCGTAAAGTTCCCATAGTTACCGTAGCGACCCTCGTTAGGCATTTGGTATGTTTATAACGTAATTAAAAAAACTTGTCTCGATACTTTTGGGGACTTACTATATTCAGGAGGGTCTCTACTTTCGGGATTTATTAGAATTAAGAAACTTTTAACATTACTTTCAGGGGGTTGCTACTATGGGAACTTTACAGTGCCATTTAATTCAGTACGCATATTTTTGTACTTTTCCTAAAACATATATGGCAAAAGCTGGGAGCGTGGTTTGCTCTTCCACATGTGATGCTAAAGATTGCATTACACTGACTGCAAGTTTAACATTATGTTATGGCAAAAAATAATAAAGCAGCAAAAAAGTGACACAAAGTTTTATCACAGCTCTGATCATACAAAATAACTATTGTAAACTTACTGTTGTCATTGCCAAGGCATTTCTTTGCCTGTGTGTCAAACTCCTCTTTGGAAATCTGCATTATGACATGTTTAAGGCAACATAATTATACATTATACAATATAATAATTATGTTTAATAAAGAAAAACAAGCACAAAAAACCATTAAAGTGTTTTGGAGGAAAGTTGTTGGTAACCTATCTGATCTTTCTCTTTAAATATTTCACTGTTCATAGTGGAGAGCAATGATTTTAAGAAAAGTCTCTTTCTGTACTTAGATATCCTGTCCTTGGGTATAAGCATCAGCACAAGCTTGTAAGAAAATATACATTTAACAAATGGACAAAATATTTGTGTATGCTTGTAGGGAGCACGGATTAGAATAGCTGCCAGCAAAGCAACTTAAACAGTTACTGCGGAAGTTTTGTTTAAATTTGTAATCAAAACAGGATGAGATGAAATTTTCTCTTCGTAATTCTCAGACCTTGGAAGAGCTTTCTGTTATGAAGATAGGCTGTAAATCCAATTTGACTTCACTAGAAAGGTCCAACAGATTTTTACAGTGTCAGGACATAGATTTCTGATCTTTGAAGTATGCTGCCATGTATCTTGGTCTTATTTGTTTGGTTGAATCAATGAGCTTCTCTGAAAGGTCACTGTTCTTGAGGTGGCCCGAACCTATTTACGTTTGTTTTGGTCACATTTTTCCAGCAGGAACGATTTTACCAATTTCTATGATTTTTGGCATCCTTAATAAAGAATAGTGGAACTTTAAGAAAATGTTACTTATTTTCTTGTACGTATAAAAACACTTGAGATATCAGCATATATTTAAAACTGCATTTTTATGAAAAATGTAAAGAACTTCGAAATCCTGCAACAGATTTTTCCCTAACTTCACCAAATAAGCCTTAGAACTCTCATTTTTATCTGCAAGTTTGAAGTCAATGGGGGCATAAAACTTGCTGCACAAAATGCTGGTCAAATTTAACTTTAAAATGCTATGCTAACATATTTGTGAAAGTTGATGCACAAACAAGGAAAGAGTGCCGACAAACTATCTTCTATCAGAAAGGGTATTCTTACCTATTCTTACCCAAAGCTTTATTGTGAGAAACTGAATAATCAGAAACCTATGGCAAATACAATTAGCATTACAAGAAGAAAAACTTCATGCTGAGTGCACAATGAGATAAAAAAAAAAACTTCTATTTACCAAAGTTACTGTGTATTTGCTCCTTTCTTTTCAAAAAAAATTTCATAAAAAGCAGAATATGGCATCTACAGATCTGAAATCTCCTACCAGTTTTTAGCACCAAAGGTTCCAATTTTGGGGCAAAATAGAGTCACCAACTCCAGTACTTCTGACTGTCCCTTTCTCAGCTGCAAAGAAAACGCTTGTACTTGGTAATCTTCAATTCAAGCTTCTTAGACTAATTGCCATCACATTCACAGTTCACAGTTTGCCATTAGGGATAATGAGAAGAATAAGATGACTGTCATATTTTTCTTCACCTTCATCCCCAAGTGCAAACTTCCCGTGCGAATGTAAGGGCAAGTATAAAAAGGCTTGAATAAATTAGCAAATGCAAGGTTTTCATTGCAGCTGAAAAATGGATTGTTAGAAGTACTGGAGTTGGTGGCTTTATTTCTCCTCACGATGGGAACCTGCAACGCTAAGAACTCTTGAGAGTTTTTCGTAGATGCTATATTTTGCTTTGTTAAGATTTGTTTCGAAAAGAGAGCGACAAATACAAAGTAAGTTTGATGAACGGAAGGTCTTCAATTTCACCACGCACTCAGCATAAAGTTTTTCTTCTTGTAGGGCAAACTGTGTTTGCTGTAGGTTCTGATTACTCAGTTTCTTGGGTAAGAATTACCCTTTCAAATAGGAGATAGTCTGTTGGCACACTTCCTCTATTTGTGCATCAACTTTCACAAATGTGTTAGTGTAGCATTTTAAGTTTAAATTTGTGCAGCGAGTTGTATGGTTATGATTGAATAATCGACTGATTACACGATTCAAAAATGTAACCAACACGCATTTAAGTAGGTTTGGGCCACCTTAATTTTTTTACAATTTTAGGCAAACACATCAAGTATTAATAATATTTTTTTGGTGTGCACTATTAGGAAGGTGTTAGAATAATAAAATAAACATAATATTAACATTAATATAATAACAATATAATAGGCCACTTCTGAGTTCCAGAACCCTCACTTTCAAAATGAGACCAAGCTTAAGTGCACAACATTTCTTGTGAAAATGAGTTGTATTTGCATGTGAATGAAAAATCATTCCCATATCAAAGACGGAGCACTTAACCTTGTTTTGATACAGAGGCCTGGGGAACTTGGAAATGGCCTAATAGTAGTATTAGTACCGTAAAACTCCGAAAATAAGACCCGGGGCTTATTTTTTTCAAAGGCCCTTTTTGAGGGGCCTATTTTCAGAGGGGCTTATATTTGGGTGGGGGGGGGGCACTTATCTATGGAGGGAGATTTGCGTTTCAAAATTGAAACCTTATAGTTGAAAGGAAATTTACCGTTGTTGCTTTGATTAATTTTGTATTTGAGGGCAATTTCCCATCCCATCTTTTGCACTTCGTATATTACTATGATATCTATGACTATCTTTGATATCGTTAGAAGCCATAAGTTTGTAAACTGTTTGGACGACCCTGTACATTTTTACCACTAATGAAGGTGTTACTCACATACTGATAATAAGCTCTACAGTAAAAAGGTTTGCGATGGATAAGGGTATACCGCACCCCACCCCACCACGTGCCCACAAAGTCCCTCCGACAGGACAGGATATCAAGCTCATGTTTCCGCTTAATACTACTTAGTTAGCTCTTAGTTAACACTGACACAAAAATTAAAATGTTACTCTTACAGCTACATTTTAACATTATTTCAAACAATGTAAAATATTCCTCTGAATTGCTGAAACAATATTTTCTTAAAGAGTAGCGGTAATTTAAAGTGTGACAGATAGATAAATGCAATACAGTGTTTATAATCGATATTACCTTTTGTTTGTACCACAGCTTCATGTTGTTCCAGTACCTTAAAATGAGAACAAAGAATATAAAATAACGTTCGATCAAAGTTTCCTTCAACAAAGAAAAAGCAAGTGATCATACGTTTGAGAGAAGTCCCCGAGGGCCTCTCCAAGTTGTCGGCGTGCGACACTCAAATCCACCGCCATCTTTGTTCTCTTCGAAGTACTTTCACGCGGGAAACCGCTGAGAAAGTGTGAGCTTCTGTCGCGGAGCGGAGGCGCGGAGCCTGGTTCAGGAGGGAGTCGGATGGGAGACCAAATGGCACACACTTAGCAACTACAGTACCACGGAAATGCAAACAAAACGTACCCTGCAGGCACAGTTTTTGACTTTCTCAAAGCTCGTTTTCGGATTCTGTTGTTCCGTCGCTCGCCTTCTCCTGCTTCGCGAGCGTCTCTCGCGCCTTCAGCTCTCTGGCAGTGGACTTGTGGCAAGTCTAGCATCCCGGGTCTAGCATAGTCTGGTCTCTTCAATCTTTCCTGGATTAGGTTTACCAAGGAAAGATCGAAGCAACTCTGCTAACAGGGTAAGGAAAAACCGTTGAAAAGAACAGCTCTCACTCTTTCACTTAAGCAGTTACATTTAATTTTGTTTTGTTTGCCCAACTTTGGTTTGTCTTACGCAAATGGAAACATGCTAGAAATAAGAACCTTTAAAATTAACTATAATATAGCGTGCGCCTAAGCCCTACCTAATTTTCTTTATTGAGAAGATTGATAAAAATCTCTTTTAAGCATACACCTGACAGCGACTAGTCTTAACTGAGATTTTTTTAACCCAATAGGCTAGCAGGTTTTCATTGGCGGGTTTTCATTTGCTGAAAGCTGGTTGTAACGGGTATTTTCTTTTCTGTTTGTATCATATCTTCCAGGTGCGAGGACGGCGCCACTTGATCTTGATGGACTGCGCTAGGAAAGGAAGATATTACCATTTTCCCAAGGTTCTTCGAAATTTGGGGGGGGGGGGGGGGAACTTAAAGGGGGCGGGCGAGCGAAACTGGGTGCTTTCTTCCCACACATTGGCATCATGGACGAGAACAAGAATTATATTCCTGGTGAGAGTACAGACAAGTCTAGCTTGTCATGGGAGATTAGAAAGAAGCTTGAAGAGGGGGCCAGGTTTCGTAAAACAGAGGTTTGTTTCTGAGAAGGTCATTGAAAAGTCAAGTCGAAGTCGTAATTGAAAGCAAAGTAAATGACCAGCTTCGCTCCGTCCTCAGCACATTTAAATACTACGTACTGATGTCTTAAACTTGACGTGAGAGGAGGGTTTTTCTGGTGCAACTGGATTTCCTTGAGGGATGAAATGCCCGGGGGTGGTACTTTAGGAATTTTTGGATGGGGATGAGCTACTAGGACCCTGGAACCCTGGAAATTCTTTAAAAAAAAGGTTTAGCCCCCCCCCCACCCCCTCTAGCCAATCTGAAATAGCCTTGACCCCCCCCCCCTACCCACTTTTTTCCCGCCTCTGCCTCTACATAAATAATGACCGGTCCCTTATATATATTTGAAATCCGTCGAAAACTCAAAGCATTAGACCTCAACTGAGAAATCCGGGTAAGGTAAAGATTCGATAGAGATCCTGGCAGGAAATCACTCCAGCTCTACCTCTAACAGGTTTTGGGGAGCGGATATGACTTTCCCACGGAAGTTAATAATCAACTAAAAACACTTATCGACTGTGAAAATATTACTGGAGGCGATATCCAATCACTTTTGAAATTTTTCTCGTTGGGTACTCTTGCGAGTGATCTAAGCTCAACAGAGCTCCTCCCCATCGATCCTATGCTCCGGATCCCGCAGGGCGCGTTGCGATGAGACCGGGTGAGACAGGTATTTTTTTAAATAACATTTTCGTTATTATGTTTTATGTTTACAACGCTGCCTGGCCTGCTCGTCGAGATCTCGACTCTAGCAAACAGGAACTCGGCAAACTCTTACATAATAGAATGCATGACGATGACCTGAGCCACCCCGCGTATAATATTTACTAATTTGCTTTAGTCGGTAACTGTTACAGTGGTTGCGTCACTATAGACGACACTAATTATAAACCAGTCACGCATTATCACAGGACAGAAGGATTCGCCTGTTTAGTTGGGTTTGAATGCAGCAATGTATTCTTTAAACTGGGCGCTTCTTTCTTTCCAAATCTTTTTAATTTCTTTCCACTTACAAACAGGCAGCGCCACATCTGTCACTTCAGGTGAGATTAAACCTAAATCATCAAGCTTTGACAATTTGAAAATATATCTGTCGATTTTTTTCCGTGTGGTAAATTTGTGACAAATTGAAAGTTACTCGTTGGACATATCTAAGTTATTCAAGCTGTAATCTTTTAAAAATTCCGATAGTTTGTTGTCGACTATGGGACTGTAACCTGAATTATGCAATGTGTAAAACTCAAAACAGGAATACGACCGCCAGAGATAGATTTAGTGTTAGATACGTATTATTTGTGGTATACAATCAGAATTTCTCTTTTACAACTTATTATAGTAGTTCACAATACTTGAATACCGCCACATATGTACTAGTACCCTTAGGTAGTTCGGTCAGTTAGTACAAGAATTGCCATTGGCCTCTTACGAGGTCAGTCTGCTAGAACAGTACTATAAATTGTAAGTATAAAATTTTAATACTTAATTTAATATTTACTTATTTCTCTCCTCCGTTTCACAACTTAACAAACTTCATTTTTAATACCGAGTGAATCGGATCATGACTCAACCAATTTCACCCACACAAGCAATGGATTTTTTTCTTAGCCAATTTTATAATTTAAAGCAGTGTCGCCAAGCTAACAGAGACCATCTAGTAAGCTGAGTCAGTTGTTTTAAACAAACACAAGAACAAAATATTGCCGGATATCATCGCTATATTATGAATTTGTAATTACTTCTGCTTTAATGCTTTAATGAAGTACTCCTAAGAAGACAGCTTTCGCTATACTCCTCGCATTAATTTTCCTTAGCGTTGGAGCAATGTTGAGCTGACATCAGTGATAGAGCCAGGAGCGGTTTCGCTAAGTCCTCCTCCTGCCCTATTCTTCAGGGGCACCCAACGACTGTTTTCTGTAAAATATCTGTTCGGAAAAACAAACATGGCTTAGAATTTTCTATTGGTTTAGGACGGCTAAAAATTTCTAGATGCCCATTCCATTTATGTACAATTCTCGAAGCTTGTCTAATTATAAATTTCCTACGTTTTTCTGACTCGATTTCATTTCACTCCCTATGTTGGGCTATTTCTCGTAGAAAACCAAAAATGTAACGGAGAGAGGAAAATAGAAAAATTCTCACTTTCATAGAACGTTAAGTTTCATCTAAAATTTTCGGGAAAATAATACTGAGCCCCTTGTAATTTCGAAAGAGTAAAGTTTCCCTAGGATGACCGAACATATACAAATTTTTTAGCGCCGCTTAGAATGCATTTCTAGATTTCTAAAAGTACTCTAGATGGCCTAAAAAGTGTTTTCAATGTATTAAGCGGAAAACCGTCGTTGGGTGCCCTTGTATTCTTTTCCAAGGCGTAGTGGACCAATATCGCAAAGTCATCTCCTCGTCATGAGTGATTTTACTGGTCAGGAATGGGGAAGTCGGTTACATCTGCCCTTCGGCCATTTTCGCTTACATAGCATATTTATGCGGTTGTGTACGACAGGTGGCCAATCCTAGCAATTAAACTAACAGAACTCGGAGATAAATTCATAAAGCAAACAGAATACAAAACTGTAAATATCTTCTAGTTTTGGAAAGTTAAAATCAAAAAGTATTTCTTGATTTTCTTGACACTGATGACAGCAAAGTAGTAGCAGTTTCGCGTTATGTGATCAACCTATCCAGATGCGCACATTGAGTAACGCACTTCTCGACAAATACTAAGCTAAATTCTTTAAAAATCAAATTCAATGTGCGCCGGCTGAGAAAACCCCTCTAGTTTTGCCTCCATTGATGCAGCATTAGGTCTCCCCGCGACGAGAAGCTTATATATTTTCCCTAAAATTAGACGGCAACTTTGATTCTTAACATTTCTCACTCTTGGCCGATAATGATGTTCGAATCATCGAAACGTCGAGTATAACGTCTTTAAGTTTAATTTGTCTTGTTTATACAGACAACTGGTTATACGGATACTGTGCCATGTCCCTTTGGTGTCCCGAGTTCGTAATAACTGGGTTCCACTGTCAGATTGACCACCGTCAAAAGTAACTGAACTTGATGACCGTAATATTAGAGATCAGAGGGCAAAACTATAGTAAAAAAATCTAGTTAGAAAACTTGAGTATTGACAGTGTTGTTTCAGTGGTCCCCTAATGAATTTCGCGATAACTCAACAAATCTGTTTCATGGAGAATTGAATTGAAGTATTGAGAACGCCAAATGACTCTGAAGTATAAAAAAAGGTTAGGAAACTGAGTTACTCAAGTATGCTTCAGTAGTATAATGATCCTAAATGGAGCCTGGATCACTCAAGTTTCCTAACCCTAATCACTCACTAAACTTCAGGGTAATTGTGTGTTCGGCGGCCGTTCGGTGTCCTCGAAAATACCCCTGCCGCTATGCCTACTGCAGTCTTACATAATGTTACCATTGGGTCATGGTAGCAACCAATAAGCTCTTTAATACATGTCTACATCACGAAACGGGACTACATCTTCTTAGTCAGAGCTGCGGGTCTCTTATCTAATTTTCTGTTTTGTAGTGGTATCCACTTCGTTATTCGAGGCCGCTAACTCAACCGTTGATGGGTCGAGTTCTACTGAGGTAGTTGTCATGACAACTGCAACTATAAACACAAGCACTATCCAGCCTTCAGAAATTTCATCGACAATAGTTACTGTACCTTCATCATCAGGTAAACGATCGTTGTAAGCTGTTGAATAATCTCATTCCCTGAGCCCTCGTCACCCTTGTAAGTGGAGCGGGCGACGCGGACCTCTGGGGTAATCCATTTCCCGTGACAGGATTCTTGGTCTCGTCTCATTTGCGCAAGCGTGAAAATAAATCCTTTTAGTGTCTATTTGAAAAGTCATGCGCAATTCTGGTCACTGGACAATCTGCCTCGCTCTCAGGCAATCAAGCACCGTTGTGGCGCGGAAAACGGACTGAAGCACTTGGCGTCATGGGAATTCTTGCCAAGATACCACGCGCACAGCGTGAGCGCTAAGAGACCGACGGTTGGGAAAAATGGCTTAAGTTCATGGTTATGTTAGAGTTTGACATTCTTGACAGGTATTTGATCACTGAATAAAATCAACCCTAACCATAAAAAAGGCATATCAGACTTACTTCATGAAAGAAAATCTTAATCCTTTAAGAAAATGTCCCAATGCATGGTAAGTAAAATCGAACATATGAGATTATGAATTAATGAGTGCTTTGTCTTTTATGATAGTTCTTTCCTCCTCGACATCACCCCCGCCTTCCGAGGGGGAACAACAGGCAGTGTTATTGACAGTAGCTGGAATGACTATCGGAGAGGTAAGTAATTGATGCCATTTTTTGAATTCCTACCTAAGGTAAGTTGAACGAATTTGTCCTTAAAGGGTAACTCTCGGGAAATAACCCCTGCTTTTTTTGTTTGTTTTCTGTTTTACCTTTTCTATGGTTTCCTTATAGTATGTAGTGTCTTCATTTGATGAAATTACAGTTATATCTGCGAAACATATTGTTGTACGATTTTCATAAAACTCGCTTTTTGCCGCCATTGTGGTCATTGTGAAAACATACGGATTTCGGTCACATGATTTTACGTCACAGGTGTGGAACACCGATTCTCAAGCGAAGATTATAAGGGAAAAACGCACTAAACTTTCTCTTGATGTCCACCCTTCCCCCGCGGTTCAGGGAAGTGTTACATAACGTGAAAATCTAATAGATATAAATGACACGGCGCAGCCATTAGTAGAGACTAGAGACGTTATCCATGCTAGCTTGTCAGAAAAGGTTGCAACCTTCTCTTATAAAACTCTGAACAATAAATGTGTATATGGTACATGGTACATAGTACAAGTGACTGTTACATATACCGCGAAAATTTAATGGATATCAATGACACCCTGAGCATTTCCATTAGTACTGTAGAATCGTTTTGTGATACTTACTAGCTTGTCAGAAAAGATTCTATCTTTCTTACAGACGCCAACAAAAAATATCAGATCTCTAAAAACAACAAGTAAAGACGTTGACAGTAAAAGGCCGGGAATACAGTCAGGCTCGGAAAAAAAGAAATTTGGATAATGAAAACGCCCTATTTGACATATTTTTTTCACTTACGCTTGTTTTAATTTTACGAATAGTTTACTGGAAATTAATTATTCTTCCTCCTTTTTTCAGTTCGAATTGAGAAAAAGCAGTTTTATCATCGCTTTGGATACAGCCGTGGAGACGTACTGCTTAAACCGCAGTTGTAAAGAAACAAGTCGGAAGAGGTAACCACAATAGACAGCAAAAAACAAGTATCAACTCTCCGCGCCGAGACATACGTGTAGTATCAAAGTGTAAATAGGAAATATATATCGAGTGTTGAGTTGCCTGTTTGCGAAGGCGACGAAAGTTGGTGTCGGGGAATTTCAGGTTACAAATTGAGTCTTCCTGAGCGCCCGAGCTCGAAAACCGATATTCTAATTTTTTGGCGGAAGCAATTTACATTAGGTTTCTTATCTACCTGTTTTCCTGTTATACGCGCTTATTAATTCCTCTAGCTAACTACCAGCATATGGGTTATATAGAGGAGGGATCAGTAGATTATTTTAAACAAAAATTTGTTCGTATTAGGGTTTCTACAAGTATCATCGAGTTTGCTTTGAAAATTGGATATTGCAGTATGGAAGCCGTTCTTTAAGTGGCAACTTTACGACCAGCTATGGAAAAGCAAGTTACATGTGTAAGGATAGCTTCTGGAAATTTTCGCTGGTTTACGACAATTACAAGTTCTTTTGCGGTTTTCTGAATGTGCCCTTCGAACCTCTTCAAATTTGTCTTTCGGAGAATGGTTGACTGATTTTCAAAGCTCCTGCGAGTACTAATGACACTAATACATGAAAAACTGATCGTTAACGGATCGTTGAGTCCCTAATAGCATTCTTTCTTGCGTTATTTCTATAAGAGTACAAACCATGGAAAAGACGGGAAATGGTTGTTGATTTGTTGAATAGGCCATGGAAATTTGTTCTGGATTTGTTAAGGGAAGAGGTTGTACAGTGTATATGGACTAAGATTCCTCTGTAGCAGTGACATTATGAGCCAGGCTATCTGGTATATCTAGGGTTCAAAACCTTATATGACTGGAGTTATATTGTTTTGTTGCCAGATGGAGATATGATTAACAATATCATTCCACCAGCTGAATAAAATTCCCAAAACAACAAGCAATAGGCCACTTCCGAGTTTCAAAAACCCTCACTTTCAAAATGAGGCTAGGTGCACAACCTTTCTTGTGAAAATGAGTTTTATTTGCATAAGAATGAAAAATGATTTCCATAACAAAGGCTGAGCACCTAAACTCGTTTTGAAACAGAGGCCCGGGGGAACTCGGAAATGGCCTATTGAAATTGTTTGATTCCTTTCCTACTTCCAGGCGTGCAACGAGTGTTGAGCAAGTATACATAGTATCCGGGTATCCACAAGAAAGCACCTTTTCCCCAGGCGATCTGCTGGTAGCCGTGTTTGTGTCTACAGGCGGAAGCAAATTCCTATCAAAAGACGCTCTTTTTGCTGTTGTTGAAGAGTTTCGCGGAAACCTTAGCGCTACGCTGGGTAAAGAGATTACAGGTTGGGGTCGACTTCATCCAGATTTCTTCCAGGCAACAGATTCCTCAGGTAGTTCGGGGAAAAGCAACATCTTGTACTACTTCTTTGGGGCAATGGGCGGCGCGTTTCTTATCTTGGCAGTTTGTGTATTTGTGACTTGCTGGTAAGGACAAGGATACTTTAATTAAATTCAATTCAATCCAATTTCAATGCAAACATAAATATGAAATTTATATAACGAAGCTAATAAATGCAATGGGGAAGGACTTAAAAGAATTTGCACGGGAACGGAACCTGCTAGAGTATTTCCTAACCCAACCTCGCCACCCCCAACCCTCCCACAGATGGTGGGGAGCGAGTTAAATCGTACGGGGGGGAAACGAAGGGGGGAACGAGGGGAAACTCCCCTCAGTTTTTCCTCGTCAATTTTTGTCGCCTCCGCTCTTCTATAAACGCCTTGAACAGGCCACAAATTCTCGGGGAGCCGGGGGGGGACGCCGAGACTGGGCATGTCAGTTACAAGCCTAGGACAATTGATGTGTTTTAACCTTCTTAACATTTTACCGTTTGCTTTAAGGATTGGCCGTAGAGAAAATTCTAAAGGCAATGAGGTGAGACCGCTGACCACGAGTAACTTACAACTCGTTGAAAACCAAGGTGGACAAAAAGCCGAACAACGCAGCTAGACTCTGACTAATGCTACAATGCTATAATGCTTAGAAGCCGTTTGTACATATGCTCTGTTGTGTAATTCTGACATAAAGTATTTTTATATACAGTAGAACCCCGATAACTCGAACTCGGATATCTCAGATGGCATTAACTTCGAATTCATAAGAGCAAGATAAGAGTCTTTTAAATCTAAGTTATCTTAAGTAATAGTTTCATAGTTATTTTTATTTAATTTTGTATCATTATTTTATATTATTTTACGGTTGGTGGGATGTATTAGCGATTTTTACCGACGCAATATATGTAGATGTAGACGATGTTAATCAGGATTTCCCCGCTATCTTGAACTAAGTCCATTTTCCCTTGGATTTCAGTCTTATTTCCAGTCATTTTAATTGGTTAACTCGATCTCTGATAATTCGAATTCCCCGCTAACTCAAACTGAATTTCCTTTCTCGACCTTGATCAAAAAGTCGCTGAAATTTACCCCGATAAAACGAAATCTAGTTGTTTAAACTCAACTCGGATGCCATTCCATTAGCTCTTCATGTTGTAGAAGGACAAAAATACTAAACTAACACTGTTCAACACAAAATTAATTTGATTTTAATTTGTGAAACGAACAGATCACGTTGCCACTTCGCTAATCATGTTGCTGCTTCTGAAGAAATAAGTTAAATTTTCATTGCACCATACACTGAAGTGCTGTAAAATAAGCAGCTATCAATTTTTATCATGGCAAATTGAAATTTGCAATCGACCCTGATAACTCCACCCCCCCCCCCCCCCCTCCCCCTAACTCGAGCTGTTTTTCGTTTTCCTTCGTGGAGTTCGAGTTACCGGGGTTATAACTACTGTAACTAATTAAGCTGTTAAAAAGGATACAGATCAGCTCAAAGGAAATAAGCATATAGTTATATCGAGAGGCGTTTTAAAAGTAGTCAGCCAGTCATGTTCCAAAAGAAACTTCCGAGCCATCACTAATCACTGTAATTTGTAGAACAGCTTCATTTATAGCGAAGCAGTTCTCTGGAACAGTCTGCCCTGTGATATGAGAGAGGCTAAATCTTAAAATCAATTCGAACGGTTGCCTCATCTAAATTTCTGACTTTTAAAGTACTGTGTACACGGCATTCATGAAAAACAGGTCTCGGTTAGGTTAGTTGTAGACAGTTTGTATATTGTTTAGGGTGTCTATTTAAAATTTTTTATACTCCTGGTGAATTTTACCGTGTTTAAATAAAGAATTATTCTATTCTATTCGATTCGATTCGATTCGATTATTTTAGTGGCCTGGTACCTTAAGGTCAGAATACGCGACTTCCTCATGGAACCACTACATTAGCTTAGGGGAGTAATAAGGAGTAACAGAAAATGACTGAACAACAGCAGTAATCACGTACCGTAAGCCATTATGGATCCTGCTCGTACCCAGATCCCTTGTTGGCGAAGCCGAAGGCGAGATGAGATCTGGTCGAATCCAATTTTTGCATCCCCTGTCAATGCAACAGGCGATGAAAAAGCGCACGCTTGAAATAAATCCTCAAAATGATGGCGGTACTAAACAACGAATTTCATAGAGCCGTACCCTTTCTCTGAAAAACGTTGCTGCTAATTTGTTGCTGTTTTATTATTATTATTATTATTATTATTATTATTATTATTATTATTATTATTTATTTTAACTGTGTTGTCACAGCGAGCGCTCAAAGTTTAAAGCAGTACGCGTCAACTTCTACCCGACAACACTTTTACCATACCCTTTTGAAAGGTCTTTCTCCTTATGCCGAGAGAAATTTTAAAAAGTTGTCAAGGCAAGATAAAAAGAGTTTGACAAGCTATATTGATACGAAAAGCTACTCATAATTATTCCGCGAAATACTGTTTTGAACAAAACTGACCACTTTGCAGATTATAACACTCACGTCACTTCCTCACAAAATAGCCAATCAGAACAATTGAATTCTCTTACTTGACCAGACCTCGCCTTCGGCTTTATCTATAAGAGATCTGGGTACGAGATTTCGACAGCAGGGACCAGCTCTAGATGTCCGTTTTCGGAGGACTTCTTAGGGAAATCCGATGTATTGACCAATATCGTTTGAAAGTTATCACTTTTTACTACTTATTCATTATAGATGCCAAGTTTTCAGCAATAGGGTGCGGGTTTAAAACGTGAGAACCCATTTCTTAGGCCATAAGTTGATTAACGCCTTTTGTTGTTCGGCTCAGCTCAAAGTTATTGTGGTTAAACGGTTTTCTTTTTCCTTCTCTTTGGACCAAATTTGCCATGATTTGTATTCAACAACCAAAATTTAAAGCAAGCGCGTTTTTTAAACGTAAATTTAATATTTTGGGTAGATGCAATAGAATTCATAGAACTGTAAATAAGCGACTTAAAAATCAAGAATACCATTGTGTTCTTCAATGTGCAGTAGAGTTAGACACTAACACAAGCGACAAGAAATAAACGAATTAATAAGAACTGTAAACAAAGACCGCTTTGTGAAAACATGAGCAAAAACACGAAGCTTGTGCGAAGAGCAGTGAACAGGTGAAGTTTCTGTGATAATATTTTGCCCTACCCGACATCCCGTACCCTAGCTTTTCAAGGTAGAACTACACTCTACTACGACCAAACTATATACAGTGGAACCTCGATACAACGAACCTCTGTATATCGAAGTTCAAGGTATAACGAAGATTTTCCTCACTCCAGTGAAAGTAAAATATATGAAAAGAAAATCGATATAACGAGACCTCGTTATAGCGAACGTCGTTTTGCCACTTGGCCCCTCGTTTTATCGAGGTTCCGCAGTATTTTCCTCGGTTAATAAATGGCTTATGTCCGGCCGCGGTTTATGGTAGGCCTAGGTTCCTGGTTGCTTCCCTGTTAGCGGTGAGAGACCTCTGCTAGCAGGGAACCTGGTTGGTCACTCTGAAGTGATACGCTTTTCCTCTTCTCCAACCGCTAAATGCTTGTTCATGAATTCGATCATTCTCCCCACAGACAACTCGGCTATCGCCTTGTTATAGTTTCTACTTTGTGGATTTGTGAAAGCGTGGCCTGCATCGTACTCGTAAAATTCATAATCCACCCCTCCTGCTTTCAATTTCTGCTCAAGTTTCATGTACTCTACGGGATTAGCTGTGTTAGACGAGTCGTTTTTACCAAAGTGGCACTGAACAGGAATCTTGATTGTAGATACGTTAGCTAACGATTCATCGGGGATGCCATAAAATGGGGCGGCAGCCGAGATTTCTGGAACAAGAGCAGCCGCTGCCAAAGACAGGGAACCTCCCATGCAGAAACCTGTGATGCCAACTTTCTTGCAGCCTGATTTGAGAAGAAACTGCGCTGCTCCCTTGATATCTTGGATTGCTCCTGCGAAAGAACAAAAATGTATCACGTGTATACAGTTCGTAATACAAACGAGGAAAGGGGTAGTAGCTGCGAATAAAATCGTCTCTCGTCACTTCTCGCCGCTCGGGACGTTTTGCGGGAAAAACGTCGTCTCTCTCACGAAAAGTCCCTAGTGGTGAGTGGCACGGAGAGAAAGCTGTGTACGCAGGCTAAAGCTATGCTGTCCGCTACAGCCTTTGCTAATCTGCGATCAAGGAGCTTCTTGTAATCGTCAAAGTTGGACAATAGCAATGCAAATTATCGAAAGCTAAATACAAGCGAGCAACACACACGGGAAAGAGACACGCGTGGCGATTTCCACGCGCGTTCGAGAGACTACTCGTAGTGTAGTTATGTAATAGCGTTCAAGAAACGACCTAACAGTGAACAAAACTGCTAACCCTGCTGAATCTCTTGCTGGTTGACAAAGTATGCAGTCTACTTAGAAAAGAAATTAGACAAACTAGGGAAAAAGAGTAGAGGTAGCTGATAGAAAACTGTTAAACGCTAGAGGAATCATGCTGCTTTAATTAAGACCAATCACGATAAAAAAAAACATTCAATATATTTATCATACTATACTAGGAGCCCATAACCCTCGAGGATCCTCACTAAATTAAAAACGCCTCAAGTAATATTAAGAACAAATTCTATATCGCTGGTTGTCCAGAACAACTTGAATGTTTCTTACACCATACACAAAAACTGTTAGTTGCTGTTAGTATTTCTTAGTAGAAACTCACCTGGATAATCCAGGCCACGAGTGATATGCAAAGCTTCTGTAAAGTTTCTGGCAACCCTTCCTCTATACAGATCAGGAACCATGGTTACAAAATTGCCCAGTTCGCCTATATGCCTCGCTTGTTCCTTGATTTGTTCATTCATACCCCACCATTCCTGAACAACAACAAGACATTTGCTTGGAGCTCTCATGCCTCCGTTGAGCGATCCGGGGCAGTCGCCAAGTGGATTCAGTGAACTGAAGTTCACAGCTTCTTTTTGAACATAAACCGAGTCAAAATTCACGTGCAGGTTAAGTATAACGGAGAGGAATCCCGGCAGCTCTTCAAAAAGCAACATTTTGCTAGCCTGAAACAATGCGACGTAACTTGCACGCAAAGTGTATTTCTCGACTGAATGTACCGTGACTCAGCACAAAATTATCATGCATTGTCACGCTAGTCTATTTTGTGTATTTGTGATGGGTCATAAATATTGATTCTTTTGTTTTACTCTCCTAACAAAGGCCCTAAAGTTGTCAACTGGTCAAAGAGAGACGTGAATCTCTAAACAAACTCAGCCATGTATATCAGAGGGAACGAGACATGTACATGAACAAGAATATACTTCCCTCTAAACATTTAATAATAATAAATTATATATGAAATTTGAATATACACAATAGACAGAGTAATAAACAGGTCTTTTTCTCGTTGGAATTTGTGAATATATTACTTCTGGTGGAGGCTAAGGCTGTAAAAAATGCGTCTTCACTTCTTCATTTCAGCGGTCATAGCGAACTCGAAACTGGATTATTCATTCTTATAAATACTCGTCAATCACAGGTTGATAATCTGTTTGTTAAATCCGTTCATACAACTCAGTACGGCATCCGTTCTCTCAGTCACACTGGTCCAAAACTTTGGAATTCTTTATCTATTAATGTGAAGAAATTAAGCCATTTTCCAGTTTTCGTCGTTATATCAAGAATTCTGTGTGTGATTGATAGTTATAATTCTATTATTGATTCTTAATTAATGTTTTACGACTATATTATCTTTAACTACTATTTAATTAATGAAGTAATACTTTTTATCTAAAACAACTATTTTGTATCTATATTCCTTCTACTCGTATTCTTGTTTGGGTCACCTACTCGGTTAGTTCCATGAACTATTTAGGTGTCCCAAACTCTGCACAATGAACCTACAATTGAAATTTTCTTTTCCTTCGCAATCTCTCGATTTTTCTTTTTTCTTTATAGTTTAAAGCACTGATTTGTATTAATTAATTATTCTGTGTAAAAAAAAATAAAAATTGACTTGACTTGACTTGACTTGTTATTAAAGGAAGAGGCTTCTGATTTTTTTACTATGAGATTTTTAAAAATGAAATTTTTCAGCTCGCTCATGCTTAAGAATTTTATCAGCCATTTGACTTGAAAACTTTCTTGAACGCCTTTTCACGAATGGTCTCCATTATCAGTTTCAATGAACGTGAACAAGACTAAACTTCCAGCTACAAAAGGGTTTACCATAGTGCACTGCAGGCTATGAAACATGGTATGTATGGAGGCTATAGAAATAAATTGTGAGTAGAATACAAAGCTCTAATGATGGAGTGTCTCTAGACAAAGGACCTCTAAAAGCGCTTAAGAATGGACTCTAAAATAAAATACTAAAATAGAAGGTCTGTGAATTCAGTACATTCTTTTCGGGAATTGAGTGTAGGCTTGCACTTTCTAATATAAAATGCTTCAAAGAGGCGTAGATTAGCGGGCTCGTTTCCACTCATAATAATCTTGACATCAATGCCTTTATAGTCTTTGTTCTGGCAGGAATAGATATGTTTTTTAACAGAGGAGTTTTCATTACTGATATGTTCTCTTACTCGGTCGTGGACGAAGCGTTTCGTGCTACCAATATAATGCTGATCGCAGGTGTTACACGTGAGCTGGTACACTGCATTTCTTCGTAAACACAATCCGGTGTTAGAGACAGGGCATTTGTCTCTAGTGCATTTGTGTTTCGGCGAAAGCTTGGATTCTAGTTTTTACTTTTTAAACAGCAGTTCAAGGCCTCAATAGAACAGTTTTATATATTTTAATTATGCTGCTGAAGGACAACATGAACAGATTAGTAAATTCACCGTTTTTGCTTTGTTTTACTTTGTATTTGAGGGTAATTTTCCAAGTACAAGACCCCCGGAGGGCTTATATTTGGACGGGCGATGTTACGGAAGGGTTTTTTGCGTTACCGGTTTGGGGGGCTTACATTTGGAGCGGCTAATACAAGGAGGGGGGAATTTTAACGCTAACCACCAGAGCACTGCGGATGGAGGGTAAATAGTTTAAGTACATAGAGCATCAGCCGACCCCTAAAAAGAACCTAACCAGTTTCGAAATAGAGCTTAACCCTAATCGATCAGTGAAGGCGTGCTTAACCCTAATCAGTAAAGGCAGTGCTTAACCCTTATACATAACGAGGAAGATTACGTTGTGTAAATTCCATGAGGTGTCCGAAGGGGGTACGGTCGATGGGATCTAATGAGGTCAGTACTCGTTAACATCCGTCGAAAGGCCCTCTTATCTTCGGTCGGATTTTGTAAACGTATGACGTCACGCTCGCCCCGTGTGACTCATGTAAGCTTCGCTTCGATGGTCCACTTTGATTTGTCTGATGATCGGATGTTTGTTTTGAGGTTTTGTCTTGCTTTTTCGATCATCCCTCGATTCAACTAAGAAGATGCCACTGCATCTGCTTGGAAAGGATGTTTTAATGTTTCGCCTCGATCAAGCCTATTAGCGCATCAAGAAGGTCCTTTCAGGAGATGTTACTGAGTAGCATCCCTTGAATGGCCCCGGATCGAATGGCATTCATGAAGAATTACACGAACAAGCAAATAAAACTCAAATGAACCGCTGCCCCATTTAACAACGTTTTCAAATATTGGCGGGAATATAAAAGATAGGGAATTATCCATGTGTGTAATGTCTGTCTCTGTCGAATAGTATTAAATAATAAATGCTTGCAACAACAACAACCTTATTTGTACCCAACATTGATTTACATGATACAAAAAAATTAGATAAAAATGTAGAGAGAGTACAGGCTACCCATAATAACCATTGAGGGCTAAAAAGATAGGGCAGCCTCACGTAAGTTATTAAATGACTATATTAAAGGGTCAGGTACCGCACACCACACACAGCTACACAAAACATTCACAAAACAACTATATACTAGTAGAAAAAGAAAGGCAGCAAAAAAAGCTAAGTACACCAGTATTAAACAACGGAAAGCCAAAGCTTGCACTAAGTTGTCTGATAATTTATATTCTGTTTCATCCACTGACAACAACAACAACAAAACTTTATTAATAAACAAATGAACTTACAGAAGTATTGCCCGCAGCTACAACCAGTTGCAAAAGTACTTGAGACACTGTACCGTATTTTGGTATAAATGGCCAATCCATGATCTTGTGCTTGTGATCCCCCCCTCCGCCTCCATCAAAGTTGCCAGCAATACAAGACTATGCTCAGAACTTGGAGGAACAACTTTGAATGGGAGGGAGGAAGGAGGTCAGTATTATATCTCACAGAACTGCGACCAGGAGCGATTTGAAGCAAGAAAGGTCATTTTTTCGTGGGAGTGTCTCAACAGTTTTGCAACTGGTTGTAGCAAGGCTATTCGAGGCGGGACAATGCGTGCAAATATAACAATAGAGACTAAGCCGCTATTGACATTATCATTCTCAGCAGAGGCCTGATTTAGCTCAGTGGCTGGGGCAAATTGAGAACAAGGTACTTGCCAGTCAAAGCCTCTAGTAAACACTGCTGCTTACTGAGGGTGTTGTGTCAAAATAGCCCCCTCCCTACCCCACTAAATTTGGCCCCCAGGCCTGATCCACCCACCCACTGTTAGGGCAGTCCCTGGGCTATCCAGCTAAACCAACCAAGACGGCAAGCCCCCTACTTTTTTCGACACCGGACTGGCCTAGTGCCGGACTGTGCCCAGCGCCAGGCAAAACCTAGTGGCCACGTTTTAACGAAATCAGACAGAAATAATTATTATTAAATAATATTTTTTTATTATTTTTTTATTTTATTAGTTTCGCCTATTAATAAACAATGAAACAAATAAATACTTAATAGGCAGGGGTGCCACAGCTTAAAAGGTACGTAAGAAACAGTCAAACTAACATGAGACAATTAAAACAACAACGGAGACGAACAGAAAAAGTTACTTAAGCGTTATTACGGCCTCATATTTTGCTGATATGATCTGGGGTCATTCAAAGGATGTTATTTAGTAACATCCACTGAAAGGTCCTTTTCCCGCGGAGTAAGAAGAGGCTTGAAACATCAAAACATCCTTTAAACGGAGGCAGTGGCATCTTCTTGTTTGAATGATTGGAATCAATCGAGGAATGATCGAAAAAGTGGGACAAAACCTCACACCAAAAATCAAACAAGTCGGATATAGACGATCGAAGTACAGATGAATCACTTCGAGGCGAGCGTGACATACGTTTACGAAATCCGACCGAAGATAAGAGGGCCTTTCGACGGATGTTAACGAGTGCTGACCATCTAATGATAACCCTGCGACAGAAAGGGTCGTAAACACAAAACAAAAGCTATGTGCTGTACGCAATTCATGCTGGTAGTGGCAGCGCTCGGCTAGGTCGAAAATTTTATTTGATTTTAATTTTGATTTCATTTCATTTTACTTTGGTTTCATTTCGTTTTATTTTGATTTCACTTGATTTACTTTCACTTTTCTTTTGAATTAAGATAAAATTAAAAAGAAAGTGGACAATAGTTATACAGATAAAAATAATAAATAATAAATAATTCCTTCAAAATGCGGATTTTTCGATTGGCAGTTCTCGGCCACCATAAGAGTAGATTTTGCTTTAAAATTTATAATCTTTATTCTTTGCTTTTCTATTCCCATGATTTCATCAATCGGTTTTTGTTTTTCTTTTTGCTGTTTATGCTCATTGAACTCTTTTTTTCAATTTAGTGCTTTTTATTTAAATCAACAAAGCTCATGCTTTTATTATGTGCTTAGATTATTTTTTAAATTTCAATTTTATTTTTTCTACTTGAACTTAAAATCTTCTTATCGAAACTACAAACGCTACTTTTAACATCTGCTTTAAATTTACATTACTCAACGAATCATAATTTAGCAAATGCGACTGATAATAGCAGTTTATAACATGGTTTATTAAGTGAAAAGTTTTTCAATTTTAAAATATGCAAATCATTGCTCTTGAGGTTCACTAATTTCCATTTTTACTACTGAATCATCTTTTTGTAATTCTTCTTGCAAATCTCCTTGCGAATCATCTTGAGAGTCTTGTCTACCAATTCGTAAAGCTTCAACTTGTTTGTCAGTTTGTTTCTTTTTCTTTTCTCGCTGTTTCTGCTTCCTTTTGAATTTAGCCACAATTCCCTTCTCCATGTCGTCAATTTTTTGTTGTAAATTTCTCCTTTTCATTTCTTGGTCTGTTGCTTGTGTCAATAAGGGAAAAATCTTCATCGCATAAGATGAAAAATGTTTCAGCTTTGTCACTCTTTCATCTGGCATTTTTGTCAACTCCCGTATGATTTCAGCTAGATTAAATGAATATGTACGATTGATGTCAAAATTATACTGACTTGAAACGTGTTGTATTTCTTCTCTTCGCGTCTTGATTTTTTCCACATAGTTTTCCAGTCGGTCTTGAAGCTGTTTCAAGCTTTCAGGCATCATAAAATCCAAGTCTTTACCAGACAGAGTGCTTCACTGATTCACTAAATTTCTCACTGAAATTTTCAGACTGCTAGCGTTTCACTAAATTTTTCACTTTTGTAAAAAAATATGTGTAATCATCTGATTGGTTAAAAAACTGGGAAAACCCCCTTCTAGAATATTCTGTATATCATTAAATATGAGACCAGTGGCGGGTCCAGACATTAAGATAAGGGGGGAGCCCGGTCATCCAGACCCTGAGATAACGGGGGGGGCTCTAAAAAAAAAACGTTTTTTCGGCCCTTCGGACCTCGGATTGGTCTAAAAATAAGGGAGGGCCGGACCCCTTCCCCTGGATCCACCACTGCGCATGCGCTATTTTTAGATTAAGTCCGCAGACTAGGACTTACGAGAAGAAAATGTTTCAGTTATTTCAAGTTGGATGTAGAGACTTTTTTGCTTTCTTGCCTCTGCCTGTTTTTTTATGGCATTTCCCTTGTTTTTATTCTCGATAAGTCCCACTCAATCCGGATTCTGTGGATGTTCCTCACACGATCTTTCTCGGACGCCTCTGCAATGTTTCCAATGTACAATTATATTTTGCTTTTTTTGGGACGGTATGTTTTCGCCGGGTTTCTCGTCGTGAAGACAACGGTGAAACCGATAAGAGTTCATGCATACTTATTGTCACTTTTCGTCTAAAACTGAGTAGTCAATGGGTTAAATATGCGTTGGCTTGTGCTTACATTGATTTACCTATCGGTGAAATGAAAAAAAAGTGAAAATGTCTGAGTTCATTCATAACTTAGCTCGCGGCTGCATGGCGACTGCTTGTTTTTTATCTAGTGTCGTCCACCATGGCAGAGCTAAATTGCCGAAAAGAAAGGTAAGGTCCAGTTCAAACGTTGATCTTTTCATGTACCGAACTTAATACCTATTTAGGTCGACCCAAATGGTTCGAGGTTGATTCAGGCGTCGAACTTCAATTGTTTAAATGCTTTAAACAATTGAAAAAACATTTTAGTAATTTATACTTTAGTTTCGGCACATGCGAAGTTCGACGTTTCAACTGAACCTAACAGTGGTGATTGTAGCTGTCTTTTTTATAACTTAAGACTGTATTTTTATCAAGAAAAGATTTCTTTAACTCAAAAGGTGTTGGCTTAGGAAAGGAAAGTTCAAATAAAACATCGACTACAGTTTTGAAAACTAGCTAGCTTTAATTTGTACCCTTATTCTTCTGATTGGTATTCTTCGTATAAAATAAGAAACTCTTCTTGAAAGAAATGACAAGCGAGTTTCGCACATGACTTCACCGTCCTCTGTTTTGTTGTCCGATCTTAAATTGAAAATTTTCGCGGCTTCTTACCGTCATGGCCCCAGGCCGCCCGTATACGCATCCAACCGTCCCAGCCTACCGTAGTGACCTATCTTAAAGTCCCTACAAGCGGCATGACAAAATGTCGTTGCTACTGGCAAAACAGAGATATCGTTTTGGGGAAATGCTTAAAAATTCCTGACGAAGAGTGTCGTATCTCTCGCCACCAATAGACACAGCACTGTTGAAAAAGTAGTGATTAAAATCTCATTAGAAGTTCACCTTTCTGTTCCAGGGAGACCTAGCTATCATTCCATTCTTTCCCTGACCAGGTCTAGGGCTTGAATATAAAGATCAATACCCAGTTGGGTGGACTGTGTTAGAGGGTCAACAACATGCAACACATAGCACTCTATTGAATGCCTTTCATCTAACGAAATTGGTTCGACAACAACGTTGTTATCTTCTTCTGAAGGAGAGGGGCGCTCTGGGTCATTCTCATACAATTGTGGTGGGAGACACGGCTGCTCTGGCTAAACATTGCAGCAGGGCTGATAAGACATCCCTGAACACTGAGAGAGATTATCTAAGGTTTTTTTTTGTCATAGGCGTTAATATTCGAACTGCTGTCTCGGGGTATACCTGGGTATACAAAGCAAACGCACCGTTTGATCGACAACGGCAACATGGTGCTCCACAATTTCCTCATCCACTTTCGTCTTGGAAATCTGGTCAGTTCTTTGAAGAACCGAGTCAAGAAACCTTGGAAGGTCAGACTCCACATCGAAGTGTAGCCTTGTGTCATCTTCATAAGCTTCTATTTCCGTAGCCGGAATTCTAGCCGCCGCCGCCATGTTTTTAACAAGCAATGATCTGCGTCACTGACCAGAAGTAGTGAGGGCTCAAAAGAGTTGAATGAATAGTTGAATGTTGAATAAATGGTTGAAATTGTTGAATAGATAATTTGCATGGGTGAATAAGGAATTGAATATAAAATGAATAGTTGAATGTTGAATGCGAAGTTGAATATTGAATAACGTGTTGAATGTTGAATATAAGTTGAATATTAAGCGTATATATAGTTGAACACATAATACAAAACTACATATAAAATTAAATGAATTGAATATTGCTACATTTGGCTTGCCATATATGACTCTAATTTCGCATGATGTTTGCCCATTTTAGGCCTCGGGAAGAAAAAAATTCGTTAAAAAAAATATTATTCACTCATCGTACTTAAACCAACGATTTTGTAACTAGGGTCCATAGGGCTTTATTCTGGCTGAGTTTGAGGCCAGGTCATTTTTTGACTATTTCCTGGTCTAGCTGATATATTAACGCGGAGCCGCTCTTAAGCGAGAAAAACCCCGTATTTTGGAAAGCAACTTTTTTACAAAACAAAGACTGATTAGGCGTACAAGCTTCGCGTACAAGACTTCGCGACTGGTAGGAATTTCTCTTTTAATCAATACTCTAAACAAGATAGTTTTGTTTTTTTGTTTTTTGTTTTTCACGGGAAAGTTATTTTATGAAAGCAATAGAAAACTTTTTTCCTGCGTTTGCATATCCTGATATAAACACGAGAGGGGTTAGGAGAATTCGAGACAGTTATAAACAGACAGTCATAACTGTCGAGAGCTATGCAAACACGCAAAGCGTTTTCTATTGCTTAAATACCGTCCGCTCTCGAAACCAATTAGATTGCAGGATTTGAAGGATTCCGCCCGCACGCAGCTTGGAAAAAATAATCTCCATTATGGTCTCCAAGCTCTGTTATACCGAAAGGAAACCTTTATTTCTAAATCAATGTTCCTCTACCGTACTTCAGGGATAAATGCTTGCTAACCAGAGATAAAAATGGCAGTAAAAATTGTTCATTCATGTTGTTTTTAATTTATAGAGAAAGCGGAATATCTGACAATTCATCCTCAAATGCCGTTCTATCGAGTATTTATGGGAGCATGTTTTATTTAGGGTAAGTTTTGAATTTTGTCAACACTGTGGGTTTTTTATTCAGTTTGACTTTGCACTTTGCGTAAATATAGAAAAAAATATAAGTTTTGTTGGCTATGGAACGTGGTAACTCAGTCTCGTGATCAGAAGCTATGGCACATCTCTTGTGACAAAATGGAATTCGATAGATAGATAATCATTATGTACAAATAGCAATAGCTGTAAAGCAAATATTATATAATTATAAAGGCTTAAAAACGTAATTACTAGTCGAGCACAATAAAACGGCGATCAGCTTCCTGTAAAGCTAAGTTGTGCCAGATAAACCATGTTAAACATAGTCTTCTTTTTAAACACGCACTTCTAACATTCAAACGCCTTTAAGTTTTAATGTTTGACACCTCACTAATTATGTGAGAAATTTATCAAAAGAAGTCAGTTACAGAGTGGTAGTGGGAAACCTGCAAAACCTGATGGGCTTGTAATATTGAGAAATCAAAATCAAACACTTTTATCAATATGAATATCAGCAGCTGTCTTTATCAGTGTTATTGTTTATCCTCCCACATTACATTTCGTTACTATGTCATTTTTTCCTCAAAAATTAATGCAAGAGCGTGCGTACTGTACTTTTTACATTTACTAGGCTAAACCCCCGTGTAAGTAAAGTACATGTAACAGGGTCTCATGGGGTTAGCCAATAGGCGTAAAACGGCCAAAAATTTAGTCGATAGCCGTAAGAATTGAAAAATTTTAACCGTTAACCGTAAAAGAAATTTTTCCCTAGATTTGTTGATTTTAAGGAAGGTGCTAAACTCACTTGTGACCGGTTGCGTTTCTTATTTCGCGGCTACTTTGACTCCTTACGCTCTCTCCTTCGCAGAGGCCTTTTTGTATCGCAGAGAGGCTGGGAGAAAGAAAAAGAAAGCGCGTGGGGTACGAGTCTTGCTTGACCTCACTTGGCCTGCGTTTTGTAGGACGAGTTGACAGCGCTTTGTTTTAAAATCTCCAATTTCGCCATCCAGTGTACATTTGGCAGTACAGTACTGGTGGCAGTAGTGAAAGCTGTTGTCAGTATTTTTCCAACGGGTGAAGAGAGGCCAATCGAAAGATACAAGGCAAGACACTAGGAGCATCGGACACTTTTAACACTCAAGAAAAACGTCATTGACCTTCATGGCCAGGAAGCCAGGAAGTTCGGTCTGAAAACTGTAAAGCCTCGCCAAAAGACTCAAATAGTATGCGTTCTCCTTTGTGTTATATTCCTAGACTTTCAATCAACTAAACAGGGGCTGTCATTGGTTGATTCCTGGTCACGTGGCCTTGACTAAAATCAAATGTATCCCGATCGTGATACATCACGCAATGTACCCCGCTAGGAATACATTACAGCGCTGATCAAAGCATGGTGGAAGGTGGTGTGACAGAAGGCGGGAAAAACACTGCCAGTTTTCTTTTTCGCGAATGAACACAACAACACAAACACGAAGCCTCAAACTAAAAAGCAACGATGTCGACTGTTCTGGTTCGCTCCAGTTATTCTTTTGTTGCTGTTGAAGTAAAAGTCTAGGAATATAACAAAACACTTAATGTCAGTTCCCTCAGGAAACAGTTAGTTTTGTTTCCCTCGGAAACTGACATTAAGTGTATAATAAAAGAAGCCGACAACAAACATTTGAGAAACGAAGAAAACAAGCGAGGCAAAAGTCAAAATGAAAAACGACAGAATCTCGCAAACGAGCAAAAACAAGCAAAAATTTCGAGTGAACAGTTCATAAAAGGAAGATTACAGTACTTACAGCGCCCTCGCTTGTCTCCATTTCGGAATGTCAGAATGACATAAAATTTTCTTAGGGGACTGGACTTGTAAAACTCCCCAGGCGACCAGGGTTCAGTCACTGGTCCACAAGGGTGAAGGACGCGGTCCACACTCCTTGATTTTTGGCAGAGGTAACTCTACCACATGCAGACTCCTCACGGTAAGTGTAACCGGAGTCGCTTGCGGTGGAGCCTAGCTTTCCCACTCCTTCTCAAGGTCCCCTCGTTGTTGCTTATGCGCTGTCCGACAGAAGAATTTCCTAGCAGTAACGTTATATTTTTGGGGGACAAAAAGCAAATACTCATGCTTAAACATCTCTTCATATCTTATTCTTTTTTATTTTTCCGCAGATTTACGAGCCATAGATCATGGCGAATAAAACTCTCTCCTTTGTTTCCTGACCAGTTTTCAATTTTAAGCCAACACGTTGCTTTTTTAAGGTTATCTAAGTCTTCAAGATGTTTTCTTGTTAATTTGTTATTCACAGAGCAACTATTGGGCCTAGTATTGCCGGAGTTACTGACGAATACTTAGGTTTCCAGTGGTCAACAAGTGTAAGTTACATTTTAACCAGTAAATCTCGCTCGTCTCTCTTGTACACAAAGCCCAAAGGTAAAACGTTCGATTTGGTGCACAGTGGTCAAGGATCTGCCGTTACCGCTATGTGCATACCTGTGTGGCACAGTCTTCCTTCTACTTTTATTATAGCTCCGTCTTTGCCCATGTTGAAGGCCACAGTTAAAAGCTATCTATCATAACATGCTACCCAGCTAGAGTGCAACTTCGATTTAACTAAGGGCCAATAGACTGACCAAATATGTTCCTTACGTCATAGTCCGAGTTAACGAACCAATCAGATTGCTTGAATCACCAAGATCACTGACTGTGTATATACTAATTCACTTTATTTCTTTTTCTTATTTTTTTTCTTTTACAGATCGCAGGCTTTATCCTTTTTGGTCATGTAAACAATTCATATTTTACCTTATCAGTTCAATGTTTTTTTTTTTCTGTACACTTACAGATTATTTAATAAATTACAAATGAACAGACTCCTTTGATGAATAAATAAAACGAAAAAATAAAATTTATTATATTCCCTCATTTTGAAATCACTGGTGATCCCTGCAAACTGACTGACTCTCAGCAGTGTGATTTATTTACGAATTACACGATTTTTTTCTCTAAATCAAAGATGTTCTCAATCGCGTCGTTCATGTTCTAAATCACGTCATTTCTGTTTTAAATTGCACCATTTTCGCTCAATATCGCATCATTTCTTTTACAAAATGAGATGTAAAACCTTGTTCCCGCTTCTCAACTAACCTTTAATATATTTGCTTCTTAATTCTTTTCAGGCGCTGCTGTTGTTAGTATTTACCGTGCTTAAACCTTCCTCTGATTGGTTAGTAATTCCGAAGTAATAATTACAAATCATTTGTGTCGGAGACTAATAGATATTATACATACATACATACATACATACATACATACATACATACATACATACATACATACATACATACATACATACATACATACATACATACATACATATATGATTTTATTTTATCTCTAATTTACAGAGTAGCTCAAAAGCTAATATCTTCAAGAAAAGAAAAAAGAAATTTCAAATAATGAAATAACATTACTAAGTACTAATTATATATATCTATTAATGCTAAGTGCTATGAAAGGAGATGGTTCGTATTAGACTTTTAAAACCAGCCAGAGAGGACTCCGTTCTATTTAATGTTCTCAGGTAAAGAGTTCCAAGTTGGGCGTGTTTAAAACACGAAATGATGAAATGACTTTCCTAAACAGTAAAAACAAATGATTCCCTGTTTTCTTTTTGTCGTGCCCAGTTGTCCTTCTACGAACCGGTAAAACTCTGCTCAGCATGCAAAACCTCACTAATCTTGTTGTTGTCACTTTCTGTTCGTGACTTATCACAGTCACGTGATCTTTCTCGTTCCAAGGGTCTCTCCTCTTCCCAGGGGCTTCTCGGTTTTCAAAATGGTGTCAGTTTCTGCTCCCTAGGGGTGGGGGGAGGGGGTGGTACTTGACCAATATTTGGGTATAAGTGAACCGCTGAGGGTTTGAAACCTGACCCAGTTCAGGACAAAAAATCCTTTAGTACATGCCCTGTTCAGGACAACATTCTCAATTTTATTACAAAATACAGGTCCTCTTGTTAAAGAAAATTCACTTTAGAGTTATTGCTTTTGTATTCTTGGAGTGCCAACAAATTTCATCGAGCAAATCAGACTAGGATTTAGGACAGACTCGCACAAAATTATTTACCTTGTTTATTCGTACTTGTAGAACTGTTAGCAATTTTTTCTTGGATTTGGACATTCTACTCCTTCATCTTCACCTACGTTTCCCCACGGACGAGCTATTCACGGCGTGTGTGATGAGCTTGCACGTGCACATCACGCAAGCTATGCGTGACAACAATCTTGTCACTAGAGCTTTCAAATCAGATTTTGGCTGCGCAATAGCGTAGAATGCGCGTGACAACTCCACCTAAACAGTAGTGGGGAGGAAACCAGTAAAAGAAAAATATGTATTATTTCTAAATAATTTTAGTCATTTTGCTAATTCGTCATTTCGCCATTTCGCTATTTCGTGTTTTAAACACGCCCCTATTAGCTAAGACTAGTATGAACCCCCCGGTTTAATTCTCGGTTTGCAACCACATGACAAGGCGGCCATGTTGGGAATCAAAAGAATAGAATTTTTTCTCGAATAATTAACATGAAAATAGAGTTTAGTTCCCAGAGGATAGAAATGCTTTTGTTCTTGACCAACAACATGGCTGCCGTGACGTCACGCTCAGCAGGAGACGATGTCCCTTTCTCCTCTCTGGAGCTCTGTTATTCAAGGAGTCCTTTTGACTCAGAACAGAAGAACGAATCAAAGAGGTCGTCAAGACATGAACAAGAGCTTACTTCCTTGACTTATGACTTAAAATGTTTTGTCCTTTACGTGACAAGGAATAGTCACATGGAATTATTTCGTACTAACTGGGGACACAAGAATGGTACCAACAACTATTAACGAACCATGGTATCAACAGCAGAATCCTAAGAAAAAACTGCATGCACAAGGATTTTTCAGGCTACTTGTTATTCAAAATTCGTCTGCAAGTGTTCTTCCAGAGTGACAGTCACATTTTTCTCCGTGGTGAAACAACTGTAACAGTTGTGCTTTTTATTTTAACTAGTAGGATGCCATTAACAGTTATGTTAAGAGGAGATTGCCAAGTTTTCAATTCAGTAGTTCAGTTTTCAAGCGCACGCACACATTAAATCAGAAAGATCTGTTTTAGCCCTAAAAATGAGTCCGTTTCGGAGAGTAAAAGTAAGTACAGTCCTACTTTTGAGTCCAATTTGGTTCCCTTAAATCAGGGCCAATACCGTCAATCACCTAGGGATAATTTGGACCCAAGGATTGAAATGTGCCCCAGCATGGGCTGGAAAAGTCTTTTAATGGGGCTGTTTTGGCTTAAATTGTGCTCAAATGGATCCAGGAGGGGCTGAATCAGACTTTGGCCTGCAGGGCTGAATTGGCACTTCCTTTTCTTTGCAACGTAAAGTCTGAAAAATTAAACTTTATTTCAGTGTGGCCCATTCAGCTCAGGGGCTGGTCTCCACAAAAACAAAAACAAACGGCAAAAACAAAAAAAAACGTTTTGAACAATACAAATGAAATGCAATTGGCATAAGCTTCTTTCTTAGCTTTTGCAAATTTCCCTTGTTTGACCGTAGATAAGACAGCACTGCTGATCCTAAGAATCATTGCATTGTAACATATAGACGAAAATAATATCACATCTCCTAATAGTGCTTCCTTGTATGTTTTCAGGATAAGAGATAATAATTCTGTTCCTCCTGAAGAAGAGGAAAAGCCTATGCTTGGAAACTCTAGATCCTAATGGAAGCCACATAAGCAGGAAAAAATACGAACCTCCATATTGTGTTAAGGCGCTAATGTTAAGTCACGTTCACGGTCTCCGTTTTTTATTCTCTGATTTGGCATACCATCCTGTGAAAACGGTCACGTAAAACGCGTCTTTACAAAAACTCCCGCCAAACTTGCAATTTTTAAAAAAAAACGGCATTTTACTGTATTTGTTTGGATGGATAAAAACGGAGTTTTCAGAATATCTGTTTTTTCATTATTCGAGTGGAGTGCCTGTAACTGCGTGCACTTACACTTTTAACAGAGATGCCCCTTTTTTCATAAGCGAAATGTTTGAGGTCATGTCAGGAAACGATTATTGAAAGGAAATAAACCATAATAATATGAAATTGTCAAACAGAAGCCCGAAAGAAACAATCCCTATATTGAACTAGAATACCTCAAATTTATTAATTGTTAGTATAATTACATTGATGATTATCGAAAATAGAGCGCTGTGATTGGCTAGGAGCTTCGCACCATCCCTCTATAATCACCGCGCGGTGATTATAGCATTGAAGGCTAGCAGTTTTCAAAATGGCAGCCAGATTTTTTGATGTTTTGGGGTCGGAAATTGATCAATAATTTTATTTTCTCGAATAATCATCAATGTAATTATACTAAAACAATTAGTCGCCTCAGGCGACGTGAATATTGGCGAATAGTCACCTCGACTTCGTCTCGGTGACTATTCGCCGATATTCACGTCGCCTGAGGCGACTAATTCTTAAATATAAAAGAAGGCTAATTTGCTGCGCTCTTTACTACCAGCAAGAGGGTGAAAGGAATCTAAATCTTTCCCTTCGAGATTTTTTCCTTTGAATTTTTTCCCTTTGAAACAAAAATTTCCATGGATGAATAAATCGTTTGTCCGGGAGGTAAGACGTTTTGCTTAAACCAGTGGACAGAAAAGGTTTGATGACGGATTTTTATACATTTTTTCACCCTCTTTTGGCATAAGGTAGTTCGTGGTCTCAAAGTGGTATACATTTTTAGCTATAGGTACGTTTTTAGAAGTCGACAACAGTGAAAATGAATTTAACAGCGAGGCTGAAAGTTGAAACTTAATAAATCCTAAGAAACGCACAAGAAAACCAAGTTGAACATGCTCAGATATCTCCTTAGATTTCTCCAAGATACTTTTTAACAAGAGCACCGCCTTTTTAATAGGGAGCGATATGATAAATACCGTCGCCTTCTAAGGTGTGTCACAGTATCTATGTTCAACGAGTGATACAATCTTCCAAAGTGTCTTTATGGATTATGCCGAGCGTTCTTCGTGTTTAACGATCCATTTTCATAAAAAAGAAATTTATTTATTTATAATTGTTATAAATTTGAGACAGATGTTTCACCTGAAAACATTTTTAGCTCAGTAGTGAGAGATTAGAAGATTTTTTGAAAAGATAAAGGCAATCAGTCCGAGTTGGATTTCAACCTGCAGTCCAATATAAACAATCGTTAAATTTACTGCAACTTCAAAGAAAATGTAAAATAGATACAACAAAACTTTGACCAGGGTCTGAGATGATATTCTCGGGATCCGGGAATTGTCCGAAATATAGTGCGGGATTCGGGAAAACGAAACATTTCTTGACGGGATATGGGCAGGTCGCTACTCGGGAAGCGAGACTCGCCAAAATCTTCGCTCGGGATGCGGTATTGGAAAATAACCGGTATTCGGGGTAGAGATGACACCTTTTCGGGATGCGGGATTGTTGTGAAAAAGAAAGGGAAAGCGGGATTTCAGACCCTTACTTATTGGGTCTATTTGAAGCAGAAGGATTGAAGCGGGCTTGCAACAGAGCCTATAGGGCGACATCAGCATCCACACCGTAATTTCAGAACAAAAAGCCGCAACAGTTAGTTTCAAACAAAGCGAGTATAAGTTCCTCTTCTATTTCAGACTTAGACCCGTGTACCGAGCTAGCTAGCGTTTGTTTGACTGAAAGCTGTAGTTTACAACTTCTCAAAGCATAATTTTACAGATAAATGGCGAAGTGAGAGTGGCATTTGGTAATTCGTACAAATAGATGGTCAGGGAAATACTTGTAAACTAAAAAAGCAATCAGTGGACTTTAAACGCATATATTCACAATTTGCTGCATCATTTAACAGAGCTCTGTTTAGCACTATGTTTTTTCCACTGACAGTCAAAGGAGACCAAACATGACTCTCATCACCGCAGACTTTCCTCTCAGGAATGGACCCAAGATATGCTTGGTCTTAAAGGCTTTTCTCACTTGAGCCAACCACAAGGATAATGAGGAAAGTGTACAGAACGGGAGATAGTTGAAAAACTTCTTACTTAAATACTTTGAAGTCAGTATTAGATAATCATATGAGACACAATGAGCTACAATGAAACAGACAGACTCACCTTCAACTGACTAGACGTGGTATCTATCTAGAAGTGTTTGTTTATTACGACTTGGAGAATTAGATAACCGCTACCATTGGTTCGGGCCTCTAATGTGCTAAAAATAATTCTCAAAATAAATACTTCCCATTAAAACTTGAGCGAGTTAAACATTATCATAAGTATCATTCCGTGACTCCAATATAATTAGTATGAGCATGTCAAAGTTCCCTTACTATTTAAAAGAAAATTTATAGTGGTTATAATGGTTACATCTTACAAAGTTTTAATGAATTCCCCGAATTTTAAATTTCAAATGTTCATGAACGTTTCAAAAACGCTTTTCTAAAAATCACCAAATTTCCTGACTAAGTCAGACATTTATGAACATTGGCATCTAGAAAAGTGGAATTTATTTCATATTTGAAGATACAGAAATAACGCAACTCTGGAAAAAGTATACCATTATCGAATTCACAGCCTGCAAATAATACATGTTTACATTATGAAAAGATATGGTAAATACGAAATAATCATCAAGGGCACAGGCTTCCCAGCAAAAAAAGAAAAAAGAATTCGAAGGGTTATCCTAACAACATGTAACAAGAGTCAACCCTGTGTACAGCCGTCCCCTCCCCTAAAACAAAATCGGGAGACCGATTTAAAAGGGAGTTTAAGATACCACGACAGCGACGTCAACGAGAACGTCAAAAAAGCACTAGGTTGAATAGGCAACGCTTGTACATCTTGTACATTTCTCTACCGTCACTACATGACTATGGCGTGAAAATGCCTAATATCACGTTTTATGGAGGACGTAAACAAGCGACGACAAAATTTTTTTTCTCTCTCTGAACTTGGATATGGTTGTTTGGAATTCGGCTCCATGAGTGTTCGCTTGCATTTGACAAAGTAAGCGAGATGAAATAATCGCGATAGAGATATAACGAACGCGAATTCACTTTTTAGGAGACGTTTTCGTGGCCGTCGCCGTTGTAGTATGTTAAACTCTCTAATTGTTTGAGGGGAGACGCCGGCTGTACACATGGGCTTCAAGAGCCGAGCCGTATAGAGTGTCCAAATTAGTCATTGAAAGTTCGTGATTTAGATTCCAAAGTCTCTTACAGTATAGAAACCAGTACGGGTACCAATTTGCTTGCATCACTTCTGATTATTGCAGTTTTCTTTCTTAAACGCACTAACTGCCTACAACGGAAGGTAATTTCCATGGAAAAGATAAAACGCTCTACAGCCTATAGTTATTTACACCATACATTGTCTTCGATGATACGCTAGTCCTAGGGCAATACATTGAAGATTTGATTAAGACGGTTAAAAATCCAGCATGTTCAACATGCTCCAAGATTCTTCGCATTAACAACGAGGAAAATAGACATCTTTTAACCACATCGATTACTTACGCGATAAAGTGTCAAGTTGTAACAAACAAAAATGTTGGGGTGACAAACAAAGAGCATTATGGTATGTTATGGTCTTTTCTGGAGTGGTCAACTACTTCTTGTATTTTTCCTTTTTCACAACTGCCACTAGAAAAACCGCATAAATACTCCCGTTTGAGATAGACCAATCGCCTCCAAAGCAAGCAATAAAATACCATGAAATCAAAAGTGAGATCTAATACAAATTTTTACCATCGTTGAGTTATTACAATTATTACTCCCTCGTTCACGGGACATAACTTGCTCGAAACATGCCTTCCGTTTTACTTTGTCCAATTCCGAACGTACAGCAGTCCAGCATTTGATTAACTCATAGCTCCCCTCCACAAGCTCTGATCTTCTGCTAAGCTATCCTGCGTCTGCTATATAACTCCAAGGCTCATTCTCAAATGTTCGTACACGACGTAGCTAATACTAACAGCGGGCGCAACTTTCATAAAGTTAGGTGCCAGACCTCTATAAAGTCCACGTGGACCATCTTCTTGTAATATTCTTTTAAAGATAGATACCATGTTATCTCCCCTGGTGGCATCTTTGGATCGCGCTGTTAAAATCAATAGACGAATAAATTAACATTCGGTTAATATTGTTTTTTAGTCTACAGGACATTGCGCTCATGATGATAAGTAAGGTGCCTAAGAGAAATGATAACATTCTGCCTGGTTAGCCTCCTCCGGAGACGTCTTTAAGGGGGGTCTTATTTCAGTGGGGAGGGAGATAATTCGAATCCCCTAAAAACACCTGCGCGAGAGACTGCTGAGTGGCAGGTATATAAAAAAAGTGTGGCGAGAGATAAACGATTCACACGGGAGAGTACGACACGCAAAAAGGGCGAGGTCAGCGCGCGTCCTCCTCCCTTGCGGCCCCGATCTTACTTGCGTCTTAAATTGCTTATGCGCCCACCACCAAGGCTATAACGATGTCAAGAATGTAAATTTGGGACAGCGGTAGTGTCCAGCTCTGGTTTTTCAAAAGATGGATAGTACTATCCACTGGATAAAAAACCTATCTAGCGGATAAGTATTTGGGAAATCAACGGCGTTATCCACTGGATAGAGATTTATCCATCTTTTAAACAACTGGGGCCTGGAGACAAGTGCCAATTGATGAGTCTTAAAAGCTGTTTCTGTATCTCAGAAAATTAGACTGTTCACAGTCCTCTATTTTAGTCGGGATTTAACCCCCCCCCCCCCCCAGGCTATGTAAACTCGATACATCTGAAACCAAGATTGCCGATGACAGTATCCATCTTGAAAGAGTTGACTGTGTCACTATCTTCAACATTTATCGTTGTAGAGAAAGCTGACAGCGAGAAAGGAAACAAAGTGATGGAGTAATGTGAATACTTTACCTTGAGCTTGTAATTTAGTCCTAACCAGTGACAGAGGATAGCTAGCTAATTGTCCACAGGTGCTTGACGCTGTACCACAAGCTAACAGTACAAACACTCCAGGATCAGCTGACTGGTTCTTGTGGTAATTTAAGTAAAGGTTTTTAAGTGTCTACAAAGCAAAATTTAAAAAAAATGGATTGGTATGCCAGTCACAATCTTCTTTGCAGTTTAACACATAAGTTTGGGAATTTCTAGCCTAATAAGTCTGCGAGTCAGCGCAGAAATCCTTTTTCTTCTGGATCCCCACATGTGCACCAGGATTTGAGTACGCAACATGACTGGAATGTTTAAAAAAACCATTGTCAATTTGCCAATCAAGTTGAAAGGAATTTCGAAGCGTATTTCCGGTAATTCTTGAAGTCCGTTGGGGCCCTGGAACAAGGATTCGGTGCTTTGAGCGCGTTCTACAATATTAAAAATTTAAGTCACTGCTGCATTAATCGCTTTGATAATGTTATAAAACAAGTAGTTCATGCTTCAGCTGTGCGTATGTCGAGATATTGAGCACGCGGGAAGTTTGGAGAGCACTCAAGAGGCTAAAGTTGCTCTCGGCTTAGCCTCAACTCGTACGCCTCTTTCATGCTCTCCAAACTTCCCGCATGCTCAATATTTCGACATACGCACGCTGGCGCATGAACTAATTGTTAAAATAATAACTGTGTTACAGTCTCAGCTGAAGCTGCAGCCTGATTCCGACATTTTCCGTACAGCGGAAGCAAAAAAATTAGAAGCAAAGTATTCATCTGGGACCCCGGCAACTCGAAGAAAAAAAAACAGAAACATGTTTGCTCAGCACACACTCGCTGGTCCATTTGCAAAAGGAGAGACTACATTACTGCACTTCAGTGTTCTACAAACAGTCAAACAACTACACTAAAGCTAAAAACGGGGCAAATTTAATAGACGTGGCCACTGTCTGAGTGGCAAGGGCGTCATCACCGTCATAGCGCCCTGTATATGTGCTTAGGAAATGGCGTTAACAAAAGTTTTACCAAATTTCACAGTGGTGATCAAGCCATCAGGTTGAGATAACCTAAAGGCTACTTTCCAATTTGGGATAATGAAATACTGGCCGCTGCTTTTTTGAACAGATGGCCATTATGTGGAGGTTTCAGGAGCAAGCTCTTGGGTATAGAGATAAGATGTTTGATCAAGTATGACCTTCCCATGTAAAGTAACAGATATCAAGCCTTACCTCGTATATAGCAAGATCTATTCCAGCATAAGGAATAATTCCTAGAAGACTTGGAAACAATCCTCGATAAAAGCTCCTAACTCCTTCAGTTGTTAATATCACATATGCTGCATGAAAGAGTCCTTTGTATTGACCAGTCCTACGAAGAGCTAACCTTGTTTTTAATACCTACAAACACAAGACAACAAGAATGATTTTTTACTTTTTCTGAAAGGCTCTTTCTGTTTTAATTTTGGTAAATAAATGAAGTGAAACCCGTAATGAGCGAACCTGCTAATGATAGGAAACCCTTTAATAAGTGTTGGATGTATATGGCATAGCTCAGTATGTTTCACACGTGTGTTCTCGTTTTTTTGTAAAACGACAGCAAACTCGTTCATTACCTTTTAAGTCTAAAACAATCAGCTACATGGAAAAAGTCGCCTGTGAAAACAGCAAATGCGCAGACTTCTCTCCTGTTAAAACGTCACAAGCGGCCAGGAGCGAAGAGAAACGGTTGTTTTCACAGGCTATGAAACATGTAAAGTTTTTGGATTTAACTCCATAAAATGTTCATAATTACTACTATTACTTCAGTTGAAAAAAAAAAACAATAAAACTAAGAGTATAAACCCTTTAAGTCCCAATAGTGTCCAAGATCAATTTTCTCCTTACAATAATATTATCCATACACTGTAAAGAGATAAGTTATGAGAATCAAAAAAATGATCACCCAAGAGAAAATACTTTGATCTTTGAACAAATCCTCTCAACCAATTCTTTAAGGAAATGTATGGAGATCAGTTTGGAGAATTTGTATGTGGATACTGGGGCTTAAAGGGTTAAACATCATAAGGGAATACTACCTCAAGTGGATATATAGATGTTTGTGAAGCTACACCGGCCATGGCACCAGCTGTTAGTCTTTCACTCACACCAAGCTGTTTATCATCCGCACCTAACAGTTTCTTTGCCTGTACAAATGACATTTCAAAATAAGGCCAATAATGATTTTTAAAAGGGGGTTAAAATGTAAATCACCTGGCCCCGGTTGTTCGAAAGCTGGATAGCGCTATCCACTGGACAAATCACTATCCAGAGGATAAGTATTATGACATCCAATTGTGCAATCCAGTGGATAGTAATTTATCCAGTGGATAGCGCTATCCACCTTTCGAACAACTGGGGCCAGAGGTTTAGTTTTTGTTTTTCAACCTTCCACAGGTTCAAGAGGTCATTTTCCTTATTTCAAGGAATTCCTTGGCCAGTTGGTGAGGGCTGAAGTTGTCTAAATTTGCACTGCCTAAAATTTAAATGTAGATTAAACTTCAACTAACTTGGTTTTAATTTTCAGGTTGCTGTTCTTGAGTTTGTGCCCTTTTGAGTTCATTCCCTTTTGACAAACAGTATTACGACTGTATCAACTAAGGCTTAGAATGTTTTAATGATCCTTGACCATCACAACATAGCTAACTGCCAAAAGCCAACATTGCAGCAATTCTAGTGAATTTCTTTAACCCTGCCCTCCAAGATTGAATGATGAAGTCTTGAAGGAGCCTCTACAAAATCCTATGGTGTTACCATTCAAATGAATTCCCCTAAGCAGTATTTCCTGAAATAATAGCCATCCCTCATTTAATAGCCTCCTTTTGACGGATATGTTTAAAACAATCACCCCCGCCCCACCCCTATAGGTTACCCACTAGGGATACCCATAGCGGTAGACCTGGAGCATGAAGCAAAAGTGAAGTCTGATCCAACAAAACTGATCAGAGACAATTCAAGCTCTGACGCCGAGGACATTGACATTGAAAATTAATCAAGAAACCGAAATTTGGAACACTTTAAATGCCAATGTTCAGTTTATTTGATTTGATTTTTTTTTTTTATTTAGTGGAAAAATAGAATAAAGTATTTAGGGCAAGACTCCCAGTGCACACTATTTGAAATAATCAGGAGGGCTGGCGTAGTGGTGAGAGTGCTCGTCTCCCACTAATGTGGCCTCAGTTCAAATCCCTGTGTTGATGCCATATGTGGGTTGAGTTTATTGTTGGTTCTCTCCTTTGCTCCGAGGGGTTTTTCTCCAGGTACTCCAGTTTTCCCCTCTCCTTAAAAACCAACATTTCCAAATTCCAATTCAACCAAGAGTCAGCTAGACGAAGAACCACTTTGTGGATGTGCTACCTCTAACCATTATTTAATATTTAGTTATTTATTTATAATTGCCTATCCATAAATAATCAGCCCCTTTTGGTGTGAAAAAAGAAACAATCACCCCCAGCTATTATTCGAGGAAAGACAGCATTTGTTTTTCAGCATTTTACAAAATGGAATTTGAAAATTTTGTCAAATTTTCACTTTGCTCACTTCTGTGCTTAAAAGGATTAAGAGCATTTACCTTTTCATAAGCAAAAAATTTTATAGCTGATTCTGGTGCAATTTTAACTACGTTGGCACCATTTCCTCTCCATAAAGACTTGACACCACCTTCTTTTATCATCATCTTGAAACCAGAGGAGATTCCTATTCTGTTTTGACTTGACGCTTGTACCTGGGATGTAAATAGCAAGTTTAGCTTGCATAGCATAAAACCATTGATCAAGTCGTTTGATTACACATATAATTGGTGGAATAATGCTATAAATTTACTATTGCAATAGTATGCCAATGCCAACAGTATTTTTTGTCAGTAGTATCACTTCTATCATACTAATCAGTGATTGCAACAATAATTACTTCAGCTGTGGTGATACTATTGCAATATATTGGTCAAAATTACCTTTTAATAAGTAAATTATGCATTATAACCTCATATACTGAAAAAATATGGAAAAGGTAGATCCATGCAATAAAGTGTATCCTTACCTGTAATAAAACTTTTAATCTATCCAAAGGTGCCGTAGCAGTCCTGGATACTGCAGTTTAAAAACAAAATAAATTCTGCTAAAATTTAAAAACAAACTCAAATATTATTTGTCTGATGTCATCTTTTTAGTCAAACAAACCAGAAACATTGTCAGAGATACATTATTTGACTTTTCAGCCATTACTGTGAAAACACTCAGCAACAGAGTAATAGTCTTTAGCAGCATTTAATCTGCTTAGATGCCATGTCCAAATACAGGCAGGATCTAGTCAGACCTGGGAAAATTTTAATGGCACATATTCCACTGCATGACTGTTATTTGCAGCTCCGCAGTTAAATGGGACAAAATAGGGAAATTTCTACTCAAAAAGAAACATCAGATTGCCAATAAATTCTGCAAAAATTACATGCAAGTGGCAGCTATATACTTCTGTAAATGGCTTAAACCCAAGAGTCATGTCATAAGTGAAGCAATAAGATCGGCTGGGTGAGTACAGTCCTGAAGAGGACTTCTGTTGTCAGTGACTGATGTTTTGCCAACCTGTGTGGCAGTCATCTTCAGATTAAAAGGCCTTTAATACAGCTGAAGATGATTGCCACACAGGTTGACAAAACTTTAGTCACTGTCTGACAACAACAGGCTTATTTGGGACTACACCCACCCAGACAATCACATTCCACTTGCTCATTTTATACTCCTATTAACAAAGGTGCAAAAACCTTGAAATACATGAAGCACGTCATTAAAATATGTGGAAATAAAAACCACTGTACCAACCTACTCCAGCACCACCACCTGCGACGAGCTGCCTCCACCACATCCCTGATACTTTCTCTTCCTCCGTGAACTCATCTGGGACAGTCATGTCCTCCCCGATATCAATAACCTATAAATTAAAACATCAAGCAATACTATTTAACTTTTACCCATTTCAAAAAGTCACCATTTTAACACATATGTATTCGGAAAGTAAAATAATTTGCTGGACCAAACTTAATCACATTAAATTCAGTAGAGCACCACTACAATCTTGGACAAAATAAATGGAAAACCTTGACCCCCCTCCTCCACCCTCCCAAATCAAAGATGGGAAAATGGTGCGTTTTTGCCCTTCACGCGGCTTGATCCTTGATTTGGGGGGGATGGAGGTTTTCTGTTCCATTTTATTTTGTCCAAGACTGTAGCTCAAACTCCCAAGGAAAACAAAAAAAACTTTGATTTAGTAAGGGTGTAAGATCAGCATAATACATTTTACTGAAAATGCCACCAAAGAGAGTAATATTAGTTTGAGTTAACTGACTTCAAGGTTTTGGGGCTCCACAGCAATAATGCATCCAGCCATGGGAAAAAAATGGAGATAACAAGAAGTATTAAATAACAACAAAGTAGGGTGAAGAAGCCCACAAGTTGTTCTTATCAAAGAATCATCCAGAGAGAGTATATCGAAAGAGCAAAAAGAACAAAGCTAAAGCATGGTCACTTTTGTGAATGATTCAAAAGTTAATTATTACCTTCGTTAAAAACTAATCATGCCATAACTTACAGTATGATGTCTCCAAAACTGAATAATATCGTGCATACTATGTCCGCTGGGATTCAACAAGTGATATTCCCTCCATTCATTCCAGTTTACTTTTAAGGTTTTGTCCCTATCCATGCTGAAGGTTTGGAAAAAGAAGATTAAACTAATGTACTTTAGGAAATAAAACACTGATTTAAAAATGTACTCTAAATCAAAGTTATTTGCAATCTTAGTGCTAAAATGTACAGTAAAATTCGTTGTATTGCGCTGTGCGTATTGCAAACTTTGAAGGGATTTTGGATTTTTCTGTTCTGTCAATCATTTTAGTGAGGGTGGGGTTAATGCAAATCACAATGTAACATGCTCGCCCTGCTTGGCGGGGGAATGACTCTGGACTGCTCAAGATGATGATGGCCGCGTTTTCTTTGAAACTGGATAGTTTTGCGTGAAAAACAAAACTACAAAAGAGTAAAGTCAATCTTGTTAAAGGGCCATGATTAGTTCACTATAATGTGCCCTTCTCCATTCTAATTTTCTTCTTTTATTATTATTATTATGTGCATGTAGTTTAAGCAACTATTGTATTATTGAATACAATTACTGTATTACTGTACAACTAATGTATTATTACTGTACAACTAATGTATTATTATTGTACAACTAATGTATTAAAGGAGGGAGTAAAAAAAAGAAAAAGAAAAAGAAAAAAATAAAAACAAAAAACAAACTGTTCAAGAATAGCAAAAGAAATCGTGATGGTGAGTGGATTTTGTTGAAGGAAGGAGGCAGACGTTGCTTAAATTTTCTTGTAAGTGACAAGAATAAGAAAGATCAGAAAAATCTGAGAAGCAAACTGAAGTAGTTGATTATTGCCCGAAACAGGATGATCACAAAGCAATGAACCTTGAAACACGAAACAAACAAAACAGATCGAAATCCACCAATCACAAACCATGAACTTTTGAAATCATGCAAGTAAACATGTGTTTCCTAAGAGGTCCACTAAGACGATTGACAAAACAGAAAAACCCAAAAATCCTTTTGCAAAGCGCACAGCACAGTACAATGAGTTTTGCTGTAAGTTTTAGCACTGAGATTGCAAATTACAAGAAACAAACCACCAGGATACATGAAGGAGCTTCTGACACATAAATAACATCAAATCAGACAATAAAATAACAGAAACATGACATGTTTCACTAGGACATACTGCTAGATAGCTACAAATCTCCCAGGTATACATGTAGCTTTTTTTGGTCATTGGCCAAAAACAACTAAAACATAGAGTGCATAATTTAATCAAATAAATCCTGTGTGAGTTACAATCTATTTCTGCTCATCAGTCCTTGTGATTACTCAACTTATGCCTTTTAATGCAAATAACATTACTCTTTTTCTGTCAGTCACTCTGATGGTAACAATCTGGAACCATATTTTCTATTTGAAAGGAGTATACACCATTTTCGATAGAATGCATCCAAAAGCTTTTCTTCAAGGCTGTGCTCTAGCAGTGCTCCGGAGGCCCCTGGCGCCCAACTTTTGCTCTTGGGTGACTACAAAATCTCTGTTTTTGCATAGAAATCATATGCTGGGCACCCTTGATTTCACAGCATCAGAACACTGGGGTCCCTAGGTGGGGGCACTTTGACTTGACCTTACAGCTGTAATCTACCTTTTCAATAACAGGCCTACTTCCTTATCTGTCACATGAACATCCATCTTCTCAAAAGCTTTCTTGAGCTCTGTAGCATCCACACTTCCTGGAAGGACAATCAAGGACAGACAGTCAGTTTCAGTCTACATCTGATTAGCATTTGAAGAAAAATACAAAGATCATATAGACAGAGAAAATGGAGAAGAGTGTAATTGGGTTTGTCATACCACTGCCATCTTGATCAATGGATTTGAACACAATCCACAGCTTCTTCTGGTGATCTGTCACATACTTGACAAACTCTTCAAATGACATGTGTCCATCAAGGTTCTGATCACCAAGAGTCATAATTTGCTACAAGGGCGAAGCACACAGCAAAAGCTACTTTAGAATGCACCTCTTGTACTATTACTTCCTTTTAAGAAACATTTTCACAGGGCTGTCGCTAACATTTTAAGTCCCCAGGTATATGCAATTAGTAAGAAGGGAATTGTACAGCTACAAAGTTCTTGTGGTGATCTATTTTTCATTTCTTTCTTATGAAAGTAGCTGGGGATCACACTCCTGATTGCCGTAAACCCCAAGGACTCAAATCAGAATAAAGTTGTGCGTCTATTGTTAGCACTGGCGATCAGTAAAAGAAGTCACCTTACAGCAGCTATCATAAAATGTGATAATTTTTTCTCTAATAATAAAGGTACATTTTTGTTGTTGTTGATAATGTTGTTGTAGCATGTACAGTTGTGTACCATAGCCAAGGCTGTACTCAAAAATACAGATGTAGAGTAAAGACTAAACATTCTGAACCCAAAATGAACAACTTTTTGCATGAAAATAATATTACTCTTCACTCCTAGAGCATGGTATTAACTTATGGTGAGATTTGACACACTAATAATAAACTTTTAGATCTGTGGACGAAATCGTATGGTGTTACCATTCAAAACAATGAAACCTCTTTAGGACATTTGGTAAATAAGAAACCTTACACCATACTATTTATTTCAAAGGATTTTACAAAAAGAAATTTGATATATACATTTTTTTCTTGGTACATTTTTTTCTTTGACCAGTTTTAGGAATGAAAGGATTTAAAATATCATTTCCTTCAAGCTGGAACTGACATAAAACCGTTTAACCCTAAAGGTATTAAACATTAACAAATGTAAAACTATAAATCGATGCTCTTTCTAAAAAAATTAAAATGTTAATAGCTGGAATCCTAGCGTGAAGCTCAAGCCAAGCGTATCCGCGTAAATATGGCTTTTGTAAAACATTTCTGGGTTTAAAAAGAAACATTTCTGGGTTTAATTTCCTGAGAGCATAATAATTGGTATTGGCTATGTCGGAAGAAAAGCAATGAATTTATTCCTTTGGAATTTTCCACTTTAGTAAAGATTGTATTTAAAACGGATATTGCAATTTATGCAAAATTAAGCTAAGAAGTAAGCTTACAATGCATAAAAATGCTTCACACTCAAAAGCAAAACAATATATTTTCGTGATAAAATACAAGACGTTCAAGTATATTGCAAATCTACAGTCAAATTCAGAGGTCACCTTTGTTCAGTCTTGTTACTCATGGGAAAGAATACACGCAACAAAGGCAGTGATAAATGAAAAAAGGAAGCTTTAACTTAGCTGTGATATCATTGCTGTGTTTCATACAAACCTGAGCTTGCCCAGCTTTGTATCTGGATCCATGCAGATGCTTTAGACCTTCTGCAAGCTCGTTAACGTCTATCCTTCCATCGTTGTTTTTATCAAGCTTCTTAAATAAATCCTCTACTTCTTCCCTATCCATCTGGTAGCTGTCTCCGTCGTGTCTTGCTTTATCTACATCATCTGCATCTGAGGCCATGTTTACCACTGTGGAACCATGATGGCGGTGGTTCGGTTCCAGCTCTGTGGCCAGGCCTCGACGCATTATTTTCGACGAAGAAATTGTATCCTGATATACTTACAGTCTCTCCATGCTGTAATTTATACAAAAGACACTGAAAGAAACTCTTCCTTGCCATGTACAATTAACCTTCGCAGAATTCGCTTTCCATTGTGCTGGAGTGAAAGTTCAATCCTGTTCTCGTTCTCACCAAAAGCCGGTGCATTAGAAAAGAAAGCCGCTGAGTTTTATTATCGTCTGCTCAAAAATCACGCACCGTTTAGATCAGGGCGGATAAAGGTTGGGCGGTGAAACGAGCGCGTCCGAGCAAAAAGGTGTGATGCAGTGGACTGGGACTCTGCTTAGAAATTAAATGTCGCTTGTTTTTCTTCGGTCAGGGCTTGAGATGTGGTTTGTCCATTAGACACTGCCGCTGTCACTGAATTATGGCGGCTTGATTTGTTTTCTTGCACTTCTTCCTCGTTCCTTAATTTTTGCTGGTACGCTGTCTCCGAGACGAAAATGTTGCTATTTTTTGCGGGCGGTTTAGTCGGAGTAGACAAACATTACATCTCTTTCAAAGGGTTTTAGTTTAACTTATTACTTCCTAGACTCTACCACTGAATTATATTTTCGTTCTACTTCTCGCCAATGTTGATGTTATTCCAAAACAAAAACAACTAAGTACTGTCTAAAACACGAAGAAAAATCTCATCCATGGCAAACTAAAAGACAGCAGATCGTCTTTCGTGTATTTTATAAATGCGTGCAGCGCGTGCAAGGTGAAATTATGCTAATTTCAATCACCATCATCCTTCTTTTTAATTTTGAAAAAAAACATCTCATACGTCTTCTTTTTTCTTCGAAACCTCAAACTTAGTTTCCCCTCAGTTTTTACTGTTTACCTTGTTTTGTTTTAGAGAGAAAAACGGAGAAAAAACCTTACAACTAACCCCAATAAATTTTGTTTACATGTGGTTGCCGGATTTGCGACGCATAGCGCGAATCGCCATGGCGCGTTGCACCCGAGAAGCAAAGTTTGAAGCAGTACAACGCCACTATATCAAAATATATCAATCTGATTTTTTGTTATGTTATATAAAATTTATCCCCCTTTAACATATGTAAAAATTGAGGTTAAGAAGTGTTAAGCTTTTGCAAACGAAACGGCGAAAGACGATTAGGTGATATTTAGTGGAAGGAGGAGGTATTCAACACTTTCAAAGTAAACTCAAATTTTGGCATTATACGACCAACAAGTTTGACTTATAGGCATACAGACACAAACATATGAAACTGTTCATTGATATTGTTATGAAACGAATTTATCTATTTAACACTGTAGCCTGAAATTACAGAAAGAAAATAGGATTTCTGGTTTGCAGAAAGGAAAATTTCGCCGGCCTTCAAGCGCACCGGAAGCGCGGAAAGAGCGCTCGTGCCAGTCCTACTCCGCATCACACATTAAATGAAGAGCGGAGCGCTCGTTTCACCGCCCAACCTTTATCCGCCCTGGTTTAGATCAACCATGTCCGCCGCTCCGCCGGAAGGATCTTTTGTTTTTATTTTACTAGTGATGCGGAGAACTAAACAACAGTGGGGGATGATTTTACACTTCTTCTCCAAACATACCGGCTGGACCGGACAGGACCCGGAGTGATTTGGGCTGGCCCAAAAACATTCACTGGTGCGGAGGTCGCCTGAATTTTATCCGATTGCTTCGTTACTGAGGGAGTCACTGAACGACTCGAAGTAATCGGATGAAATTCAGGCTAGTACAGAGGATCCGTTAAAAAATTGTCTTTATTGTCTTAATTTTTAGAAAATTTTAACTTCAAAATTTGATTTGCAGAGCTTGCTGATACATCGATAAGACGATAACTGACATTATCAGGGCTCCCAGTCCCAGTAATGCAATAACCTGCCGCTAAATGCACTCGCAAGTAACAAAAATTAAATTCAACCCTTTAAATGAGCTTAGGAATGAGAGTAGGAAGACTGAGACCGCGCGCGCATCAGGAGAATCTGGGAGGAGGGGGGAGCTAAGCCTCGCCCTCACTTTTCGAATAATCTTTTTTTTTTCTGGTTATTTTAGTGCATAAGATTCATTACTTAGAGAAAAAAATTATTTATCTATTTTCAGATGCGCCTAGTAGACTTGGCAAGATAATCCCTGAAAGCTTTACGTTGACTCTTGGGACTTTCTCCGATAACTAAACTTTACAGTTTGACTCAGTCATTTGTTTCGAAGTCTACTGCTGAAAATACGATTGGTACGGACTGATTTCATCTTTTCACTTATCATAATTCGAGGAGTACTAAGGCAAAAAAATGTTGAATAAGAATCGAATTAGAACCAAATCAGGCACCCTTAACCTGGGCACCTGTTTAAATGCATTACTCAAGCATCCGTCGATCTGGGGGGACTATAGATATGTGCTCTTGTCAAGGTGGACTCGACAGCGTCTTCTGCGGCTGCACAGTTCAATGCGGGAGTGGCAGTCTCTCAGTAATAGATGTGGTTGGTGGCGTCTCTTCGGAGTTTTCTTTCTTTCCTGCCTTCTCTCATCTGATGTGCCTCCACCGCCAACGACACTTCATATTTTTTTAGCCCTTGGTTCACAACCTATCTCCAATGTGTCTGGTCAGAACTGATGGTCCCCAAGTCTACGTGATTATCTGCAGTGGTCTAGTTGTTGAGTGGGCTCTCTGATACAGATTGTCAGAGAGGAGCTACTTTGGTAATGGGTCATCGTCGATTTGGACAACATGACGTCCATTACCAAGCCAACGCATTTGCCTTTGCTTTAACAGTGAGAAGACGTTTGGCAAGTTTGGTCACCTCAGTTGTCGAGCCGATTGATGTTCAGAAGACGTCTAGTACTCGTTGCCATACAAAAGGGTACTCAGCACTTAAGCTCTGTAGACCATGGCCTTGGCCGGTGTGTAAGGTCCGTTTGTTGTTTGTCCACACTGTCTTTGACAGACTAGAAATCGTGATTGCTGCTTTGCCTATTCTCTTGTTGAATATCGAGACCGAATGTAATAGTGGAGCCCACATAGTGACTTTAAGATCCAACGACGCGGACGGCGAAGAGAACGTAAAAAAAACAATAGGTTTTATAAGCAAAACAACAGCTTTGCACGTGCATCACACTTTTTTTGTACATTTCTTTCCCGTTTTTGCACGACTACGACGTGAAAATGCCTAATTTCGTGTTTTATGGAGGACGTAAACAAGCAGCGACGAAATTTTATTTCTCTTTCTGAGCTTGGATATGGTCCCTTGAAATTCAGCTTCTGGGTAGGAATAATCCCTATAAAGACTGAAAGAACGCAAATACACTTTTTTAAGCGACGTTCTCGTCGCCGTCGCGTCGTTGGATCTCAAAGTCCCTTATGTAAAATCATGAACGCGACTTCAAGCTCAGTGCCGGTCAAATGTTTTGATGTCAGGTTGACTGAAATCTTGCCTCATTACTTGCGTTTTTTTAAGGCTGATAGTTAGCACGAATTCCCTGCATACAGTGCTAAAGCGATTCATGAGTTATTGTAGCCCATCCTCAGTCAGTGTGTGTAGTAACTGCTGAATCATCGACAAAAATAAATTCGCGTCTGAAGCACTTCTTACTAATGTTGGTCTTGGCTTTCAAGCCTGCAAGATAGAACAGTTGGCCATCAGTTCCGGTGCCTGGAGGTAAATTCCTTCTTCCTTCAGTTGAATTGAAGGTCAAAAGTGTGTTTCAGCAGGATGGCGAGCAAGATTCCAAAAAAGGTAGAAGCCAGAACACACCAATTCGTATGTTGAAGGTATCAGAAGGTGAGCCACCAAAAAGTACTGAGCAGTGACTTTCATATCATGATGAAAAGGTCTGATGACACTGAGTAGATTCGGTCGGCAACCAATTCTCGGGAGGATCTATACTTAGCAAGTAAAATGCCTTGGTGTGATCGCTGAATGAGATGGAAAGTGTCTGTCTCTGCCCCCTACATTTTTCTTGTAATTGCATGTCTGATGGAGAATATCATCTCACAATCGTCGATCGTTTGGTACGGAAACCACACTGAAGCTTTGGATAAACTCCTCTGCAAGCACTTGGAGACACTTCAGGACATGGAGAGTAAGAAGCCTTGATGATTGTTGCAATCTCTCCTAGACTACAAAACAGTCGGTTTTTTTCTCAAAATCGGTAAAGCGTGCCGAAGCGAAGAGTCTTACGCGCGCAAAGCGCGCGAGCCTCAAAGCATGTGAGGAGCGTCTCTCCCCAGTCTCCCTCTCCGTTTTCAGCCTCGTTCCAGACCTTTTGTTTGACTGCTCGCGCGTACTTGAATATGCAAAAATACGGACTGTTTTGCAGTCTAAATCTCTCCCGTCCTCCCCTTTTGTATGGAGTGACTATGTTTGTGTATCTCATGTCCTGTGGTACCTTCCCCTCCCTTCAACACTGCAGGCAGATGATTTCGTAGAGCTCGGTGAAGGAACCGCTTTCAGAGTATATTTGGATTTCATCTAGTCTGCTAAACAGCCGTTTTTAGTGTCGTCACGCAACGCTCACGTTAATTGCGTGAAGACACTAAAAACGGCTGTGTAGCAGACTAGAATACCACCCTGACGGGACTCCTTAGTTTCCAGGTCTCTTTCAACTCCCCTTCAGTAGGTTCACTATCCAGCTTCTCCAGAACAGGTGAGCTCTTTTTGGCGTTCTGGGCTTCTTCAGACACCATATTTTTTCTGGCATACAGCTTAGAGTAATGCAAAATTAAGGTAAAAAAACCACTGCAAAAACCGTGTACGATCAATCTTGCTCAACGTCGGATCCAAAAAGATCGTGATCAGTCAAAATATACTAAAATTGAAAACGTTGCAGTCAAGAAGACTTTTGCATGGACTGATCAAACAACGTGAAATAGAGTTGAGTTGCGATATTTCGACTGGCCAGTACCAGTCTTCATCAGGTTTATTAAGATATCACGAATTTACAGCGTAATGTTATACCAAGCGCTCCACCTGTTGTAGTAGGACCTGGATTTTCATACCTGTAACAGATTTTAAGGGCACTCTTTTCTTCTGAGGTGGACAAAATCATAAAATTGTCAAATTTGACGTTAGGAGAACGACTAGCTACAATATATCCAAAACAGCAACAGACTAAAAAGTGCAGAAAAATTGCCTCTCCTCAAATCACAGGTCCCCAAAAGGAATTTTCCATTTAAATGGTAAGTAAAGCTAAGAGAAACCTAGCCTGGGTAGCGTTTTCATGTGGTTTCTGGGCAACGAAAGACCGAGAGGCTTGCTAACACAGAGGCGGTGGTGAATACAGAGGGCTGTAAATGCATTACTTAATACCAGGAGCCCATAATAATACTAGGCCTTTCAAAACTCCTAAAACTGGAAGTAAATCCAATAGACCTCTTTAGCTTGTATGTTTTGTTTTCCCAGGAGCCTATTACCCCAGGCTCCTGTCATGCGATAATTCTCTAGGGAACTGTTTCTTACATGTTTCATCTTATTCACGTGCATATGTGCGTATAATTCATGAAAAGACAAAGGGTGAAGTTCCCCTGGGACCTCTATTGAGAAAACAAAACAAACAAGCTATAAAGAGGTCTATTCTCCCGGTGATATGCAGGTTGCTGTGTGGCTAGCCTAAATTTCATCCGATTACTTCGAGTCGTTATTACTCCCTCAGTAACTGCTGATCGTGACAGGAGAAAACGACTCGAAGCAATCGGATGAAATTCAGGCTACTGTGTGGCGCAAAGAATTTAGGCCGGCCCAGGCCTTTTCGGTTTTCAACATCGCTGCCGTGATCTGTGCGGCAGCAAACGACCTCGCAACTAGGAAAATTTGCAGTCTGTTTACTTTGAATATATATGAAGAAAAAAGGCTCTCTTTCAAACATTTCTCCAAGGTAATGTCCTTTTTATGATCCTGTTCCCTGACGTACCAGTGCCGCTCCCGCTTCGGCTTCTGCAGACGCAGTGAATCAAAAACTTGTCAATCCGGTACGTGGGACCTTGCCGGGACCAGTTTGCATAGAAGCTTTGGTTCCATTCTGTGGGCCTCGTGCGACGTTGCTGTTGTGATACGGGGGAATAGCAGTGATCACTTTGTATGAAGATTAAAACGTTTCAGAGCATAGTGGGAGATGTGGCGCATTTCTAAAGTTTTTAAACACGTCACGAGGTGGAATTCGGCTATAAATCAGCTGAATCGCTTTTCACCTTACCTGCTAAGAAAAGAATACAGCTCTTCAAATGCGGGAGACTCGGACGTAAAAGCTGGAGTTCCTTATGCGACTCTCCAGGTAGGCAGGACCCAAATTTGTGCACATTTCCTGTTATTTATATGTGTTCTTTTGGATTTAACTACAGAATACAGGGCCAATTTTTTAGGTATATTCGTTGGGGTGGCTCGGTGGCTCGGTATTCCCAACTGAGGAGCCACCGATCGCGAGCCGAACTACATAACCTCGACTAAAGAGCCACCGAGCCACTAAAATACATACCTTTACTTTCTCTTTAAATTTTACACTTTTACGTCTTTTTTATGTATGTCTTATATCTTTCTCGGTCTTTAAATACTTGTCATGATTAGCGAGCCACCGAGCCACTTCTGTTTAAGACCTTAACATATGGCCCTGTATTATGTAGTTGCTGTAGTTAAGCCATTCTATTTTGGTGAATATTATTTTTTATAAAGGTCAGAGACAGAACGCTTCGACCCAACTTGACCCACCTGCAAAAATAACCTATTCATGAAAACCCCTAGAGGAACTTTCAGAAATTAGATCCCTTTTGACACCCTTCAATAAAATTCTCAAATCAGAGAGGCCAGTGTCAAATGGCGTATTTCATATTAGTCGAATTCTTAATCTGGTTTTGCAGCCCAGCCCAGCCCCCTTCTTTGTGATTTTTTATTCCTCTTAGTTCTTAGAAAATGTTTTGATTTTTAGTTTGTATGTGTTAGGAGGTTAATTCATATAGGGTCCACCTCTTTAACTTCCTTTTCAGGGTGTTATTTTTGTATTTTTATTTTTATGATACCTTGAATAAAGTATATATGTATGTTCTATAGCTTATTTCGACGTGCCTTTTTTTATTGCGGTTTTCAGCTCCTCCCTGGACTTAAGCCCCTCTGTTTATAAGCCTTCCTAAAACCCCATAGAGCAGGTATGAATACCGCAAAACTACACAGAATTACACATAAACAACGTATGTGCTAACATAAGAAAACCGCATTGACATTACCCAAAATTTCTAAATACCGCAAACTGCTTGGCTTTGTAAAACCACAATACTGCAACTTAAAATAAAATGTATATGAAACCACACCGTAAATCAAGCAAAACTGCATCAATCACAAACTCTTGCGCCCTGCTTCCCTTACCAAGATGTACAAGCTTAGGGCTCATGAGTGGCAGTTAACAGTACTTCATGCATTGTGTAGACAGGTTGGAGGGTGCTGCCAGGAACCTGCCTGTAGGGCTTGAGAAAAATTTTTATTTCCATGTATGCTTGTCACACTTGCTTCATCCCTTGCTCAAAATATATAATCTTGCCCAAAACCTGTTTGTGGATTTTGTGTTCACTAATTTTAGCAATTCAGATATTTCTGGGATTTTCCATTTCAAACGGTAAAGGTGTTTTTTCAATTGTATCTATTACAAAATAGACAGAAGACAAAAGAGCTCCAGATTCTGTCCAAGCTGAAGCTGATGTTGTAATAATAGGTGGAGGTTCTGTTGGTGCTAGCACACTGTACCACCTCACCAAACTTGGTGTTAAAAATGCCGTCCTGTTAGAAAGGGATCAACTCACTTCTGGAACAACCTGGCATAGCGCTGGCCTTGTGTGGAGATTACGGCCCAGTGATGTTGAGGTGGAGTTACTTAATTGGACGCGCAAACTTGCAAAAGATATTTTAGAAGGGGAGACAGGGTTGTGGCCTGGGTGGAATGAGAATGGGGGCTTGTTTATTGCCAATAACAAGGAAAGATTGGATGAGTACAAGAGACTAATGACAGTAAGTCTTGTACAGCATTAGAGCGTTGTTAACAGTATAATAGAATAAGAGAGTGTACCTTTTTACATGAAATGTTTGGCAACATGTTAATTTAGCGATTTTGAAAAATCCAGATTTAGCAGCACTTTAATTTAAAGATTTTTCTTAACTTTTGGAACATAAGTCACTTAATTTTTGCAATTTCTTGAACTGAAACTTTGACTTTTTATGATGTCAATAGAACAGTTTTATGATAAAATCATACACGTCAATAGCTTCATTTAAATCAAAATAATGCAATGTTCTGAAACTTAATAATTTTGAATAAAACAAATGAAACTGCAACTGTAATGTCACATGTGAATGCTGTCCTCACTCTGAGGTACAAAACATCAGTGATAAATGTAATAATCAACCATAAAATTGCACATGTGTGTGAAACTGATCAGATGGTGGATTTTCATATTGCATGTCCATTATAATTTAGCAACAATTTAAATTCAGTGACACTTAATTTTTGTGCATTTTAATTTAGCAATTTTTAGAAAAATAGCTAAATTTGCCTAATTAAAGTGTTAATTGCCAAAATTTCATGTATTAAGGTATTAGATATTGGTATTATGCCTCAGCATTTTATAGTTACTCTGTATACTGTACATATCTGCTTGACATGATGTGGGTATACTCATAGCTAGCTGGGAATGAAATCCTGTGGTTTTACGGTTCAAATGAAACCTTGTCAGCGGTACATTATTTTGCTTTGTACTTTATCATTTTCATTTGAAAAGTAAAGATTGGTAATTATTTTTTCTTAAACTTCAATGTCTTGAGTGACATTTAAGGGGTGCAGGCAATTATTTTTTATTATAATGTATAATTATATAACTGGGATCATGTCCCCTTACAAAATTATTGATTATAAAGTAACATTAATTTATTTGAGAAGGTTCAGGGTATGCAGATCTGCATAATTTTGTAACAGTCAGTTTTCAATTACATGTAACAAGGTCTTAAACAGTTTGATGTTGAGACTTAGATAATTAAACTTTATTTTAAATGCCACTTCTACATGCTATTGAGACAAGCTTAAAACTAAATGACAAAGGAAGTTTTGATGTGTTGAGCTAACAATCCTGTGCATTGCAGTACTGGACAAAAAGGACTGTGCAAATACTTGTGAAGTTCAGTGTGCTTGAAAATAACTTTGTTGTTGAGTGTACTAGATAGTTGACAGATGAACATTGTTTTGTTGCTGTTCAAAATCTGGGGGCCCATTTGTCAAAAGTCCTTGTGATTTTAAGACACCAGAAAATTGTTTTCTTTGCATTTTAAAATAAGAATGCAATGGTTTTGCAGTTATATGTACATGTACATGTAATATGATAAAACTGTCAGTTAACATAAGTGAAATGCATAGGTGTGGTAGCCAAGTCCTGCACCGTACTTTTTGGATTTTGATCTCAATTTTGGGCTTTAGGCTCAAAAAGTTATCAGAACTTTCACGAAACAGGCCCCAGGGCTGTCCTCTGGCCTCTAAGCATGCTTGGTTACAACAGCTTACTGTAAAAGACAACAATCATATGATTTTTTTGTAATATATTGTTGGCGTAAGTTGTGGTTTTTATATTGTTTCCAATCCCTGAACAGCTTGGCAAGGTTTATGGGGTTGAATCATTTGTTCTTGGACCCAAAGAATCCAAGGAACTGTATCCATTGATGAATGTAGATGACTTGTATGGCACTTTGCACAGTCCTGGAGATGGCACCATTGATCCTGCTAGTTGGGCTACCACACTTACAAGAGCAGCTGTAAAAAATGGTGGAAAGGTGGGTGGAGTGAAACAGCTGAAAACAACTTCTACATAGTACACACACACACACAAAAGTAGTTGTTTTAAAAATATTATTCATGTAAATTGAAGGGCTTGGAGACAAAATTGAGAGTCAATATAATTATTTTAAATTTAAAAGCTTTTAACCTGAATTTTATTTTGACCTCCAACATAATATTAGAAGAGTCAAACTGGCACAGGCAGATACAATGGTCTGTAACATATAGGCCTGTTACATATTGCTTTATTGTAAAATTTGTCATAGTTAATAAACAGTTCAAATAGTTCCTGTGTCAGCACATTTTGATAAATACCAAAATGATCAAACATAATACACCTTTATAATGGAGGTAGCCTTTTACTGGATATCCCATCTGCTTGGGGAATGTAGAGAATAGTCTTGTCTGATACTTTAGCAGTGGGAATTACATTTCACTAGGATTATGTGGAGCAGAGCTTGAAAACAGTCCAGTCCACTAGTCAGGGACAAGTAGATTTTCTTGCTGAGCAAGTGACTTTTAAAGCTTACTTACCCAATAGGCAAGGGTCCAAGCAAGTCTTCCTCTAGCAAAATCATTAACTACATGTACGATGATTAAGAAGTGGCCCCAGGCAAGCAAAAGAAGAGAGCTGCTTGCCCAACAGGACAAGCAGGAATTCAAGTTTTTTTCAAGCCCTCTGGTACATGCAATTCTTCATGTCTGTCAAAAAAAACAAAGCACCTTATGCTGAATTGAATATCATAAACACATGCATAAATTCTGTTCTTGTTATCTGGAAAATGACCAGTCTACTGTATAATATTATATATATTTATTTTTCAGAGCAAAAATGACATGCATTTTTTTCTGCTATAGTACAGTTAATTTCACATTGTTCCAAAATCTTTCTTTCTTGTTTTTTCTACCCAGGTATATGAGAACTGTCCTGTGACTGGAATTGAAACAAAAGTGGATGATTTAGGACTGAACAGAGTGTCAGCAGTTCAGACTCCGAGTGGAACTATTAAAACAAACTGTGTAGTTAATTGCACAGGAGTATGGGCACCTAATGTTGGTGCACTTTGTGGTGTCACGGTACCTCTAGTTGCTATGTACCATGCATATATTGTTACTGAAAGAATTGAAGGGATACAGAACATGCCAAATGTAAGAGACCATGATGCTTCTGTGTATCTTAAACTGCAAGGAGATGGATTGTCTGTAGGAGGTTATGAAAATAATCCAATATTCTGGGACGAGGTAAGAGCAGTTTGAATTGTGTTCTAAACCTCCATGTGTCAACTTTGTGTTTCTGTTGTTATTTTGTGTGTGTGTGTGTTTGAGATGAGGATTATCTGTTTGAAAGGAACTGTCCAATCTTTAACCTCAACACTCTCTTGCTTCTTTCGTCCCCATGAAATACCTACAGATTTTTTGAAGGGGAAAAATCACAACAGATTATAATAATATTATAAAAAATTAATATACATATATCCAATTATTTCAAATTTGTACAAGGTCATTTGAGGAAGCACTGAAGATTTGATCTTACATACCATACAAATCTTTAATAAATAATTAGTCAGTATTTTGACTCCTTTAAAACAGGGTGCAAAGAAAGTGAGTCGATCTTATTCCTTACCTTTTGGGCAAGCTGTAGCCAGCATTTACTAGCCTAAAATTCATTTCCTCGGAAACATTTTGGTGAGCTGGATCTATTACAGTACTTCTGTAATTTGGATTCTCTCAAATAACTTCATTTGCACATTAGGCAAGTTAAGAAAAGAATTTCCCAGCCCAAAAGCAAACTCCACTAGCCCCAGGCTATCAAAAAAGATTTTTTGGCAGGCTGCCTTAGAAATTGCCATTTCCTTTTGATTCCAAGAATGACTGCTTTCTGTAAAATTGGTAAAACTATACTGAATTTACATCGTCTATTATTAATTCACTTACACCCAATACCCATGTATTTTTTTGCTTTTATGCTCAGGTTAGCGACAAGTTTGCATTCTCGCTTTTTGATCTTGACTGGGATGTATTCAGTGCCCATATAGATGGTGCATGCAATCGTGTACCAGTTATTGCTGAAACTGGTGTAAAATCAACTGTTTGTGGCCCAGAATCCTTTACTGCTGATCACAAACCACTGATGGGTGAGGCGCCCGAACTGCGTGGTTTTTTTCATGGATGTGGGTTTAACTCTTCTGGTATCATGCTTGCTGGAGGATGTGGCCGAGAGTTGGCACATTGGATTGTTAATGGCCACCCACAACTTGATATGTATGGATATGATATAAGGTGAGATTAGCCTAAAGAGTGACCAACAGAATTTTCTCATAACAATTTTAGTTCATAATTAATGGAAGTGCCATTATCAGAGTTAATAAATGATCACCAAATTAAAAGAGAAATGCTCTGATCTCTTGTCAAATTCTCAAACCCAAGCCTTTAAGGAAATGTGAAGAAATCAGTCTGGAGAATTTGTTTTTAGATAGTGCTGCTTGAAAGGTTAAGAGAAGATTGTGTACATGCTTTTTGGCTGGTCCATATCAATGTTTCTGATGCATGAACCTAAGTCTAATATAAACACGACAGCTAGCCTTGGGTATGTGAAAGATCATGGAGATAGCTCAAGGCAATTGCTAGAAAGAAACATCAGTCTGGTTAGTATGTAACAAGGTGCTCTTGTTAACGGTTTTGTAAACATTTTAGTCTACTTTAACAAATAAGAGATTCTCAAGATTAACCGTCATTTTATATGACTTCTGAGTTTCAATGTTATTGATATCTTGTAAGGAAGTAATCTTATTTGCCAACATTTTTGTCAGAAATTTAGGTGTTTACAACTGAAAGGCTCTCTCTTTATTCAGTGGTATAGTCTCCAAGTTTCATATTTTCAGCACATTTTAAATGCATTGTTCATTACTGCTGTTCACGTGAAAATGAAACTTAAAGCGCTAGGACTTGTAATCCAGAAGCCTTTAGTCTTACCATAACCACTAGGTGGATTTGTTCTATGTAGTCCTGAGTTCAAATCCTTGGCCACTCTTGTAAGCCAACTGGTTAACCTCCTATCAGTTGGGATTCTTAACCATGCATGTTCCATTTGAATTATTTGTTTGTTACCCCTTAAAAGTCCCATAATAGGAGAGGTTTAACAATATTAAATAGTAATTTGATATTAATACTTTGAAACACCCTCTTGAATTTATCATTGGCAGTTCTCTCTAGTAAATGCCCTTTCAACCCAGGCCACCGTGAGAAATCCTGTGCCTTTCATACACTTTTGGCCGAAAGAGGTACCCCTTAGCAGCTACGTAGCATCACATTATGGTCATAGTCCATTATAGGGAGTGCCCCAAACTGCAGGAAAGTTGAGGAAGCCTTTTTGAATGTAAACAATTAATTTTATTGTCTGCACATTGTTACTGCCACTAATGACCATCAAAGTTTTCCTTTTATCCCAAAAGCATATAATTCAGTATGGTCAGGACTTGAAACACCAACTTTTGGATCTGGAATCCAACATGTTTACCATTATCGCCCACCTTCCATGTTTCCATATCTGTAAACAATGAGTTACATTATATTTATGGTCTATATTCTTGGTGAGAAAAGGAGAATTATTCACCCTGATTGACTTTTGTGTGATTATTTACAGGCGTTTCCACTCATCGATCACAGCCAATCAGAAGTGGTTAAGAGAAAGAAGTCATGAATCCTATGCGAAGAATTATTCCATGGTTTTTCCTCATGATGAACCACTTGCTTCTAGGAACATGCGATGCGATCCTTTTCACAAGGTAAAGCATCTTTATGAAATATCCTTTCTCTCCAGTAACAAAGTAAGAATTAAGTGATTTAACCTTTTTCTTGTGGTATGGGTATAAAATCTGTTATTGGCCAAGTGTTAAGGCAAGCTGTATTTCAAGTTCTTTTTTAGTGTTTTTGTGGTCTTGCTACAACTAAGGCCAAATTAATACCTGTTATTTTTAGGTTCTTCTAGACAGGGGATGTGTATATCAGGAGAGGCATGGTTGGGAGAGACCAGGGTGGTTTGTCCCTAATTCCATGGCAGAGGTAAATATAAAATTTCATATCAGCCCTTGACAAGATCTCCACCCACCCCCAGTACATTTGTTTATACTGTTTGTTTCTTTGTTTTTCTGATATTTGTAGGTTAAAGATTATGACTATTATGGGGCTTATGATGTAAAAGAGAACAAAGATTACACATACAATGCACTGTTGGGCCAAGACTACACATTTGACTTTCCACCACACCATGATATTGTAAGTAACTCAGTTTCTGTGAACTACATACAAACATCATACTTTCAGGTATAATTTTGTAGTTGCATTAATTATTAGGAACTTGCTGTGTAGCTTGTAGGTGAAACTGCTCCTACCCAGTTATTCTACTTGTGCAATGGCAGAACCTGTCTAGTAATAAATGCATTTGTAGTGCTTTTGGTGTGGTAGATTTATGAATCAATCAAAATGGCTGGGAATTACACATATGCCAACTGTCCAGGCACCAAGTAGTCCCCTAGTCTCCTTTAGAGGTCACCAAATTTTACCAAATTACCCAAGTAAAATTGACTTTTGAGCTTTACTGTGCTTTAGTTTGAAATTTAGCCTGTTTTCCCCCAGAATAATACTTCAAAAGGTTCACACTTTCTGTGGCATTTCTGCATGTATTTAATCACCAACAAATTTATAGTTACAGTAACACAAACCAGTTTGAATGGTCTGTACTTCATGTAAGACTTCCTATAATGTTCAGAAACATGCACATACGTGCTATAATTTGGTGACTGGGTTGCATTGGTTGGGAGTTGCTGATATTGGGGAGATAATGCAAAAGAAACAGTGTCCAGATTTTAGATGTCTTGAAGTTGGCATCCTTGAGTAAATTAATGTAGGAAAGACTTTAAACTGTCACACCATTTTCTTGTTTTGGTTTTCTTTTTGCAGATTGGACAAGAATGCTTAGGCTGCCGAGAAAGAGTGGCTGTGTTTAACATGTCGTACTTTGCAAAGTATTATCTGACTGGGCCTGATTCTCAGAAGGCTGTTGATTGGATATTTACGAACAACATGGCAAAACCACCAGGTGAGAGCTGTTTATTTCATATTTAGCAACCATTCATTATTTTTTAAAAGCTTATGCAACAGGACAACAGAAAGAAGAGGACTGAAAAATATTTCTGTGTGAGCATGGCAATGGGCTATTGCTTGCATGGTTTGTTGTGATCTTCGTTGTAACAGGACTGCTTTCTGGTTTTTTCCAAAAATATCTGTGAAGTTGAAGTTTGTAGAAATTTGTTTCAAACATAATTATTACTTATTGTCATAGTTGTCAAGCAAGGTTTGCTTTCTTCTTTTCTCTGTCATCTTATTGCTTGAGTTTACTATTACTAAGGGAGTGTTTGACTGAGTGTGTACCAGAATAAGAATATGCAAAAGTTTTCGTATTAAAAATCTTTATATTATTGTACCATGATTTATAGACATTACAGTGAGTGCCAAAACAAATGATTTCAAGAGTTTATTGCTTGTATTTTTATTCCAAAATACTGTCAATTGAACATGCCTTAAGGGCAGACAATGGCCAGATATCTCAAACTGTGTGGCTGCACACCCTTTTTACAGCTGCTAGGAAAACTGGTCGTTATGTAGCTAATAGTTTGTTATCATAAAGACCATTTTTTATGGATCAGTAGAAACAAAAGTACTGATAGTTGTTTGATGCTCTGCCATTCATTGGTGGAAAATTCTTTGCCATGGAACTACAGTTGTAATATTAATATTAGATAAAAGTTAGAAAGAGCCTATTCCGCACATGTAATAAATTAACATCATCATTACTGTACTTCAAGATGAAATTTTTTATTCTCAATTTCCTTTGTCTTGATCGATCTCGCTGGAGTTAGTCACGATTTAACAGCGACCAGCTGGTCATAATTTCAGACCCTGCAACAGGGAGTATGCTGTCGCTTTGTCAGTCATTTCTGAAACTGCCTGTCACCTGGTAGGTTTGGAAAAGATGTCACTGTCACATTTTAGCTTGGACAAAAATGTTGCTTTTGGTTTGGCATAAATGTTTGGGATACAGTTTGGAATGTATGGCAGATATGGTGCCTAGAAAGAATTAATATTGTTATTAATTGACCCTTCTCTCGAGGCTAGGGACTGTTCTCGAACAGGACCATAATTAGATAACAGTAGGAATAATTTACCAAAGAAAGTAACAGAAAATGTTAATGCTAAATAACAGTCAGGAGGCAAAGGAAATTGAGAGCAAAGCTAGGCCAAAGCCATGTTAACCTGAATTTCATTTTAATAATATTATCATGATTGTATTACAGGTGCTACTACCTACACATGTATGGCAAACAAGGATGGTGGAGTAGAAGCTGATATTACAGTCAGTGTTTTAGAGAATGGAGATGGTTCAAGTGTCATTAAACCAAAATTTGAAGGTGAGAACTAAAAAGAGATAAGCAAGCAGATTCTCATCATCATTGGTCAGCTGTGGAACCAGTGATCATAAGCTTGCAACTGCTGTCAGTGATCATGGGCATGAAAAACATTATTTTTCTGAGACATGGACCTCCAGTAGAGCACCCAGCTTTTTAAAGTTTTTAAACTTTCGTCTTGGATTCTGCTTGTCTGATCAGGGCTCGAAAAAGTCCTATCTAGGTTCAAAGGTTCATTTATTTCACATTATTTACAGAGAATAACATAGGAAGAAAAATATAGTTACAATAGATGAGTGCAAAGTAAAATAACTACATTATATGTAGTGTGGGTTATAAAATGTGTGTGGTGGTCAAAGTAGTGAAAACTTTCTACAGTTACTGTAGTTGACCACCACCCTACTATTAAATAAAACAAAGAAAAGACACAGAGCTTCCCATACATTAGAGAATATTTGTAGGACCTAGGACTAATGTACAAGACAATATTGCATGTTCATAAAGGTACATATAAGAGATATTCTGAACCAAAAGAGAAATCAAGACAATGCTAACTAGCAAAAAAAAAAAACAACAACAACAACAACAACAGCAAAACAACAAAGACAAAGTACAAGCAGACAATTATTGTTATTTTTAAGACTTGTTATTATTAGATAGTTAGGTATACATTTGATTATTAAACAGGACTAATGTTATGTAGACCAATTTTTTGTACACCAGAGTCTAGTAGACCTGCTGGTATTTCTTGGGAAGTGAGAGTTTGGCTGAACTTTTTTTACAGGTGATGGATTTTACCTTGCTATTGGTGGTGGCGTTGGTCAGCACAGTTGGTGTCACATTCAAAATATTATTCATGACAAGCAGTACAATGTCAAGCTTGAAGATAACTCGGAGAAAATGGGAATGCTGAGTATTCAGGGACCTAAAAGGCCAGTGGAAACGATTAATGATAATAAATTAATGGTGTGTTGCCTCATGCAAAGTAATCCAAGACAATCCTGAATAGGCAAGTGTCGATGGATATTTGCCTACTTGTCTTATCAAACTTGAAAAAAAAAACATCAAAGGGTATAATTATTTAAATTAGGGGTGCAGTAGGTGGAGTGCCAGGAGGCAATGTTTCTTCTGCCATCACTCATTGGTAGACACGTTGAAATGCCCAGTGAATTACATGTACCCCTTCTAAATTGCTACCAATGTTTGCATATACCGATTAATTTCACTGGCATTACACTTTATGTTTCCATCCAATGTTATTGCTGTTATTTATTGACTTTGTCATTTTTCAGCCGGGAGTTGCTGCAGAGTCTCACTTCAGCAGATCTCAGCAATGAGTCATTTCCTTTCTCCACTCACAAGGTCATCAATGTTGCAGGCCACAACTGTCGAGCAATTAGGCTGACATTTGTTGGTGAGCTTGGCTGGGAGTTGCATATTCCCAATGATTCCTGTGTGCCTATCTATGAGGCTGTCATGGGGATAGGAGAAAAGTTTGGTATTGTCAATGGTGGTTACAGAGCTCTAGATTCACTGAGTGCAGAGAAGGGCTACAAACATTGGCATCAGGATCTGCGGCATGATGACACCCCACTGGAGGCAGGGCTGGGCTTCACCTGTAAACTCAAGAGAGACACTCCATTCCTTGGACGAGAAGCTCTTGAGAAGCAAAAAGCTGAAGGTCTCGGCAAAAGATTAGTCGGTTTTACCATTGACAAGTAAGTATTTTTATTACTTAAGGATGCTGTAGAAAAGTGGAGACCCATTGAATACTTGATGAGACCTTGTTTGAGTGGAAACTTTGCAACAAAAAGTTTGAAATTCTGGGAGGGACTAAACACATGAAAACAAGACTTCCTCTGACTCATCGCAAATGCTTACAAGATTTCTTGATTGGCTAAAAAGTTTCTGAGACCCGTGAACTGTAGCAAGCTACTTTGGAATTCAAAGTTACTTTGATAAAGTCCATATTTCAGCTTGTTTAAGACTCCAAATAAACATTGTCTTGTCTACACCTGCCCCCCCCCCCCCCCTTCCATACAGATACTTGCGATTGGTAGACTGATTTGCAGATTCTGGTGTTGTTTCAAATTATTTTGAGGGTGGGAGCAAAATATTTTTCAAATGCTATTATCGCGGTAGAATGGACAATATTTATTATAATACATGTACATGCCAATGAGATGGCTGATTGAGTTGATTACATATTTTTAATTAATTTCTTTAAAATAATTTTCAGTATCTGACAAGATTTATAACATAGAGTAAATAGAGGAGATTACATGGCCACGCAGAGATACAAAATTTCTCTTCGAGTGTTGAAAAATATTTCACGAGTGAGCACAGTGAAAAACTGAAATATTTTTTCAACACAAGAAGAGAAATTTCATATCTCCAAGGGGCCATGTAGTGTTCTATTTATGATTTAAACACCAATGAAGTACCAAACCATTTCACTTAAACAGTTTTTTGCTGTGACAGGCACAACATATTATGTAGCTGTAGCAACAGCGATATTTCACAAGGGAAGATATCAAGTTTTTGCACGAAAGCTCGCCTATTTTTTTTTTGGTGTTTATATAATAAATCCTCTATTATAAGCCCCCCTCTCGTATAAGCCCCCGTTTACAGGGGAAGAAAGTTGTAAAATTCCCCCCTTTTTTAAGCCCCCCTCCCTCCCTCTCCCTATTCTTCACTTCCAAATTAATGAAAGATGATGATCCACTATGTTTTATTCAATTGCTGGAAGTGATCTTTGGCTTCAAGACATCTTAAGTTATGTGCTTAAGCCTTTCCACTATGCATCCTAGTTGTTTATGGAGAATTGATACCATCTTCTGGTTGTTTAAAAAAGCAGTATGGTGCCCCATGTCAGTAAATTAATTAAGCCCCCCTCCCCCCCGCCCTCAAACGTGCTTTAAATAAATAAGTCCCCTAGGGAAGAGGACTTCATAGAGGATTTATGATACTCATTCCCCTTCTTAGTTTTACCCTATAATATTCATGATTTGGTTCTTTTGCATCCCTGGTGTAAACTAGTTTTAATTTTCTTTTTTTGTGTATGTTTTGGCAATGTATGGTGAAGGGATTAGAACAAAACAATTTCACAAGAGATAGAATCTGTAACCACAGAAAAGAGACCTTGTCTAGAAATTAAGACAAACCTGTCTTATTTTGGATGTAGCATTCTCATGGATGAGTGCCACTTCTAACTTCAAGAAATTTTCTTGAACTTACAGTCATAAATCACTTATTGGCCTAGAAGCAGTATGGCGAGATGGTGAAGTTGTTGGCTTTATACGAAGAGGAGAATACAGCTTTGTTTTGGGCAAGAGTTTGGCCTATGGATATGTTAAAAATCCAAGTGGCAAGCCTGTAACTACAGAGTTCTTAAAATCTGGAAAATACACCATTGAATCAATGGGAGAGTTGTTTCCAGCCCAGGTGCACACAAAAGCTCCATTTGATCCCAAGAATCTTAGAGTTCAAGGAATTTATGAAAATTTATAAATGAAATTCTTACTCTAGTGTTAGAATGACATTATTCTAAATAATATATAAAAAAACAATTAATAGATTTGATTTTTGATATGCAGAATAATCAAGATTGTGGTAAATGTTATTTTCTCAACACCTCAACCTTGATTATTTCAGATATCACAAAAACCTCATCCACTAATACTGTTTATAATAATTATTGAGACAATACTTTTTACTGAACAAATGTGCGCTTCAGGGAGAGTGACTGACTGTTATCTGTAGTGGCAAAACCAGACCCTGAGGATAGGGCCAGAGGGGTGGGGGTCGGGGTTGTTTGGGTCACTAAAGAAAACTCCTTCTGTGATGATATATTTTTAACCATTTCACTGATAAAGGCTTTAAAAAAATACACAAATAGAATCAAACTTCTTTTTGTAAAAATTAATCCCAAGAGACAGTGGTACTATGCATGGTTTTGTGAGGTTTGAATGGCATCACCACAGGATTTCCTCCCCAGATTTTATAGCAGGCATCGGTTTTTTTTTTCTGTTTTTTTTTTTAGGCTGCAAGGAGAAATTTTGAAGATGCGCCTGTATGCAAGGGCAGAAAAGGAGAGGAGGCCTCCGTACCCCTTTGCACATTCACCTTGCATGCCTTCTTTGCCCTATAAAAAATAACATATCAATTTAGAAGTTAGCATGACAAATAATTTATTAACACTGATGAAATGCCAGGTGAACTTTCAAGAGAAAACATGATATCTTCACAAGTTAAAAGATTGCTGTTGCTATGGTTACATAATAATAAATTATTGCAGCTTTTGCAGCAAAAAAATAAAAGTGAAATGGTATGGTATTTCACTGGTGTTTATAGGACAACTTAATAGAACATTACATGTCTCCTTGGAGATGCGAAATTTCTCCTTTAGGGGGGTTAAGAGTATTCCACTCATTCTATACATGTAATGTCCTTTATTTGAAAATGTGGTGTAATAGTGAAAGGATTTACAGATCCAAACGCAAAATCTGCAAATAAGGAAAGAATGGCAAAGTTTGATAGTCATACAAGTATCTTGCAAAATAGCAAATTATTAAGTACCATATCAGGGTCTATAAATGAAAAATTTATGCAACTGTTGGCTCACCAATGGGCAAAACGTTTCCTTGTGAACACAAACATGTACATCATTTTCTCTTATTTGCTAAAAGAGAATTATATTTATTTATGCCCTAACTTGTATCTTATTCAAGTATAGGTCAAATAGAGACCCTTATGATTATGCTTAACAGTGATAATGTGGTAGAAATAGAGGATATTACATGGCCGCGCAGAGATACCAAATTTCTCTTTGAGTGTTGAAAAATATTTCACGAGTGAGCGCAGTGAACGAGTGAAATATTTTTCAACACGAGAAGAGAAATTTCGTATCTCCAAGCGGCCATGTAATGTTCTATTTATTATGTAAACACCAATGAAATACAAAACCATTTCACTTAAATAGTTTTTTGGTGTGAAAGGCGCGATTTATTATGAAGCCATAGCAACGGTGATATTTTCACATGTGAAGATAACATGTTATTTTCACATGTGAAGATATCAAGTTTTCGTGTGAAAGCTCACCTGGTATTTCATTGGTGTTTATATAATAAATAGTTTTATGGTTGTGTAGTAACTATGAAATATGTAGATGATAATAATTGTTACATTTAGATTGTACGGAATATTATATAAAAGCATACACAACTAGAATCCATGTCAAGTCAATACGGTTCAGAGTATACCAACAACTTCTAGAACACATAACTTAGAAATTCCATGTAATAAATACTTTTCTGAAAAGTGAGTGTGCCTGGACTTCTCCAAAGAGACAATTCTTGTAAGTGACAACCTCCTCTTAATGGACCACCAAATCTTCACATTGGGTTGTTGCTTACGAGAGGTTCGACTGCAACAACAATAAATAAGTATTATTATAGCTTATAGTTAGTGTGAGATAATCAAGTAATAAAAAGGACATTTATAGAATAAACATTTTCATCTCCGAGTGCTGTAAATCCTTACAAAGGGCCCTTGTTTAAGGACTAAGATAAGGCCTTTTATAACTTTTAATGTTAGCTAACTGTTACATCTCAACAAAACTAGGGAAATTTTTTAGATGTTTTCTTAGTTGGAAAATTGTATGAATTCTGTACTCCTAGCGCTAAGAAAACAATAAAGATTGAATGTTATTTTTACACCCGATTTTATTATTTTGTTTTTATATTATTATTTTTTTAAATATTACAAAATTGTGGACCGTATATTTGGATGCTGTAAATTAAAATTTAATTTCTTCACCAAGGTCACCTTAAATTTTCCAGCTACTTTCAGAAATTCAATATAGCACCAAAATTATTTTAACGTTGAGGAAACAGCAAGTGCAGTAGAAATATGACTGATAAGGCTCTAGTGTTCAACTCCCTGGATAACAATCACTACGTTTAGTTCATACAGTACAAACTCTTTATTGTTGGTGCTCCACTTTGGATTTTCTAACTTATGTGGAGAAGTTGAATATTGACCACCGTCAAGAAACACAGAAGCTATAATACCTGAGTATTCGGAGAAAAACCTCTCTGAGCCAAGACGAGGGAACCAGCAAATGGCTGGAAATCAATCCTGTGTGTGCATGGCACGTGGGGGAGGGTAGAGTCCAAACCGGATTTTGTCAAATGGCTGGAAGTAAGGCATATGTATGTACATGGCATGAAGGGGAGGGTACAGTCCAAACCTGATTGTGTCAAATGGCTGGAAATCAATCCTATGTGTGTACATGGCATGTGGAGAGAGGATGATGCTCCAAACCTGTCTGCTTGTGTCAAATGGCTGGAAATCAATCTGATGTGAACATTGTATGTGGGGGAGGGTATGGTCCAAACCTGATTGTGTCAAATGGTTGGAAATCAACCCTATGAGAAGGGTATAGTCCAATCCTGATTGCATCAAATGGCTGGAAATCAATCCTACGTGTGTGCACGGCATGTGGAGGAGGGTATGGTCCAATCCTGATTGTGTCAAATGGCTGGAAATCAATCGTATGTGTGTGCACTGCAAGTGGGGGAGGGTACCATCCAAACCTGATTGTGGGAAATTGCTGGAAATCAATCCTATGTGTGTGCATGGCATGTAGGGGGAGGGTACAGTCCAAACCTGATCGTGTCAAATGGCTTGAAATCAATCTTATGTGTGCATGTCATGTGGAGGAGTGTACGGTCCAAACCTGATTGTGTCAAATTGCTGGAAATCAATTCTGTGAGTGTGAAGGAGGGTACGGTACAAAACATACCTGATTGTTTCAAATGGTTGGAAATCAGTCATCTGTGTGCATGGCAAGTGGAGGAGGGTACATTTCAAACCTGACTGTGTCAAATGGCTGGAAATCAATCCTAAGTGTGTGCACGGCAAGTTGGGGGGGGGGGGGGTACTGTCCAAAAATAATTGTGTCAAATGGCTGCACATCAATCCTATGTGTGTGCACAGCATGTGTAGGAGGGTTTGGTCTAAGCCTGATTGTTTCAAATGGCTGGAAATCAATCCTTTGTGTGTGCCCTGCATATGAAGGAGGGTACAGTTCAAACCTGACTCTGTCAAATGGCTGGAAATCAAGCCTATGTACATTGCATGTGGAGGAGGGTACAGTCCAAACTTGACTGTGTCAAATGGCTGGAAATCAAGCCTATATGTGTGGATAGTATGTTACATGTACTTTGTAAATGATTGTTGTTGTTGCTGTGACATGAAACCTGTAACATGACCCCTCTTGTTTTTTAACAAGAAAAAATGTTACCTCTCAATTGACATGTTTATTTATTCAACATTTGCAGAGTTAAATTTACTCTTTATCCATACATTTTATAGTGTAAAACACTTAAAAAATATATATAGCTCACTTTTATTTAGCTTGTTGGAAGCAATAATATTTTCAATGTTTTGCACACTAACAGTGAGCTCATCTTAACAATGTGAAATAATATTAGATCCATCTTAATGCAGATGTAGCCTGCGCGCAGACGAAATTAAACTCTGGTTAACTCCGTCAGCGAAACGGTGCCAAAATCTTTGTTCTGGACTTCCAGCTGTGTACCCAGATTTGAGTATGCACCACGATTGGCCAGTTAAAAAAGGCCTTTGTTTTGTTTGTCGTGATCGCCATTCAGGTTGAAGGGAAATTCGAAATGAACTTCCGGTAATTCGTTGAGTCCGTTGGGGGCCCAGAACAAGGATCTCTGCGCTGCTTCGCAGACGGTACTAATTAAGGTTTAGTTATCGTCTGCACGCAGGCTATGCAGATGCTGCAACAGTAAAAGCTCCTTTTCCTTCCAAAGAGAAAGAATTTAATATGAAATATTTATGTTTAACTGTGTATAGGAGCCCCACTTCTCAATTTTTAAGGGGGGTCAGGGCTGCCATACACAAAAAGAAAAAACGCCACTATGAAACGACAATGTTTTGTCCTGTATTGGTATCATCGCTTAGTAATGGAGTTTCTTAAACTTAACACAAAAAGTACAATTCAAGGGGTGCATGGTAAAATGGCCATAAGTGACTATTGCTTTATTCTGTGGTTCAGGAAACCACACCTCGTGGGGGAGGGAGGGGGGGTCATAAAAGCTAAAGTTTTTGAAGGAAAGTCTTTTGTTCAAAGCAAAATTAAACTTCTATGGGATGGAGAAGTATAGATATTTTCTGGAACAACACATCATCAAATTCTCCTAAGAGAATCGAGCAGTTTTCAAAAGTCACTTATCGATGCTTTTTTTACTAGCACCAGATCAATTTTTAACTATTTCAAACCTTTGGCCTACAATTTGTACAGGATTTTCCCAGATATCTGTCTGACAAGAAACAGATATCTAAAATTAAAAAATTGATCTTGCAGGATTAGTTTTTTCCAAGATAATTTGGGTTAACAAAAAGTATGTCTGGCCAGTTATTACATATAACTATTCTGACTACAAAGTATCATTTTCAAGGGTTTTTACTTTCCTATGTTTAACTCTATGCAGGAGTATTTGGAAGTCACATTTTTCAAATGTAGCATAAAATATAGGACATTCAATATCTAACCCTGAATCTCTCTGATGTCTTCATAAAATTTGTTAATAAACATATTAGCCAGGGCTGGAAAAACCCAAGTGTTGCCACTAGTGTTGTACCGGTAATAAGACATTCATGAGTTGCTTTGTTTCAGAAAAATCCTCATTAAAGATTTATATACTAAGAAGTGCCTAAAATTTAAAACCCTGTAAGCCTTAATAATTAGAGTCAAAGATAAAATAAGATTCATACCATCTCATCTGAAAATGCTAGTGCTCTTGTCATTATAAAGTACACTGTACCTAACAAATAAAGTTCTTCAAATTGATACAGTACAAAGATTTTAAAACAGTTGTCATCTACAATGCAAATACCATTAACTCAGACTGACGTGTAGTTGCCTTTCAGTGCATGCTTGTATGTTACTGTTGCTGAAGATTTCTCTTTCCCTCAAAGATGGTTACATGTACAATGTACTTCATATTTGCATGAAAGACTAATCTATGGACCTGCCGACTGTAGAACCATGGAACTTGAAAATCCAGTGGAACTTAAACTACCGTTTTCATTGCAACTGCATTTGAAGGTACAGTGTTATAAGGTTTACATGATAAAAATTTGTAACAAAAAATTATATGTAACGACAAAAATTACTTTGATATTAGTTACTAATATAATAATTCTCTTTTTGGTTGAAACTTGACTTCATGTCTATCGCAACATTGCTATCCGCTAAGATTTTTTTTCAGGTGTCATTTCCAGTTATGATTTCCCTGTAAACTTCCACTCTCTTTAAATATATTATTTAAGATAATGCCAGAGCTCCGAGACCTTTTTACTGGTGCTTAGCATGAAAATAACACATTCCTTGGCAGGTGGATTGCATGACAAGTCACAATTAGCAATTGCCTTTTTTTTCCTTGACTCTGGCCTATGAGAGCCTTCAGTTTATTTTGGCTTAAGTTTAAAAGTTAACAGAGGCATAAATCCTATAAAGTTGATGCTAAGCATTAACCACTTGGTAGCATTAGCAATTATTAGTCTTGTCAGTGCATTAAAGCATTGGCCATTTAGGTAGCAATAGCAGCATGCGACTCCACAAGAAATGGGAAAATAACCACATGGTTGACGGGAAACAGGAAATTCAGAGGATTGTCACCATCAAAGTAATCGATTCGAGTGATGCACAGGTACATTCAAATAAGTACTAGTTTGAGTTGATATTATGAAAGAAAGAAAGACATTTCTTTAAGTTCCACAGGTTCTGCAGGTTCCCCACTCTGTACTCCTATAGGTTAGTCTTACCTTATCAGTAAAACCCCACGACTAAGAACCCGGATTTTAAGAGCCTGTTAGGCTAACATTTGCCAGTTAAGCCCCCTCTGAACCTGTTAAGCCTAAAAATTGAAACAGGTTCTTATTTTCTAAAATCGATGAAAATGGTTTCTAATCAGTTAAGGAGGGCTACCTCAGTTCAAATGGTACAGCCATTATTCCCACTCAGCTTGAGCGGAAATTTTGATTTGGAATTGCTTTGATTTGGATGCCAAATTTGATGCATATTATACTTGGAAATTTTACCTTGAACTGTTACAGTACTGTATCAAGTTTGGATAATAAAATCAACGTGGAATCTGGATCAACAGGCATACTTTTCTTGATCAGGGGTAATCTAGCTCTTATTTAAGTTTGAAAGTTCAGCATTTTAAAAATGTACCAGGCCTAAGATGCTGAGCAGTGACATTAGGGATGTTACAGTAAGATCCAATGATGGCAATGACAATGAAATCATCACCAAAGCACTACATTAGGATTGATAACAAAATAATTGTCCATCACACTTTTTTATATTTCTTCACCATCACTGCACGACTACAACATGAAAATGCCTGATTTCACATTTTATTGAGGACATAAACAAGCCATGACTCGAACAACAAATTATTTTTCTTTCTTTTTCTGAGCTTGGATAATTATGGTTCTGAAGGATTCAACTCCAGAGAGTTTTCCTACATTTGACAAAGTTAAGTGAGCTGGAATAATCAAGATGCATTTTGAAAAAATGCAAATTCACTTTTAAGTGATGTTTTTGACGCTGTCGCCATCCTCAGATCTTAAGGTCTCTATTTGGACTAACAGTACAAAGTATTTTAAAAAAGTAGGTGTCCCTTAATTCTCTGTTAAATTATTACATGGAAGGGCACAGAACTTGCACAATAGTACACCTGCATACACATACATACACATTGTAACATGTATATGCCTGCACACATAACTGGAGAGTTAACCAAGAAGAGTAACAGTGAAACAGCTGAAATACTGTCTGTGTTTTGGAGCTTACATTCACTTCACTTACACTGCACATAAATAACCTGGTATACATACAAGTCATCTTTTTGTAGAGTGGAGAAGTTCCGACAGTGACATGCTTGGATGGATTTGTCCAGTGAGACTGAGCATAAAGAGACGTTCCAAACTCTTTGTTCCAATTGATCTCAATTCTGGTAATCTTAGAAGGGTGTTTCCAAAGCGATTTGGTTCACCCGGATGAAAATTGTTGTTATATTCCAGCAATGATGCATGTACTTTATCCTGCAGTTGCTCCACAAGTGGTTGATCCATAAGACCCTTAACATCTATAAATCCACACAAAACACAACAACAATAACAGAAAAATTAATGAACCAGAAATCAACAATAGATGGTTGAAGGGGTTTGCTATGCCATCAGACTACTTGTGGGTGGGGGCGTATGTTTTTTTACCTGTTTTAAACTTTATTTTATAAAATTTGAAGAAACAATGTCAAGTCCTGAGAATTAGTTCAACTGAGCATTAGAGTAATCAAAAATTGAACTACAAAATAATAATTATAATAAATTGTGACACTTCTAGAACTCTACAAAGTTATACATGACAGGTAATTTTTCCTTACCTGGGTTTAAAAGAATTATTACTTTTATGCAAACAAATTCAGCATCATCCAGATTCAATTCCTTAAACTTTGCTGTGAGCTGCATTACACGATGCATAATGTCCCCAATTCCTGTCACTTCAGCAGTTGAATAGTCTAAAACTTGTCCCTGACACAGACGGACTCCATTCTCTAATTGCAGGGATTGTTTAGTTAAATTGATAAGCATAAGTTCCACCCAAGCGCTTTTTGAAAGGGTCTTCTGGTCTCTTTCACAAATGCTTTGGAGAAAAGGAAGGCATTTGAACCATTCCAGGTTTCTATTAATTTGCTCTTCAGCATGCTGTGTAACATGTGCCAAGGTTTTTTGTCCTGTGTCCTCGATTTTGCATCCCTGACAATCTGCAGAATGTCCCTCTGACCGAGGCTCATGTTTCATCAGTTCTTTAATAAACGAAGGAAAAGTTCTCAAGGGAGGTTTTATTGTCAGTGGTGCATCTACACGATCTGAACTTGAACTGCCACTTGAACTTGTCCGAGCCAGTTTAGCTGCTGGTTCTGATTTGATCCTTGAACCAGCTGTAATTGAATTGTTCTTGTGTTTGCCGCCAGGGGTTCGATCTTCACGCACAGCTATGAAATTCAATGCAATAGTTTTGTTACATTTACAGTTGAGTAAAAAGGAGATGTACCCTGATTGGCTGACAAATAATCCAATTACAACTGAATTTAACACATCACTATATAATAATTTTAAAGTAATGCACTGAAGTTAAAGATTAATGAAATATTATGCAATAAGACCCCAGAGGAAAGAAGACGGCAAACCTTGTGTGACAAAGCGGAATGATAATACTATTATGTTTGAAAAAAGTTTCTGCCAAAATTCACCTTCCTGTGAACAGATTTTTTTTAAAGGACCAGAACACAGTTATATCAAGGGAAGATCACAACAAAACACACACATAATAGCCCTATCATGTTTGTCACACACAAACATTTTGCTGTCCTCTTCTTCCTGTCGCACTATTATCAAATTAATATGTAAATGCTAACAAGGGAAATGATATCAAGATTTTGTACTACTTGAAACATTCACATCATTAGGAAACCCCTTGAGACAGTGCTTCTGATTCTACAGTGTACGCAATTTACATGATTTCAAACAACTGATCCCAAATCACAAGCAAAGCAAGTGTACGGTTATTGCCCTTTGGAAACATCCTATTTAACAGAACCTCTGAAATTTCTAATGTTGTTGTGAATCTAACAAGAGTAAGTATTCTCAGCAAAATATGCTTTGGAGTAATTACATTATTGCATTTGTAATTTTTCACAAAAGAGACATTTTTGCAGTAGAATGTGGCCTCCAGAAAGTTACACGAAAAATTTTCCTCAAAACCTTGACAAATTTTTCAAATTTCCAATCTCCTTGATGTGTATGTACATTACAGGTCAAATTTGATTTCAGGTTAAATTTTTTAAGCTAGGTTGATTCTCAATTTCCTTTGCCTTCTAGCCCTAATTATCCACAAATTAGGGCTAGGAAACAAAGGAAATTGAAAATCAACCTAGGTTAAATTAAAATTAACCTGAAATCAAATTGACCTGCAACATGCATGTATAATAATGGTAAAAACGAACGATAAAATCCGACGTTTCGGAGTAGTCATGACTCCATTATCAAGGGAAAATGTTTTTGATCATGCAAATTACAGCATTTAAAGCAATGTGGTGCAAAAATTAACATAACTTTAAGGTTCTTATGAAAAGCATTTCGTACACTAAACAGTCAAATTTGTTCCTGCATTTCTTAAGCACTTCGAAACGTTTCAGCAGGTCCTGAGGGATCGTCCTGTGCACGTTCTTGTAATGTTTGGCAATGGTGGAAGACTGTTGTTTATACATCCTTTTACACGATTGTGTAAATGTCCATGTGTGTAACCTACATAGCCTGCATTACACAGGTCACAGCCCCCGATCATAAATGAACAGTGTGTAGTTTATAACTTCCAATGTGACCTGTGTAATGCAGGCTATGTAGGTTACACACGCGGACATTTACACAATCGTGTAAAAGGACATATATAAACAACAGTCCTCCACCATTGCCAAACATTACAAGAACGTGCACGGGACGATCCCTTAGGACCTGCTGAAATGTTTTGAAGTGCTCAAGAAATGCAGGAACAAATTTGACTGTTTAGTGTACGAAATGATTTTCATAAGAACCTAAAAGCCAAATCTCAATGTGCAATCAGACTGTATTAGTGCGAAAGTATTTTCATAATCTTCGCACCCTGTTATGTTAATTTTCGTGCCACATCGCTTTAAATGCTGTAATTTGCATGACCAAAAACATTTTTCCTTGATAATGGAGTCATGACTACTCCAAAGCGCCGGATTTTATCGTTCGTTTTAACCATTAATTTTAAGTCTTAAGAAATCTCTTTTAACATGAACATGTATAATTATCATAAAAATATGAATTTTCACTTGTTCAGTGAAAAAAAAGAATCCCACTAACCTTCTTTAAGCATGCCTGCTTTAATGCACTTCTGCAATCTACAGAACTGGCAACGGTTTCTATGACGTTTGTCGACTGGACAGTCTTGAGTCAAATTGCGACAAGAATAAACTTTCTTATTTTGAACACTCCTTTTGAAAAATCCTTTACAGCCTTCGCAACTTGTGACACCATAATGATGCCCTGTAGCCTTATCAGAACAAATCACACAAATTTCAACTTCATCAGGAGAAGATACAGCTTGCTGAGGGGTTCCAGGGCTTGAGGGCGTCTTTGCTGTTAATGGGGAAAGTGCTGGTATAGCAACAGGTGAAGGGGAAGAAACTGAGTCAAGATCAGCATAAGATTGCCTGCAATTTTTTGCCGATGGGTTACTAACTATGACAGACTCTTGCACTGAACATTGGTTCAAGACCGCTCCTTCCTTGCCATTTGCATCGGGAGACACACAGTGCAAATCTCCAGGTCCATTATGTAATGTGTGCATCTCTCTTGGTAAAGATGAGTTTGCATGTAATTGTAACAGTGGAGAAACCTGAGCATACTGCTGCAATGTTGCATGTTGTGCTGGAAAATGTTGAGCTGGAAAGAAGTGTGGAGCATAGAAAACACTAGCTTGTGTTAGGTAAGGTGATGGGATATTGACTCCTCTGTCTCCTTGAACTAATGGCTGTGGTACAAAAACAGGTTGCCCACTAGGTGTCATGAGTACAGCAGCATGAGGAAACAGCTTGGGTTCTGTAGGTGATACTAAACCACTTGCACCTTAAAAAAGTAAACACAAGAGTAGTATCAGCAGCTGGCTTCTTTTAAATATCGGTACATACACTGGTTGAAGGAAGACCATGAGGTGAACCCTACAGCTGTATATTAGATCTCTCCTAACACATAACCCATCCAACCCAGGAAAGGTTAACCTCACCACCAGGGTCTACAGTGTCCCCTACTCCTTTCAAAGAGTGGTGTGGGTTCTTTTACGTCCCACAACAACGAGATAAGTGAAAGTACTATGAGACGGGACCTGCAGTTTTTTGCCCTAGTCCAGGAAGACTAGAATGTCTAACAATTTGCAGATGTCATTACAAAGACAGCATTTTCTTCCCAGCTATTTAAAGACCCTGAGTGTTGGTCCAGCCGAGGTTTGAACCCACGACCTCCCACTCAGCAGACCGACACTCTTCCAAATGAAATAACCATGCAGTAGTTTTGTTTAAGAGTTCAAGAGTCAGGGCTATCACTAAAATCTGAAGTTGCAGGGTGTAAGAAATTAGTAGGTAGGAAATAATAATTATTCAATTATTGAACAGCTAGGAAGTTCCTTTGGCTCTACTTTCCTTTTCTTTCCATATGTAAGCAGCCGGGGTTAATGCTCATGGTAGCTCCACGGAAAGCCCTGCCTCTAACTCAACAAGCAGTGACAGCCCTGAGAGCACATTATTTCAAGAGAGTGAATAGGATAAGATGTAACAAGGAAATATCTTACAGAGGTGGCATAACCAAGGTAAATATTTAGTGCCAGTGACTTGAAAATCAAGTGCAGGTATGGAAATATGAGGGAAGATGATATGAAAAAACATACTTGTGCTAAAAAATAATATGACTAAATGAAGTGAAATGAAGTCTTATTTCAACGATGATATTAATAAATTATTAATATCATCACAAAGAAATTCAATGCTGTTTCAGTTAACAGTTGCAAATATCCCAGAACTTCCTGAGAAGTCAAATTACTGCAACAATGAAAGTAAAAACTGCTCAGAGAAGAGGGTAGGCCAAAGGCGAAAACTGATTTCAAACCAAGTGACACAAAAATTAATGTTTTAATGCCTTGGGCCATCTTTCTGCTTCAAAAGGGACTCTGCACATTTATCTAATCCCATCCAATAGTGGACTTACAGTATCTTGCTTTACATGTAAGTGACTCCTGTTTTTCTCTTCAAAAGGGGCTGTGTACAATTCAGATGGGGACCCATAGAACTCTCACTGACCAATAGCCCATTTCCGAGTTCCAAAAAGTTTCACTTTTAAAACGAGGCTAAGTGCGAAACCTTTGTTGTGGAAATGAGTTTTAATTATGATGCAAATAAAACTCATTTCCACAACAAAGGTTTCGCACTTAGCCTCGTTTTGAAAGTGAAACTTTTTGGAACTCGGAAATGGCCTATTCCTAGAATATATACAGGCCTTGTAATATATTATGTCTAGTGGCTCAGTCTTGCTTAAATACACTAAACCTACCATATACACTGTTGTATGTTTAAATCCTACGGAAGGATAGGAAAGAAGAAGATGTGCTAATACTATATGTAAACCATGTTGGGCTGAAATTTATTAGTGTTAATCAAGGAAAATTATTCAAAAACAATTGATTACAAGTGATCACATCTTGGAGCACAAATTTACACCTTACTCTCATATTGAAAGTAACTTGTCACATGGAGCAGAACAAACACATGCAGGAACAAAAAGAAAAAAGCTTTTAAAAGCAGATGTACGTCAACAGCATCCTCTCTACTACCAGTGGTTTTTGTTACAAAATATAAAATAATGTAAACAAAGCAAAACAACAATTATTTTCCATACATTTCTATAAAACAATATTGCAACAAAAAATTCTAAGCCACGGGAATCTCAAGCTATCATTGGCTGCAGCTAAAAGGTGGCATCAAATTTATTCCACCTCCGAATGTTACTAAGTGGAGTCCTACAGTTTCAACTGATTTATGGGGCATGTCTATACCCCAGGGGGTAGTTGTATCACAAAGGGGGGTTAATCTATCAGTTAAGTTATACATCTGGGATGGAACTAAGTCAGGCAACTGTCATGCAAGATGGATGAATGAGCTACACTTGTAGCTGCAGATGGTCAAGGTGAAAAGAGGATACCACACAGTGAATCATAAAGATCAAAGTTCCTTCTAATTTATTCGTCAAGGGTCACCCAATTGAGCTCTACAAAGTTCTCTTTGAAGGAAAATAAAATTTTAAAAGTTTATTTTCTTAAAAGGACTAGCCCACAGTATATGTATAATTCAGTATTCTTATAATCCTGAGATATCATTTGCCAACAAAATCAGTCAATACCACACCATTTCCCTCTAAATATCATGGATATAAATATTTATTGTCACCTCAAAAAAAATCATAACCTTTGCTATTCCACTGGTTTCATCAACGATTCCAGACGCCTTGACAACAATAACATAATAATGCTCAAAAAGAGGCAAATTTTGTACTCCTAACTTGTTGCAATATTGCCATAAACAAGATGAAGTACTGAGGATATTATACAGACATGCTCAATGATATAAGTTATGGCAAATAATAATTTCTGATTCTTACTTTAATAATTACTTACAACCAATCTATTTGTTCAATGAATAAAACAGATATGAAGTGCAAACAAATGTTGTTTTCCAAGGTGAAGAAGTACGCTCTAACTACGACAGTCAGCGAAGTGATGCATCCTGAAATATCAATTAATTAAAAGAAAAAATACAGATCGCCAGATGGGTTTGCCTTTGCTGAATTTGCTAAGTGTTTGAGCGAAGGATCACCTGCATAATATTATTGTGTTCTTTGCAGGGAATATTTTCTTATCATTTTCTCAACAAGAGAATATCCGCTTGACGAATTTTACCATCGAAGCATCACACCTGAGCAACGCACATTCTTGAAAGGGAGGAACAAATTAATAAAATTAAATATGGTAGATTAAATGCGAATGATAATCGATCCTCAAGCGATTGCGTGTTGTTTCACCAGGAGTTACTTCAAGAAATAATCTCAACTTTAATACAACGTTACAGCCACTATTTCTCAATACAAGCAGAAAGGGCACACATTTGAATTATGAACGCGCATACGAGGTCCACGTAGATAGCATGGATTTATCAACAAGTAAATATTCATGTGACACGAACAAACGGAAGTCTGCTGTATCGTTCCCATCCTAACAATGAAAGACTTTCAGTCTTTGAGTACTGCTAAGCCTTCTTATTCCCTACTGCTTAACAGACTGACGGTCAAATACAGAGCAAAATTACCCATCTTACAAACTCCACGCTACCGAAGAATTTTAATTCCCAATTCGAACCCGAAGCAAACATGCCAGACTTCTGTCGTCATGATAGGATTGTAGGAAGCTACATTTTGATTACAAAATATGACGCAAAGATAACAGCTTGCAGCTTGTCTTCTAAATAAGTTAATAATTCCACATGGTCATGATAGCATAGTGTAATAATACTGCAACACTCTTAACACTTACTAATTCTTTCGCGGCTGCCAACGTTCCTGCCTTCGTCAACAGACATAGTTATCTCCCAACAGCTTCACAGTTCACGCGGAATTTTCCGAACGTATATACTGGGAATTTTCTACGGTTGCATGGCTAAGGAAGTAGACTTTCAGGAATCGTTAATACATGACAAAAATGACACATACACGTCTGTGAATTTTCACCAGACGAGCAAACACAACTTTATCACCATCGGCCTGGAAAAGAAAATATCACGAGAACATCCGGGGTACACAGCTGCGCACACTCCTTAAGTCAACGGAAGTGGTCTCCTCATGTGTGCGGACATAAATAATATTTTAATTTTACCAACATTTTACCTGTATATTTCTTCCACGATCCAAGTGACTGACAGTCAAAGCAGAGTATGATCAAAAAAAATGTTTAAAAGGTCTAAAATCGCTATCCCAAAAGATAAGTAACGTGGTAACTTTGTCACTGAGTCCCCCCCACCACCAGTTCTCATTCCACCCCTCTGATGCGCGAGTTTTTTTATGAACCGGAAATAGCATATTTCATGCATACGTGACCAAACGATGTGTTTATGGTTGACGCTCGATGGTTTG
>JBBMOI010000003.1:3375000-3462500 GCA_038088405.1 Porites divaricata
ATAGGCATATTTTTATCCCCTAAAAATTTTTCATCTGTTCGGCCTAGCTGAAAGTCTAGTGATCCGAAAATTCTAGGGATCAAAACTGACCTTTTCGAAAATTGCAGCCAGAAAAAAGGCTACCGAAATTTCTAGATGACCTTTCTAGGGTAAAAATTCGTTTAAAATGGGCAATTATACCATTTTTAAGATGTTCGAAAATCCTAGGAGAGGCAGGCAAGCAAGAAATATTTACAATAAATGTTCCGAAAATTCTAGATCTGAAATCGTCTTCCGAACAGATGTTTTCCGAAAATTGACGTTGGGTGCCCCCGTCCTTTGCCTACTTATCTACGAAGATGACGTCCGGGGCCTTCTAGCTTCAACCACCTTGTCACACTGTACTGTACATTGAAATCCCATAGAACTTTAAAACCTGTATTTTCTACCACTTGCTCTGGGGTATGTTTGTACCACTGATCTTCCCGTTCCAGTTCCGCCATCCCACACAGTTGCAATTGCCAATGCACATATCGGGCCACATGGTCATGTCGTCTCTTCTTTAAAACGAGGAACGGGGAATCGGGAAATAGGAATGGGGAACGGGAAACGGAGAGCGGGGAACGGGGACTCTTTAAAATGGGGAATCTTTAAAAGCGGGAATCTTTAAAATGGGGAATATTTAAAATAGGGAATCTTTAAAACAGGGAATCTTTAAAAGCGGAAATCTTTAAAATGGGGAATCTTTAAAATAGGGAAACTTTAAACACCCAAGCAATAAAGATTCCCTGTTTTAAAGATCTTCCGCCGTAGCCTAGCTTTGACAGTCGACAGGTTACGCGTAAATCAGTGAATCAGCGGTCGAGGCGTTTCAGCTGTTTTTTTTCCTTGGGGTAGGCTTGGAGTGCTTAATTGAAGACGGTGTGTATTTCATAACTGTTTCATATTTCTAGCCTCAAGGGGGATACGGAGGGGGCTAATTCGATTATTTACGGCATATATGTTCAATGTTTGTTTATTTTTACTTATTTACATATTTTATTGCATTTTAGCGTTCCTGACAATTTTTCCTGTTTTTACCATTTTTACCATTTTAATATATTTATGCTAATTTCATTTTTTACTGGCACTTGAAAATGGCCTCGGAGAGGTCGAAACGTCGTGACTTTTTATCGTTAAGTTTTATAACAAAATCAATATCTACGAAATTACTCATCAAGATGTATGTTCAAACTGGGTTTTAGCGGAACTGTAGTAAATCTTATGTCATCACATTATTTCGATGCCTGTTTCGATGTTGGCTGATTAAGAAACTTTAATAAATTAGCATACAAAACTAAATTTACGTCCGCGATCGAGCACGAAAGAAGCGTTAGCGCTTTAACATGGTGAGAAAACCTAGGTCAATATGTGCAAGACACAAAAAATTATGAGAGCCCAAAGGCTTTAATTCGCCCAAACGTTATTTTCTTGACAGCATATGCGGTACCTTGTTACTCAGAAGTCATTTCGCGGAAAATTCACAGCTGGTGTCGCGAAATGTCGGCTGTTTTCTCAGGTGCACACTTCGTCAAGTCTGAAATAGGCTAGTAAATTACATATTTTGGCCTGAAATGCCTGAAATAGGGTCAAAGTTTCAAGAAGATTTTAAGAGTACCCCCTAAGTCGCAGACAAGATCTTGTCAGTCCTGGTTCTTTTAAAGTCCACTGGAGCCAGATCTACTGTAGGAACCAATCAGGAGCACTATCCAGATCTGCTAGTGACACAGGCTTCATCAGTATGGAATTTCTGCGCTTCCTCGGACGTCATTTGGCGGGAAAAACACAGGTGGTGTAGCGAAATGTCGGCTGTTTTCTCACGTTGAGGGTCAAAAACCAAGCCCTTGCCCAGAAGGCGAAATCCCGAGGAGGCACTCTAGTAACTCGCGCGTATATTAAGGAAAATACTTACAGTTGAAATATACAGTCATACAGTCAATATCGAAAAAATCTCGATTTGCTCGAATTGGGGCCGCGAGGAATCGGTAGGTAATGATGACGTTTCTATTGTTTGCGCCCGCAAGTACGAAATGGTTAGGATGACGTAAAACACAATAAATCCCGACGGGACCGCTTACAATAGGTAGATTTTGTGACATTAATTGTGCTAGCCTGCGTAGCAATCGTTTCCGTGCGGTTTAGGAGCAAAGAACGAGGAACGAGAGTCTAAGACCCGCGCGAAAAATGGCGCCAGTAAAAGAGCTGGAAGGGGTGGGAAGAAAGGAAGGAAACGAGTTCCCTTCCCCCTCCCCCCACTTTCATTTTTTTGGCTCTTGTTTTCATTTCTCGCGCGGCCAAAATCTAGAATAGAGACCTTAAGATCGAGGTTTGGCCATCCTACCGCAAACTGCAAACCGCGGTTTGTGGTTAGCGGTTTCACGTTACCGTCTGCTCATATTTAGGAATTAAGATTCGCGGGTGGTAGCTCGCGGCTGCCATGTTTGTTTTTATTCATTCGTTCACTTCTATTTTTGCTGAGAAATCGTCTTCAAAGTTACGTTCTATGAAAAATAGTTCAATAATTAATTAGTGAAAGAGTTCTAAAAAGTAGTATTTCTTCTCAAACGTGGGATTGTGATGTTTTATGGTGCAAAAAACCTTGTGGTAAATCACTTACTTCTAGAGCGTGATCTAGCCGTACAAACGTGAACCTCAAACTGCAAACCTGACGGCAAGACACTAATCACGTGACTTCTTGACGTTTGCGGTTCGCGGGAAATGCCGAAAAACCTCGATCTTAAGGTCTCTATTACTGTTCCTCGGTCTTTCTTTGGTCCGAAACCAAACGGAAACGCTTGCTATGCAGGCTATAATTGTGCAGTCATACTTCGATACTCTTTTGCGTTACGTGTTATCAGTGACATTCTGTGGAGCAGTTGATATGAAAGTTATGGACCAAAAGACACTAGTTAAGCGCAAGATGAAGTTACAAGGTGCGTATAACACTGTATATTTTGTCCGGGGATATTTTACCACTAAGTGAGTTTGCCAGAAACGAGTTCACAAATCTTTGATTGGAAACCTTGTCAGACATTCTTTCTCTTTCTTTGACCGGAATAAGACTCGGCCCCAAACAAACAAGACGAGTGAATGATTCAACGGCTAGCTTATTACTAGCAGAACGATGGACGATTACAGAAATTTGCCGACCATCAAATTCTTTGCTGACTTATTCCCTGCTCACAGATGTCCTTCCGCTGTAAAGTTTAAAATAAGACTAGAATGCGCGAGCGTGTTGATCAAACGTCCTTTTAATTTCTAAGGCTTACTTTCTGGCAAATAAAATTAACTAAATGTAAAAAGTGAAATAGAAATAGCGAAAAATTAAACTTCTAATTAAATCCTTTCTTATATATCAATATATGGTTTAGAATAAACTGTTCTCGAAACTGAGAATGTTTTGATCAAAGCTGTGTAAATCGAACCAAAACTGTGCATGTAACCTTGCGTTTATTTCCTGTATTTATCTCATCTATTGTATGAAATATGTGTGAACATCTTCATTATGAATCGGTATATTTCAATCCCCCTCCAGGAAACAAAAATGATTTAAGCAAAGGAAAAGAAAACTAGCGCTGTAAACGTATTTGCAGAGTTGCTTAAGAAAATTATTTTTCTTGGAAATTTTAATTTCATTTCAAGATATTTAAAAATATTTTGCATGAGCCGAATTTGTGAACATAAATAAGGGTAATCTTTCCATGTTGTCCTTCAGCAGCATAATTAAAAATATATAAAACTGTTCTATTGAGGCCCTTGAACTGCTGTTCAAAAAGTAAAAACTAAAATCCAAGCTTTCACCGATCAAAGGGGATCTTCTTCTTCTTCTTCCTGGACGACTCACCTCCTTCAATTCTGAAGATTCTAGTGAGCGTATAAATAAAAACTACAATTTAAAATAAGGCTAAAATGCTATGATAAAAACTATAAAAAAAAATATAACAATAATGTCAATAATAAAAGTCAAAGTTAGCATCGTTTGGTTTGGCCTTGGTCAGACGGCAGGCTTTTCTTGAAGGCCTTCAAATTTGGTGCAATTACTGTTTCATTGGCCAGGCTGTTCCACTCTCGTATCGTTCTCGGGAAAAACGAGTACATGATGTGGTAGTCCGTCTGTGAGCGGGAGATTTTGTACTCGTATGAATTTACATGCCGTGATCTCCTTTGAAGTGGAGTCATGAACTCTTGGGCGTCCGTGGCAATCAAGCCTTTATGAATTTTATACATCATGCAGAGTCTAAGTGTCTGTCTCCTGGTTTGAAGCGGATCATCAGGGATGAGAAAATATTCCGCGCGCGCTATATATATGCAAAGAAAGTGTAGGGTGAAATGTGTAAAAGATGTGACCTATGTATGAAAGCTATAGAAATAAACTGTGAGTAGAATACAAAGCTCTAATGATGGAGTGTCTCTAGACAAAGGACCACTAAAAGCGCTTAAGAATGGTCTCTAAAATAAAATACTAAAATAGAAGGTCTGCGAATTCAGTACCTTCTTCTCGGGAATTGGGTGTAGGCTTGCACTTTCTAATGTAAAATGCTTCGTAGGGGTGTAGATTAGCGGGGTCGTTTTCGCTCATAATAATCTTGACATCAATGTCTTTGTAGTCTTTGTTCTGGAAGGAATAGATGTTTTTTAACAGAGTTGTTTTCATTATTGATATGTTCTCTTACGCGGTCGTGGATGAAGCGTGTCGTGCTACCAATATATTGCTGATCGCAGCTGTTACACGTGAGCTGGTACACTGCTAGAGATAATGCATTTGTCTCTAGTGCATTTGCGCTCGGTGGAGGTGTGGGATAGGGCTTGTCTGAGCATGTCGGATTTATGAGCAATGCGCACTGGGGTGTTTCCTTTTCTAAAAATGTTAGTGATCCAGTGATTGAGTCGTTCAGAAATGTAAGGGATCTTAAGGTATGACCATTCTGTGTTGGCAGGTTGAGGGTTTCGTTGAGGGTTTTTTTGGCGTTTTGTCTGCTCTATACTGTTCTCTGGATAACCGTTAAGGCGAAGGATGTCATCGAATGTGTTTAGGTGTTGTTTTTCAGATATATTTGAGGAGCATTTCTCCTTGATGCGTTTTCGCTCGTTGCGAATGAAGTTGAGTTTGGATTTGGTGGGGATAGCTGATTGATAGCTGAGAACCAAACGCTTCGTCCCGGAACGAAAGCAAGAGAACACTTTGGAAAGTTATTGCCATTAAACAACACGAACAACAACAACCCAATGAAAAGATAACATCGCAGTTCTCTCCTGAAGCAGCATCCCAGATCCGCTCCCAGAGATATCTGGCACACAACACCGCTAGCAATCTACACAGCAAAAAGTTCCTTAAACTATTAGACAACCTCAGAAACGATAGTACCAGTACCTACACCTCAGATAATAATTCACCCGACCAAATAAACACAGCTTCCAACCGCGAGAACAAGGTTGACACAAACAACATCCACACCCCAAAGACATCAAACGAAACGAAGCTAGTCACTGCCTCACACATAACCTTAACACTCAGGAAATCAACCTCCTATCCAAGGGCCCCAAGTTCAGCCTCTCTTGTAGAGTAACTGAACACACAATCACGAGCATCAATATTGCATTATTGCATTCTACCGACTAGCAAACCAAATACGATGCAAACACTATCGCGAGTCAAACCCTCAAAAGTCAGATGTTCTCACCTATCCACAAACCCGACACATCTACAGACCCCAGTCTGAAGACGAACTTGAAAACAAGCTGCAGAGGATTCATCGTAAACTCCAAGCCACTCTCAAGGGACTACAACCCCAACAGAAGTGGTCGAATATTAACGAAGCAGACAAGAAAACTATAAAAGAACTCAAAGAGAAGAACTACGTATGCCTCCCCAGCGATAAAGGCACTGAATTCTACAGTTTATTTCTATAGCTTTCATACATACGTCACACCTTTTACACATTTCACCCTCCACTTTCTTTGCATATATATAGCGCGCGCAGAATATTTAACAATTATTCTTCTCGCCCTCATGGTCTCTGGGTCAATAGCCCATTCGGCCTTCGGCCTCATGGGCTATTGACTCAGAGCCCATTCGGGCTCGAGGAATAATTGTTTTGGTAAAATCCAATTAGTTGGTCAAAAATATCGAGACAAAACAACTTTAGCCAGCTAAACGCGATTCAGACGCCATTGTTTTGGTTTTCAAAGCCGGCGCTTTTCGCTGCTATAACATATAGCCTCGTAGTAGCTCAACCAATCAGACTGCAGCTTTGACAATAGACCACTAGTTGGTAATTTCTCATACCTGATGATGCCGTTGATCGGCGAAAGCTTGGATTTTAGTTTTTACTCTTTAAACAGCAGTTCAAGGCCTCAATAGAACAGTTTTATCTATAAATAAGGGTATAAAGTAAAATGAAAATTCGTCATTTCTATTTTTCCTATGTCGCAATCTGTATTATTTTTCGTCTGCCATTGTTTAATTTTTCTAATCGTCTGATAAATGGGTGACGTCATTCGGTTGGGTCTAATTTGTGTCCTTAATTTGTGATAAGACATTCTTATTCAGCTTCATTCTGAATATGAATGTCCCGACCTTAGATTAATTACCCAGTTTGATATATACCTGAAAAGATGGCAAGATTGTTTCGGGAATCTCTGAATGTTGCATTTTAAATTTTTTAGCATTTCGAAATCCACTGAGAACGCACCAGCTGTCGGCCATTGTAATAGATTTCCAGTCCTCCTCGCGAGAATTGCATCTCGGAAGCTGACTACCAAATTTTAATTGATATTTGCTGCGTGGGCGACAAGGCATGAAATATTAAGACCATGCAAGCGAGTCAGAAAATATATGCATTTTCATCTGTATAAAATAATGGACTAATCCTCGAGGAACAACGAAAATTTTGTCAAACGTCCAGGCCCACTATTTCGCTTACGCAATGCTCTGTTCTTCCGACTAGGCTATAATGTAGTGGTTGGATTTGACGATCCAAAGAACTCGACAGCCATTCCAGTTTTCACAGAGAATATTTCTTCTATCGCTGATGGGGCTATCAAGAGTGTTCGGCAAGTTGCGCTTTCGTATCACACCATTCTCTCCAAGTTGGCGGTTTCGTCGCCCAGGATACTGCGAAAAATTCACCAGCAAAGAGGACCCTTTGATCAAGGAAGGCTATATTTGGAAGCAAAGCAAATCCACTCCGTGGAAACGGCGATGGAAAAGACGATATTTCATCCTGTCCGGGGACAAGTTATATTTTTTGAAGGAGAAAAGCGAGGAGTCTGTTTCGGCAAAGATCGTTCGAATCTTGGACATTGTTTCGATGATGGTAGAAGATTTTGGTTTTCGGCGAAAGAAATTTGGATTGCGCCTAAGAGCAAACAACAAGGAATCTTACATTGTGAGTTGTAATAGCGAAGCGGAAAGAAACGATTGGATAACCGCCGTACTTACAGCAAAATCTTACAGTTTGGTTGAACATAAATAATTTGAGCAAAAATGTGGCGGATCACACCGTGTAAGTTTATATTTTCGAATGTTTCAAACTACCTTTTTTGTAAGTTAAGATAAACAATATGAGTGGATGGGAGAAAGATGAGACAGTTGCGCATTAGAAAAAATAAATTGTGAGCTAGCTTAGGATGACAAACAGATGCCTTCCTGGTCAAAAAGAGCGCACAAATCATTCGACTTAAACGAAAACAGAGAGTGAACAAACTTTTTTCGTGCATTTTCTCCTCGTAGTGTCGCCGGATATAAGTTGACATTCACAAGAACTGTGTTTTTATGTGCCTGACACTATTATTTCGTAATACATGTATGGAGTATTTTTCATGTCCGATAAAATTCGTATAGCACCTACGTATATTGGGACTGACTGAATATATATCACTGTAAACAATGTTTTTATGAAAAATAAAGCGTGTTTACTAGGTGCTATGCGTCTATAAGGTCTATGTGCCTTTGATATTTTCTCCGGAAACTTAAAATGACCGTTGAATGATGAGGGGAATCTAGAAATATAATAAAATTCCTTGGTGTGATAGGCAACCTTTGCCAAAGCAATGATGTAAATGAAGAAAGGGCCATATATGGTTTACTTAACGATTTTATCCGAACCTCTAAACCTAATGTTTTGTGAAGTTTTTTATTTCTTTGCTTATACATATTTAATGCGCAGAGAGCTCTTCTTTTGCTAGTTGACTGCGAGAGATGACTGATTTCAATTCCTGGGAAGTACAATCCGATCTTTTGAAAACAAGTTACTACTTCGAAAGAACATTAAAATTAAACAGTTATTTTCTAGTATGCTTGTGTACGACTTCTGCGATTAACGTGGTCTAATTTGACACAAACATTACATACAGTTGTATCAAAACAACTTTTTGCCTATCTTCCTCGTTCATGTTTTTTTGGGAATGGACTTCGATTAAATCTCATTTCCTTCACAGCGGTATAGCGTTCCTGCTAAAAACTAAGCAACTACAAATATGTTATATATAACATGCAATTTTTCGCGAAGGTAGCTAAGAGAAAAAAAGGAAAACATTTTTTTACTCACTTTTTTAATATAAGTTTACCATGGATGATAAAAAGTCAGAGGATAGCACCATAGGTAAGCTCAAAAGCTAAGCTCCTCTGATCACCGTACACTTATGTTTACATCCGATTGATTCCTCCATTTTTCGATTTTGTGTCCATGTATGCCATCTTTGAGTCACCTTTTTGTTAAACTAGATCCACTCATTTTTGTTCTTTGTTTGTTTCATCCGTCAATTTGTTTCGGTGCTTTGTTTAAGAAAACACAGAACTCACGCTGAGAAATGGAGATAGTGGAAGAAACACTTCACGGCCTCTCACACAAAACACGCTCATTTCCAGCACGTTATCAACAGATTTTCCCCAAATTTCTTTCTTTGCATCAAATATAACCTATAAAAATAGAAATGCTGTAAAAGGTCACAGAAAGCGGAAAATGACACCAGACTGACCAATGAGAAGCAACACTTCAAAAGGGGAAAACTGAATTGTGGATCTGATAAACTTAAATCGCTTTGTTTTGTCCCTCAAAAAAAGTATTAAGGTTAACTTTTGTAATTTTCTTTTTTGTTTTGGCTTTTTACCGTCTGGAGTTTGACGCAAAAAATTCTATTTTAGAAGGTATAACAGTGGTCTAGCTTAAATTTTTTCCCTTGTAAACAAATCAAAGAATGGTGAGAAAGCGCTTTGAACCAAGTTTGGCTGACAACCTGAGTTAAGTGTTAACTCAGGTACCCCCAAGCATCTTTTTTTAGTTTTTTCCTTAAACTTGTAAGAGTTTCAAGTATATCTCAGTCTTGCTGGTCCGGCTGTATCAAAGCTATTAAAGCTTGTCCTTAAATTTTTTCTCAACGTTCAAAACAAGTCTTAGTCAATGAAAAACATTTCTTTCTCTTTTAGGGGACTAAGTTTTTCTTTTTCTCACTTTTTCGGTCCTGCTCTCCCCCAAGTTGTGTAATTGCTCTTTTGTTTTGTTACTATTGACAATAATTGGATCCTAAGTGATAAGAAATGTGTAACTTTTTTTTTTATCTTTTAAAAAGCAATCATCGAACAGGCTCAGCGCTTCAGTGATTGGACAAATTCATGTTTCTTTGTATAAGCACTGTCAATGCCCACCGGAAAATGGCGTAATTGTTGCATGAATAGAAACTAATATCAAAAATTCGGAGATGCTTTTCTTGCCTTCAAAATGACTACAGTTTATTCACTTATTTTGCGACATAAAATAAAGTGTCCTTAATTCTTGTGGAAAAAAATAATTTTGTGAATTTTCCTACCAGTGTCGACCACGACGACGGCGACGACAAAAGCTACAAAAAGAGAAAATGTCAAAAAGGCAATAGGTTTGGTAAAGTCTGGTTTCCATATGATCGCTATGATCGCTGCGATTGCTGAACTTTTTTTTTCTCAGCGATCGTAGCGATCATATGGAAACCAGGCTTAAGCAAAACAACAACTTTGCACGTGCAACACACTTTTTTGTACATTTCTTAATTTGCCGTCACTGCACAATTACGACTTTCACGTTATTTGGAGGACGTAAATAGGCGACGACGAATTGTTGTTTATCTTTCTAAGAATTCTCTGGAACTGGAATAAACGCTACAAAGTTTGAAAAACGCCAGTTCATTTAAAAAGTAACGTTTTCGTTGCCGCCGCCGTCGTCCGCCTGTCGTCATCGGATCCTGCTAAAACTCTCTAGTCTGCAATGTCAATCGTCTCCACCCCTTTCTGACATTTCAGACTAATCTTAAAGTTGAGCAGGAAGCAATGTGTTTTCCTGTCTTTCTTGGCTATAACCGAAGGCCTTTTATCCATTAGGGGGCTGGGCCCAGTTGCTCGAAGCATGGTTAGCGTTAACCAGCGTTTAATACCATGACAACGTATTGGTTTTGATACTGCTTAACCAATGGTTAACGCTAACCAAGCTTCGAGCAACTCAGCCCAGGTCGTTATTTCTTGTAAGTGGGAGTCGAGGAGGCAGTCATTTTGAGTAAGCAACGGACGCTAACCAAACGGTTCGCACTGCGAACGAGATTTTTATAAAGCCAAACTTTGCGCAAGCGTATTTAACTCCACTGTTGCTTATTGTACGTGCAGGCTTGCCTCTGAAAATCCTTCTGCCAATGTCGGCGGGGGGGGGGGGGGGGGGTGCTCCCATATATGGGCTACACAGGGTATGATTGTCTATGGTCTCCTTCCCACAGGGTATTATTGTTGCCCTTGTTGCCGTAGTGTTCCCTGTGTGATCCTTAGATAGGGTACCGTTATTATAGCAACTAAAATTCAAGAGCCGGCGTGAGTGCCCAGCTACACGAGAAACAAATCATCTGCTCAAAACTGAACTATACCTTGGAGTATAAGGAAAGCGATTTCATGAAAGTTTGTGTGATGCGCTGCTATTAAATTCTTAAATAAATGCAGAGAAGACTACCACAGTTAAAAACGCAACGTATGCAGTAGCGTATTTAACTCGTTAAGCCCTACTATCCACATACAAGTTCTCCAAACTGATCTCCATACATTTCATTAAAGAAATAGATTAGTTGAGAGAATTAATTTGATAATTCTCATAACTTATCTCTTGACAGTGTATGGATATTGTTAGGAGAAAACTGATCTTGGTCACTATTGGGACTTAAAAGGATTGACTGTGATCTTCTTTGCATTTATTTATGTATTCCGCAGTCAGAAATCATGATATGAAATTTATATATTAATCATTTCATTTTAAAATTCTTCGTTTTTGTTTCAGTCTCCCTTTAATAGGGTATCAGTTTTCGATTGTCTCAGAGTTTTAGGATCAGAGTTCAAGACCCTGACGGCACACATCCATTGAAATTTATATAGGAGCACCGCCCCCTACCCCAGGGGAGAAATTTCTTGCGTCTTGTACAGAATACAGTCGATTCCCGGTAACTCGAACCTCCCGTTAACTCGAAATAATTTTCATTTCCCTTCAGATCATTTTCCACATAATTTTACCCTCGATAACTCGAACTTTTCTCTATTTCCCTTAAAGGTTCGAATTATCGGGAGTCGAACCCTAACCCTAACCTGAAATGAAACAGCAAATTCCCATCCCCCCAAAATCAAGGCTGAAGCCGCACAAAATCCAAAGCGCACCATTTTCCCATCCATGAGTTCGGTAGGAGGAGTGGGGTGGGGTGCATAGAGGGGGGGGGGGGGGAGGGGGTGGTAATTAAAGAAACTTGCTCAGTTCAAACAAAACCGAAATCATTGGTGTTTGATTTATTTTTTTTCAACACGTCCGCGTGTAAAGTAATCATTAACTAATTCAAATGTTAAGACGTTAAAGTTCGCTGAAAACGGTCCTTACATAAGCAACTATTTGTAATCACCACTTATGAATAGCAACAACGTAAAACTATGGCTTCTCTTGTCCCTGTTCTCTTTTGTCCAGTCCTGAAAGCCGCAAGGAACCTTTTGTTTGGTGACGATCGTTCATCACGTAAAGAAACTTTTTCGCAGATGCACCGGACTAGCTCCACAGATAGCGTTTCGCCCGGATTGGCTTTCAGGGATGAATAAAAGGAACGCTAAATTTGGTGGAAAACGAATTCTTTATGCTCCCGCTACTGACAGAAGCCGTGATCACAGGGTTAGAAATCAAAGAAAGATCTCCAAAACTTAAGATAATTTGTCAATAAATCCATTTAAATATTAATCTCTAGTTCACACTACCTTGATAAACTCAATTAAAATTTTTAACCTAAGTCCACGGATCTTCCTTGTTATTCCAACTATTGAAGCAAAAAAGATTTTCATTCTTTTTCACGTTCCTTTTCTTAATATCTTTTTGGATTTAAATATATTATAATCGCAAGGCAGTAATTATTGTTAAACTATTCATAAAATTTTAGAAAAAAACCCCTCATCACGCCTTTGTTGATCAATGAAAACTCTCATCTCGGTATAAAAAATAATTGGACCCAGTTAGCATATATAATAACTTCCTAGTTGATCTTTTTAAGTATACCTTTAATCTGTCGAATTCATCACTGGCTAATATCTTTTTTAAAACGAGGAAACCCTTTGGGACTCTTATATTAAAATGACAGGGAAGCTCGTCCTCTCGTTTAGAGCGTTTCGGGTAGAAATTGCAGAGTTTTATCTTATTTAGGGTGTTCAACTTCTTCCCAAAAAGGTATCGCTTAAGGTTGTGCGTAAAGAAATTTCAAAATATAAAAGCAACCTACTGTCGTCTAACTGTATTGGAGTATGGTCTCCTTTAAGGGTCAAATAAAGCCCTAGCCCCCCAACCCCCCGGGATACGGCGAGGCTCCACCCCGAGGTCCAACCCATTGTCATTTTATATTCCATTTTTAACAGAAAAGGTACCCCTTTTGTATAACTTCTCTTGACAAATGGTAACCCTAGCACATACAAAATTGCCTTTTATCACAGCCATAAAATGCATCTTTAAGTCCTTTAGTCCTTTAGGGCCTTTTTAAAGACCCAAATGACAGAATTTCCTATCCTTTCATATACTTCAACTAGTAAAACCCCCACACTATCAGATATCTGAAGCCTGAAAAAGGTGCACCTTTCGGGCGAAGCCTCACCGTATAGGCCATTATAGGAGTACCCCCCCCCCCCCGCCTTCCCGGTCTTAGCCACGCCCAGATTGATCTCCTTTAGGGGATTAATTTTAATCACGAGTAGCCCCGTCTGTTTTATGTGCGAGTCCCTCCTCCCCGCCCTCCTGGGCGAGGAACTACCAATGGGAACTGATATACGGAGTTACAGCACGAACAGTGTTACATATCAAAAAGTAGAACTGCTAAAATTCTGCTAAGTTGGTTGAAATTTCCGTTACTAATGAATGTTACGATGAAAGGTTTGTTTTTATGTCGGATTGCCACGCTGTCCGTTGACGCAGAAGAACACTTCCTTTAAAAGTCAAAGTTCGCTGCATAAGTCTGACCTATGATTCCGAACTCCACAAGTATCTTCTACACGTAAGACTCTCTAGCGTCCTTCAGAAATGCAAGTTCAATATCAGTGTTTTCGACGTCATTCTTCCTGTCAGCTTTCCACCATAGCGGCCTCAAACCATTAATTATCACGAACAGTAAACCAAGCACATCTGTTAAAACAGCCATCCAAAGAGCAGCCTTCCCGGCAAGCGCTACAAACACAATACCCAGCTTTAGAACGACGGAAAGGGCAATATTTTCCGCAACCACCCATCGACAAAAGCGCCCGAGTTCCACGAGCTCAGGTATTTTGGCCAAGTTATTGCTCATGAGTGCTACATCTGCTGCTTCCACTGCTAATGCGGTGCCACCGGCGCCCATTGCAATCCCAACATTCGCTGCGGCCAGTGCTGGACCATCATTAACACCATCGCCGACCATACCCACAATGCTTTTGTTGGCGCTGTCACGTGAGGCTGGTATGTTGAAACGGCGACGCGAACAGCACCGAGAGGCAAAACGCTTTCTGCGAGTATCACTAAAAAACATCTCGTCATCACCGAATTTTATTCCATCTTGTCTGTCTCTGATCCACGAAAGCTTGTTCTGCGGTTTCATGTCGGCGACACACTCGTCCAGTCCTAGCTTACTCTTCACGGCCATGGCTGTTCGCGAGTTGTCACCGGTAATCATAGCAGACTGGACTCGAAGCTTTCTTAGCCATCCAAGCGTTTCCAAGCTGTTTGGTCTGATCGTGTCCGCGAGTGCCATCATCATAGCAAGTTTGCAATCTAAACACACAAAAATCACCGTCTTACTTTCGTTGCACCACGTGATGTACTTGTCTTCCATGTGTTTGTTCGGCCTTTTTCCTGTGACGTGATTAAGAAATTCATAGTTTCCGATCTGAACCAGTTGACCATCTACAATGCCGGAAATACCTTGTCCTTCATGGAGCTCAAAGCGTGACACTTCCGGTAAAGTAGCGTTTTGTGATTTGATCATTTCAGCTATGCAACCAGCAGATTCATTAACTATGGCTGCTGCCAGAGGATGGCTTGATTTGCTCTCCAGTGCAGCAGCTAAGCGTAAAGTAGCTCGTTCGTTTACACCAAAAGAACATTCTATGTCAACAACTTGAAACTTTCCTTCGGTCAATGTTCCAGTTTTATCAAACGCCAGTACTTGCAACCGGGCAAGCGTCTCGAGATGAGCTCCCCCCTTAATCAGAGCTCCTTTTCGCGCAGCCGCAATGATACCACAAACCACAGCGATCGGGGTGGACATGACGAGTGCGCAGGGGCAAGCTATGACCAGAAGAACAAGCGCTCGTCGGCCCCATTCTCTAATCTCTTGTGAATAGGTCCCCACACCAGCAGCACCAAGAATGGCGGGAATAATTACCACGAGAGCTGCCACAATGACCACAGCCGGTGTATAGTACTTAGCAAACCGGTTTACTGCGATTTCAGTTCTCGCTGAACCTGTTTGAGCTTCTTGAACAAGTTGCGTCACTTTAGAGACTGTAGAGGAAGTTGAGTCCGATGTAGTCTCGACTTCCAGGTATCCATTTTGATTGACAGTTCCGCTATAGACCTTAGCACCTACTGTTTTCTCCAAAGGAACAGCTTCGCCCGAGACCGAGCTCTCGTCCACGGAAGCTCGGCCCTTGACTACCACACCATCTAATGGAATCAATTCACCTGGTCTAATGGCGATGGCTGTGCCTATGGTAACTGACCCCACAGGGACACATTCGCCGGTGTCCGCTAATATGGCCTCTTGAGGTGCTTTGAGCATGAGCCCAGAGATAGTCCGCTGGACTTTGTACATGCAGAGCTCCTGCAAGGCTTCGGCGAACGAAAAGACGTACACTACAGCTGCGCCTTCCAGCCAGTCCTGAATGGCCAGCGTTCCTGCTATGGCAATGAGCATCAGAATATTAATATCCAAGTTACGGGTCTTGATGGACAAGGAGGCTTTCTTCAAAACTGGAGGGATACCAAAGACAATTTCTGAAATGGCCACCCACTGATACCAATCTGCCTCGACAAAAAACGCTACAACGCCTACTATCATCAGAATACTCTGCACCAAGAGATAAACTAAAAACAATGATAACGAACGCGGCAGGCCTTCATTCTTGTTATCGGATCCGGTCTCCATAATGCTGGCTCCCAGATGCATGCGGTTGAGGGTGGTGACCAGCTCAGTGGCTGACGTCACTTCCGGATCATGACACACGTATGCTACGCGACCAATTACATTCACGGCGATGGATGTCACGCCTTCCAAAGGCTCCAAGAAATCTAGAATCAGCTTGCTTTCCATAGCACAACAGATGTTCTGAACTCGCAGTTTTGTTGTACGTTGCCGTAGCATCGGCTTCTTTTCACTGTTATCACTCTCATTTGGAGGTGGTGGTGTTGAGAGGGGGATGGACGGGTAGAAGCCACTACAGTCTGTCATAGACACTCGGCTGGCAGATTTGTATCGACAGTCTACGACCGATAACCTTTCCTTACAGCATTCGTCAACACATGCCTCGCTTGGGTCACCACTGCAAGATTTGCTCTCACAGCACATGTTTTCAGCCGATGAACACAGGACGACCGAACGCACACTGCGTGACTCACACGTGCCACAGGACTTGCTTTTGCAGCACTTGTCTTCGGCAGATAAACAAATAACAGGATCAGAGCTGCGTGACAGACGCGCGCTCTCAGGACAGGGTTTGTTTTCACAACACTTATCTTTCGATGACAAACAGGCAGGAGTTTTACTTGACCGACATGTGCCTTTATTCAAGGGTTTTCTTGCACAACAGCCATCATTGCATGAGGAATTCGTGACCAACCTGGCAATATTGCGTGATTCACAACTTTCGCCACGGCAGGACTTACTTGTACAACACTTGTCTTCTGTTACTAAACGTCTGGCAGGATCACCAGGATTGCTTGCTTCTGCGCACGTGACTCCCTGGGATTTGTTCGGGCTACAAGAATTCTGGCAAGAACTCTGACTGGTTTTACAGCATGCTGTGTCCGTTGAACTCGTGGGTCCTTCAATGTCATCATCACCTCCGGAGCTCTTTGCGGCGTGACAAGGACTGCAACAGTCAGACTGAAGCGGAAGTGACGCCTGCTGTCGAATGGTGCTCTCAGTTAACAAAACAGGTTTGGTTCCTTTCTTGTCATTTGCAAAACAGCAGTTACTCTTGCAAACCGTCTTTCTCTCCTCCTCAAATAGTTCTTTGATACAAGAAGAAGAACAGGCCCTGGTTTTTTCTTTGTCACATAAATCTTTCTTGACTTCACGACATCGTTTTGAAGCACATGTGTCTGGTCCAGAGCCTCGATAGTTCATCATTGAAAGTGACTTTTCTGAGATGTAATTGGTTTGAAGAAGCCTATCGTCATCTTCGAAATCTTGATCACCGTGGTAACACTCGTCGCATTCGCAAGACATTTCCGGAAAATCATCGGAACAACAATCACAATGGTATTCCTGGCACATGTTTCTATGCCTGTGGTCTGCAAGAAAAGGGGTGAAACGTTAGTTTGGAAAAACGTCCTTTACACCAGCAACAGTGCACAGGAAGACTAAAATTACATGTCGGCCAAAATTCGTCCGGTTCGGAGATCAGCCTTGTGCTCAAGGGAAAAATAAGATCAAACAAATTTATGTGAAGTGTAACTACCACGGTTTATAGCGAATGCGCACGAGTATGGTACACGCACCATAAAAAAATAATAATAGAGTGTTTTCACTCACGTGGCGAGCATCTATGCAAATTAATTGAAACAAAAGAAAGAGTTTGCATAAGAAAAGAGTACAACTCCCAGAGGATTGGTTTGGGACACCAACATGGCCGCCGTTTCATTGTTTTGGGACACCAATATGGCCGCCGTGACGTCATGTGAAAACACTCTATAACAAAACGAGCAGAACGCGTTCACTAACTCGTGGAAATCCTTCATTATTACAGGTCGGGCAAAGAGTTTTCTTCCCCTTAGTTTTCGTAAAAGCATGTCAATCCTTAGAGTCAAAAAAAGACGTAATGCGCCGCAATGCCCAATGTAACGAGCCTTCTTACTCCTCGAAGTAAAAAAATGAAGTGCGTACGTCTGAATCTTTTTAAATTGACGTTGGCGCTTGGTTAGAGGCGCCTAAGAAACGATGGCGTCAATCAGATAATCCATTTTCTAGTATTTAAAGGATGCCAGTTTCGAATATCAGAGGCGTTCATGCATTTCTTACATCAACGATAAAGCCCAGCGAAATTCAAAATAGCGACGAAAAGATATCACGGCTACGTAACACAGGACCCCCATCAGATAAATCCCACGTCAAACCAATACTACCTGAAGTAAAACAATGTGCAAAAATCAAATAAGCGCAATGCCTGCCTGGAACGAAAGAGGAAATTATTTCTTCGTTGAAGAATCTCCAGTGACTACAGCGAAATCTTTCGCACGGTGCATGAAGCTGAAACAAGACTAGTATTTACCGATCACGGATGAAGCGAAGCACTGCGTTATCGGTTGCTTTACGAAATTCAACCAAGTTTGATAATAGCAAAAATTTTACATCGACTGAATTTCTACTCCTAACACATTCCAGTGATAACAACAATATAGTGATAAGCGTCAACGTAAATAAACTTCGGAATGATCAATAATAAGCTTGTAGTTTATTTCCCTCCCTGGATGTCTTCCGGAGAGGCTTAGTGAACTCATTCATCGCGAGCTCGCCATATTATCTTTTCAAATAAATTCTCTACAGGAGTATCGCCCTGCCATAAACCTTTTAAAAATGTCTCAGAGAAATTAGAATTCAAAACGGCTGTTCTGACCTGGACACTACTTTTGCTCGGTTTGAAAAGCGTTTACCTCAACCCGAAATCAAATCTACGCGTCGAATACATGAAGAAATCGGCTTCAATCCTGCCTAGTGTTTCAGTCGATCCCCGATCTTTTACTGAAAATCTCTTTTTCAGTAAACTTTTACTCGTTCTGGTACATTATTCGACTTCGTGCAATTTCTCACCTCTACTGATGTTCGAATTTGGAAGCATTCGTCGATGTTTGGCTTTCCCCGGAAAAATCCACCGGTGAATTCTCAATGGTATATGTAAAAAAAATGAGTGCTCTGATGTGGCTTAGGGCCTATAATCACGATTTCGGCTTGTAACTAGTTCAACGGTTTGGTTAGAGTATTCCGGATACGCTTTTGTTTCACGCGTGTCTTGTGACGTGCAAATCAGCTAAGAAATGGTATCTAATGCGCATGTGACTGCTTGTTATTGTTGAGGTTACATTTATTGTTTCCCCCATAGTCATAGACGAAATGCAAAAATAGCTGCTGGATTTATACTCTTTTGTTTAAATTAAAATAAGCCTGACTAGCCTCATTCCTCAGTACAAAATTCAAAAGAACACATTTTCCCAAGCGAGGCTAGTCAGGCTAATTTAATTTAAACAAAAGGACATTAATCCAGCAGCATTATTGCATTGGGTCCATATAGCAAGAGGAATGAGTCACCATTATCAAGTTTTTTTGTCTTTTCGGGGCCAACTGAATAATACTTCAGGCTCTTCTAATTTCTTGAAAATAGTTGCAGCTACTCTATAATTAAAAAAATATCATAACCCGGCTAAAATTAAAAAAAAAACATCCTAGTCTGTCCTTGATCTCTTGTTTAGAGATACTTGTACAACTTTTATTCAGTTTTCAGTTCTCTTTGAATTAACATTTAAAGAAAGCCACCAAAATCTTTGTAGGAATGTAAACAAACTGCAACATTGTAGAGGTTTTTGTTTCGATGCAGTTCTTTTGTTAAGGTTCCATAGTCCTCGTGGTTATATAAACAGCAAGTACGTGATGAGTAACTCAGTGTCAACTGAAATTGAATGACGAAGATCAAAAGACCGAAAAATCGAGCGATTTTTAGAAAAGAGATACTGAAATTAAATACTTTGTGAGCAAAGGTAAGAATTGAAATCTCTTCTTTCGAGGTAAAATAAAAGGGATCTTTCAATAAGTTCTTTTTTCTTTGTTTTCTTTTTTCTTTTATTTCGTATGAAATTCTTTGTACGATCGAGATTGACAAATAATTTTAAAAGCCTCAGCGATCCTCCAGTGATGTCCAAAAGTACATTAAGGATAAAAATTAGTATTGAAAGAGGCACATTTTCCAACACTCATTACAGCGTTGTCGCGGTTCAGTAGAGGTTTTGACAGTTTTCCAAAGAAGATAAGCTAGAGCCTTATCTAGACGAGCAAGTGAAGTAACTACAAAAAAGCAACTCTTCACCCTTGTTCCTTGATAATCAAATGCGCCCCAGCATGCATGACTTTAGACGCTAGTATAACTTCACAACATTACAAGAGTTGTGAACTTTGAACGGGGCTGTTGCACTCAGTTTTAGAGACAATACGCAGTTTTTCCCTCGCCTCAGTAGAAACTTTTATTTAGTATGGGTTAAACACGTTTGAAATAACCAACTTTTTTCCAGTTACGCGACACACAAGTCATCTCTACGTACAGGGGGAAATAAAGTAAGTCGCTTAATCATCATACTAAGTAATTTATCTTCGATACTTCGCTAAAAACTGCGCAAATACATTTTCGTTACATACAATTTGTGAATGAAATTACTTACAAACTTATCTGCGGCTTCAAAACCGATGTTGGCCAGCACTGATGTGTGTTTTATTTTCTGCGGGTTTTCTCTCTCGCCTTTAGGATCTGAAAGAATCCAAGGTGTGGTCAATCTCTGCAAAAAGAAAACATGAAATTTAAAATTAAAATGCTGCTCTCGCTCTGCTTACAGGTGACCAGATCTGTGACAAAAACCTGCAATTACCTGAAAATGTAAACTTATGTCTTGAGATAAATGTTAAATATCACCGCCTTAAGATAAAAACGAACTTTGTTATGCACAATATCTATAGGTGAAAAATATAAACTATAAGTCTGGTTTAGTGCAGGTTGCAAGGAAAGCATTTCAAAGTAATTTCTTCCTTTAGCAAGTGCGACCGACCCGTTAAAATGAGAGTTGTCAAGCAGATTGTCTAGCTGGTGTTGTTTGTTAAAGTTGATGTACCTTTATTTTTTTGCTCGCTTTGACTTGCAAATTGCGACTTTGACGATTAAAGATTTGAACTTGGAGAATTCCCGCTTTAAATCGCTGGCCTCTCAATAGTTGCGGTTCCACTAGCCTGTGCCAAGCTCTCAGATAGTATAGTGAGGACGTATTAAAACGAGCAAAGCGAAAATAAGACGGACGCGACTTGGGAAAGGGGGCGGTGGTGGCGAGAAAAATGGGAGAGAGAGCCTGTTAGCATTTCTTTAAAGACCCTCTTCCGCCCATTTTTTGTCACGACTGGATTCGGCTGTCAAAACTGTTAACACTTCAGTTAGCTACAATCATTCTCAAGTTTCTCGCGCGAGCATTTCGCGTGACGCGAACTCTCTTCTTTCTTTATTCTTTATTGATCTTCTTTCTTTATTGATAAATGCGAATGTGTGGAAATTTATGTCTTCGAATTCGTTATCCTGTGAGAGTGTTATAATATTGTAATTTTCACGCCCTGCGTTGATTTTCATTTGCACGTGCTGCTAGACTTATTATATATTCAGTTTCGTTTGTACCTTCGGGGCACTTGATACAGATAAATGTCGGTTCAGTAACCACTTCAACGTCTGTTATTACAGAGAGCATCCGGTATTTTCGGCTCTAGTTTCTTGTTTCACCCGCCGAAGCGACGACCAGAAATACATCTGCTGTTCGCAGGCTACGGATTCGTCAACGGCGTCTGCGAATCTCGCAATCGATCATTCAAAGTGCTACAGGTTTCATAGTAATAAAAGGGGGCGGTAAGTTTTTTACCTCTGTTGGGTAGGTTATGCTCAGGAAGGTTGTGCATTTTCACTGAGCAAATGTGATTGTAGCGGCTTGTTTCACACTGAGAGGTCATGACACACACATCGATTTCCTGTGGCTTTTGTTTCTGGTCGGCAGGATTTGCTCTCTGAGGATAGCATGAGTATCAGGCCTTCCTAAGGGGCTAGGGGAGAGGAGATTCCCTTTTCCCCAGAAAACGCCTGATACTCAGGCTATCTGAGGAGAGAGCATTTTTTTGACCTCTTCTGAACGTAGAGCTTTTTATTGCGGCTAAATAAGGGTTTTAATTTTCTCCAAAGTGCCTTCTGGATCTGACTAAGTGATTTTCTTTAGTCCGTGAATGTAATGTTTTTTTTTTTCGCAATGTTGTAAGACGCTGGGCCAAGCTCGTCAGTTTTCTTTGCAGAATGTTAAATTAGCACGGAGTCTTTTGACTGGAGCGCATAGTTTCTCCCTTGGTAATAGCTTTTTGAAGCTTAACAGTCTCTGGAGTGTTTTGTTATTGCCACTTTGTGATCAGCCAGGACTCCGGACTACCGAAAACAATTTCGCACTTTGCTTCTCTCGCTTTCTTCTCGTCCTCCTCTCCCTCTTCACCGATGCCAATAGCTGCGGCCGAAAGTCCAAGCTTTTTAAATTCAGTGTTCCACTTGGTCTCGCATTATAGATATCAGCGGCGAAACGGCTATTATCGTAGAGTTCTCTAGAGTTAGAGCAGCTTTAGCCAAGCGTGGGAATAGCAGAAAAGATTAAACTTTTGCCGAAACCGGTGGGCATAATAGCGAAAACATCTTTACCGCGAGCCAAGTGGCAGAAACCCGTCAAGCCTGAGATCATGGCAAAAAAAATAACGCCTGATCTCAGGTTAACACTCGTCCAAAGCACAAGACAAAGCGGATTCATCAAGATTACACGCGTGATTCGCGTTGGCCATCTTGGTGATGACAAACTGATGACCACGCTACTAGGTGATGATGTTAACTGTCACAATTGACCAATCAGAGGGTATATCACGAGCTGATATACCGGAACAGGCCGTTAAAAAAATGCGTACAGGCTCCGCCGCCCCGTCTCTCCCCAGCCCCCGCGCGTTTTTCGCATTTCTTTTTACTGAACGACTTTTCACCACTATCTCGGAGCCTGGAACAGGCTACGGTTCCACTAGAGCTTTTGCCCACGGGAAAGTGGGACTTTGCCCAAGGGGAGTACATGTTTTGTGTGACCTATAAAAAAACAGTGAAAGTACCCACGGGAAATCACTAGGGATACATCAAAGAGAACAAAAGAATAACCCTTGACACTCCCGGAGCCAAGTTGTATGGTTTATCTATGGTTTATCTAACCACAAGAGTAGTTCAACCAATCGGGTGGAAGAAAATTGTACATACCGGAAACCGCAGCGCATGCTGCGCTGAATTCGCGGCAGATACCCTGTCACGTACCTAATTCAAGACACGCGGCAACAAGCATGGCGAACTTTCGAGGTTCACAGTGAGTATATTTTACACGTCTTTGCTCCAAATACCCTAATTATCTGAGTTCCTTTAGTGCGGCATGGTTTTTTTCCCGCCAAACGCTCCCAGGTCAAAAGTTGACCTTGGGTAATTATTTGCAGTGTAACCGGAAAATATCACCTGACCGGAAACCCAAGCTGATCCCAACCCAAGCCAATTACCCACTGGGAACCCTTGGGCAGAAGGTAAGTGTAACCGCAACTAATACTTCGCCGTATCGTGTTTTTGAACATTCCCTCGGTTTCGAATTCTCGATTTCCTTTACAGTAGTAAATCGAACCGACTTCCGAATGTCTTGAGAATACGTCCGTCTCTTGTTTGAGTTGGCAGCACAAATTCTTGATTCGGCCAAAGTCTTGCAAAGCTACGAATAATCAATCGCATCCAAAGTTTACAAACACATTAAAAAATGCCCAGCCGGTTCAGAAGTATAAAAAAAAACAAACGCTGGCCATCAGAAAACTCTTCTTTCGACCACCAAAACTAACAAATTTTAGTGACTTATTAAAACCGTTCTAATCAGCTGAAAAATGTAAACAAAAAGTGATCGAAAGAAAACATGTCGATCTTGTACACTGCATGAGAAACACGAGCCGCGTCACGCATTGGAAAAATACTACTCTGTCAACTTTGGGCCTCTTCAAATGAGCCCGGCTGACCGGGATGGCTCGGTAGAAATTTCAGCCCGGTTTCCGAGATGAGAAAAGGTCAAAGATCCTGGGTACGAGTTCTGGCGCCAAATTTAGGAAACAAAGCAAACATAGCGAAACACAAAAATTTTAACTTTTGGGCCTCCCTTAGCATCGGTAACTCTTAAAGCTATATCACTGCAGTTACATGGGATGCTTATGATGTGGAGTATACAGCAGGCAATGCAAGACGATGCCATCCGGACCGCCAGAATTCATCCCGCCGTTCATCCCGGTTGACCGGGCTGACCCGGTTTCCGAGATCTCGCCTCACCTCTAAGTCCTTTGTAAAATTTTCGATGTGTTCATATGAGGGGGCGGGCTGGCTCGTTTCCCGAGATCTCTGTTTTTCCAACCGAGATCTCGGCAAGCGGGCTGGAAATTTTGCCATATGAACACTTCATCCCGGACTAGGTTAGTAAGGTATTTCTATTAGCTTCTATTTTTTTTCTATTTTGTGACTTTTCAAGAGTTTGCAGAGTGACAGTCTCCAATTCGTCCTTTCTAAATCTCCATGTTTTGGGACAAATGTAGGACAACTTAAAATAAATTAACGTGTAGTTTGGTGGCCGACTGGTATCAGCCAGTCCCCATTAAAAAGTCTTGGATCCGCCCCTGGTAGAGTTCACTATGAATTCTCGTATTCTGAACTTGAGCGGCCTGGTCTAAGATGTTTTCATGGATACAGTCCAACATTCATAAGCGACCACCTCCCATGAGTCAGTGACCATCTATCCGAAACACAAAAATGTTCACAGTCAAAACAGTGAGTAGTTGAAACAGGCTTAAGTGACTGTAGCCAGTAATATTTTTTGGTGTGATAATTTATAATTTTCCATTGTTTTTAACCTCTTATAAGCAACCATCCACGCTGGTCAGAGTGAATGTTACAGGTCAAATTTGATTTCAGGTTAATTTTGACGTAACCTAGGATAGTTCTTTATTTCCTCTGAGTATCTTCTAGGGCTAGGAGACAACAGATATTGAGAATCAACCTAAGTTTAAAATATTTTAACCTGAAATCAAATTTGACCTGTAACATTATGAAGAACTATTAGGTGACAACATGAAGCTACATATATGGTGTGGCTGCAATAAAATTATGTTAGGTAAAGGTAAAAGGTAGTGATGCAAGTCACGAGCCAAAGGCCCAAATGGTCGGAGCTTATCCACATTTCTTAGCATGAAGCATGCCTAGGAGTATTGCTCTTGAACCCCGGACCTCAAGATCTGGAGTTCGAGGTGTTAACCACTCGCCACACACACCTCCACATAATTATGTTAGCATGACACATAAATAAGTTATTAAGAACATCAATGGACTGTTTGATGTGTCAGTATAATGACATGTCTACTGTACAATAATATCATAATAATAATATTACAATATTATAAAGTGAGTTAAGTACAGAACAATACAAAATGGGCTTCAATGTCTTGGAGACAAAGAAGGCCAAGTAAAATGTAATGCAAGATTTCAAGATGAACACGAACTGATTTAACTAGATGAAACACATACCATCAAATGCCCATCCACTCATGAGCAGAGCAGCTTTTAATGCGCATGCATATAACAACAACCGCTGACAAATAAGTAGCGAATACATAACACTTCCTCCCCTTCTAATACAGTAAAGACCCTCCCATGGATAAGCACCTACTTTTTTTGAAGTGTGGAAAAATAGGTTCTTGTATTTTGGGGTACTTATTGGCAATTTAGGCTGAGTAGGTTATTAGTAAGGTTCTCAATTTTAATGAAGGGGATAATATATTGCTGATTACCAGAAAAAAGAGTAAACTGGGGTTTGGTCCTTTAAAATACTGTGTTTAGTCACAATAATAACTCTAACAAAACTGATTACCAAATTTATATATAGTTTGATACAGTATGTTCTTTTTATACTGAAATTTACAATTTCTAGTTACCCTTCCTGGTTAATTTATAAGAACATGCTTGGTCTTGCTTGGCTAAACAGGTTCTTGCATTTTTGGGTATTTAAGTGGCAACGGTCTGCCAGGAGGTTCTTAATCCACTAGGTTCTTATTTGTGAGTATTTACTGTATGTAAAAATCCTTAAATCACTGAAAACCTTGTTGTTGGCAAAGTCCATGTAAAGAAAACTCTGGAGAAGTTAATAGATCACTTGAAACCTGAAAAGTTAAACACAAGGGCAAACGAAATGTCTCCAGAGCTTAGGCAATTCAAGGTCTTGTCCTTAAGCACTGTGGCTTGTACAGGGGTGGGACTAGCAGTCTGCACAGGATCCCTGCATGACTACTCTGTTGCTGACTTCTGCTAACTGTTAGCATCACTAAATGATGTAAGTGTACTAGTTGCTAACTTTGGTGACACCCTTGGAACAATTTGCTCCTCAGAAAGCACCTCATCAAAACCCCCTTCATCTAAAATCTCTTCAGAGTTCACATGCTCAGTCTGCAGCAGGTGATCAATGTGTACATAATGCAGTTGCCAACCTTCTTTCACCAGACAGGTTAATGGCCACCATTAATCACCATACCAGGAACCCATTTCTCTACTCCTCCCTGGGTATTCTGCACATTTACTATTTAAAATCATCGGCAGACACACCCCTTAACATGGCTCCTGTCATGCTGCTATTGTTCCCTGCCTTGCTGGTTTTGAATGTGCACTTCCATGTTAGGCTTATGAACACTGATCTTGGTGTGTGGTTTGCACTTTAAAAACAGTTCTGCTAGTGTCACACCTCTAACAGAATGTAGGGTATTTCTGTACTGGAACAAACAGTTTGCCAGCTGATGCTTTGAAGACCTCTTCTATGCACCTATTCTCACCCTTTCGGCCTCCTTCTGTGGTTAGGTGGTTCAGAATTTTCTCAAAAAAGCTGGCAAAATTTGGACCCTTTGGCCACTTTTATTCAAAGGTGGACAAAATATGAGCAATTCAGCGGCGACAAAAGTTTGAGGGTTTGGATTCCTGTCATCTTCAGAGGGGAGTGCAGATAAAAAATAGAGAAAATGAAGCCATTGCAAAATACCCTGCCCACAAAATCTCTTGCTTGAATAACTGCTCCCACAGTCCCACAATAGTGCTCTACTATGCCAAATACTTTAACCTAAGTTAACAAAATAAGTGATCCTGCAGTCTCGCACTCCTGCAGTCGCTGAAAAGTAACTAGTATTCTTATAGAACAAGATAAACCATATGGTAGTGCTCCCACAGTGCTGCAGTCCTGCACTTCCAAAGTCGCTGTTAGAATTTATTATACATATCAGACTTCGGGTTCCCTGCTAGCAGGTCTCTCACGACGAGGCAAAAATGAGTGAAAGGAGAGAGACCTCTGCTGGCTTCCGAAGCGTTGTTTGATGAAGCTGCCGACCAGATTTCTGGTCGAAATTTACCGGTTTCAAAACTGGTTTCATTTAATGTGTAATGCGCATGCCCTGTCAGACTGAACGATGACAATTATTGAGCCCACAATGGAAGGTGTTGACAGGCCAACCATGACTCATAATCTTGTGATGGCGTGATACGTGACCTTATTGTTTTGCTTTAACAAGGATATCTCCCAGAGATTTTGCTCTTTTGTAGGAAATGATGGGAGGCTCGTTGTATAATTTTTCTCAGTAGTCGTTACTTTTGAATTAAATACCATTTGTTCATTAAGATGTTTTTATGGTTTGGCAAAGCAGGGTGGTACGTGATAACAAAAGGTAGAATTTTCTTTCGCACTTCATTGTTTTTTTGTATAGCCGACTTCCGTTCCGTAAATTTAACCTCAGAGGATTTTTTCGTGAGGGTAACCTCTAGCGCGAAAGCGCTTTTTAAGTTGTAGATTTTTCTCATAGAAAGATTTAGCTGAGGAGTTAGTTCTCAGAAGTCTAAGGGCTTCACCCGCAGATGTCAAGGATTCCTTGGTTGTGAAATCTTTTGCTTTTGTAAACAGTTGTATCCAGAACGTTAATCTCTTTATCAGATATTTCAGCCGTAAATTTAATTGTAGGGTGATGCCTGTTTGGAAGAGCCAGTAATGAATTCAGCAATCTCCTTCCTCTCAGTTATCCACAATGAGAAAATGTTGTCAATAAATCTTTTCTACTCAAAAGGTTTAGTTTTGCTAAGGTTCAGTATTTCTGTTTCGACCACCGATACAAAGGTAACTCCAAGTGATTTGCCCTCTTATTTTGAATTGTAATCCACATAAAAGGCATTTACCGTCTTTTCCAGACTCTCAGCTGGCTTAACGGACGTCCTCGCTTACCTCAAATTTGCGAGCTTGTGGATTTCTCGACATTTCTTGAAGTTTTGCGTGCAAACTGGTTCTGTGGGTTGTGTCACACGTGACAAAAACGTCACTGGTTGTTAAGGAAACGCAAGCGCATGCGTGATAGAAAACACGTTGGAAGCCGGCAGAGGTCTCTCTCCTTTCACTCATTTTTGCCTCGTCATGAGAGACCTCTGCTAGCAGGGAAGACTTCAGGGACTCTGGGAGCAGTTTTTCAAGTAAGATATTTAGTGGGCCGGGTGTTCTGCAATCTTCCAAAATGGAATGTCCCATATTTAGATTTTTCCAAAGAAATGTCACACTCATATGTTTTCTATTTGTATAGGTAATAGCATGATTTGTAGTGATATTTGGCATAAATACCACGAGGGATATTTATATTAATTACATATAACAATTATTGTTATATGTAATTTCACGAGCTGTTAAGTGAACGTAATTTGAGACAATTTTCAAATATCATGAGTGGTATTTATGCCAAAAATCACGTACAAATCATGCTATTATTTGTTTATACTACTACACGCAAAAGATTTGTAATTTTCACATGTAGGTAATTCAAATTAAGCAGAAATACCACTGCTCCTAGCCAATCAAATTACAGAAATTTCTCATGTAGTAGTATAATCACTGTAATTGTAGTGGTGAAGAACGTGAATCACATTTACGATAGGTGCAGGGTCAATATGAAAGCTTCAACGCCGTTTTGGAACAGCAAATTGTGGTCACCTACAAATTGATGCAAGGCAGCGTTTGCGCAACGGAAGATAAAAATGAAACGAAATAGAGCGAATTTTGTTTATCTAAGCACCTGATCTGTCAACACATAACGAAAAATAAGTGCGACCCCATATTAAAAATTCTATCCAATTTTTTGCCGATTGCCAAAATTCTGCCAATAGAGACCTTAAGCAAAGACTGGAGGCGGCTAGGTGGAGGTCAACCGGAAGTAAAATTTCCCGCCCTCGAGCTAATTAGCATAATCACGTCGAGTGTTGCCCGCGTCCACTCACAGTGGCGGCAGCGAGAAAGGTAAGTTTGGCCGCCTCGAGAGACGGTCACTTTATTTTCCGATTTTTAGTACCCAACAGACATGGAAACTCCTCTATATAGTCAAAGAAATGTTTTTTTGATTATCATACTTGTATTTTAATTGAAAATATTTGATATTTCTTTTGCTTTACAGCGAAAATCACGCTTCACATTTATAGAGTGAAGAACGATGGCGAGCGAAGCCCGCAGCGAAGGAGAAAAAAGCAAAAGAAATCGGTGAGTTTCCTGGGATTCACATTGTTTCGAGAGATGTTTACGTCCTGTAGACTTAAAATCTTTAGATTGCAAGTACTCGCTTGTACAAAATGCTATTTTGTTCTTCCAATTAATTTGTCTCTTAAACTTTGGAATATTCCCGAAAGGTGAGCCTGTTTTTAATAAGGTTTTGTTTTTTCTCTTCTAGCTCGATCATGGAATGGACAGAAGCTCACGATTTGATCCTAGCGAAGGAAGTCAGAGCTTGAGAACCATGGATGTTTAAACCAAGGACTGTAGATCGAGGAAAAGTATGGAATGCCATCACGGATCATCTGAATGACGAAACCTCTGTGAAATTTCAGGTGAAGAAGAAACAAGTACAGGAACATTTCAAACTACTGCTGGACAAATTCAAGGCGAAACGAAAACATCAGGCGAAACTGAGTGGAGTTGAAATCGAAGATAGCGAGATGGATATCCTGATGGAAGAGATATCAGAAAAATGGGAGGAGGCAGAGGCCAGTGACCTTGGTTGCACCAGCAAAGAAAAGGCTGATTCAGATCGAGCGATTGGTGAAGAAATAAGTCGGAAAGCTTGTGAAAAGCTCGGAGAAACGAGTAAAAGAAACGCGGGAGAAAAGGCCGAGCCTGTAGCTAAGAAGTCGAGAAGAAGTGGAAGTGAAACTCTTGATTTTCTCAGGGAGAAGATTGGTGCTCGATCAGCTGAAGCAGAGCGTCAGGCAAAGATTCAACAAGATATGCTCAGCATGATGCAAAACCAGAATGCAGCCATACTACAGATTTTGAACAAAATTGCTGACAAGTAACGGAACAATCCTTTGAAATGCTTTTGTTCTTGTCTTCATCGGCTGTTGTTCAGATTATACATGCAAACTGAGCTTGTTCCAACTTATTTTATTTTGAATGTCATTTAGGGTTGGTCTGATGTTGATGTTTCTAAGTTTTATCTATGCACATGTTTAAATCGAAGGGATTCGTATTGTGTTACATTTTACTGGTTTTTCTAGTCTATACCAGGGAATTGTCGTTTAATTTTGCATGCATCAAGTCTACCAGCCCCTGCTTCACTTCAAAGTGAGGGAGTGGTCATAAGATGTGAATTTCTTTTCTTGTTACACTGAGCTATCTAAGCATTTATTAAATGTCTGTTTCAGTTCAACTCTTATCAGATTACATCTCTTATCCATGTCGGTCTAAATAAAATAGTCCTGCAGAGTTGGTGGGTCTAGATCAAAGTACTCTGATGTCATGTTTCCATAGAGACAGGTCAAAGCATTTCGTAGAATGGCACATACCAAGTACATTCTCCCCACACTGCTAAGTCCTGTCTTTAAATTCTTCTTGAAATCTATAAACTTCCAGGATGTGGCTACATCGTTAAGTTCCCACAACAACAGAAATTTGTCCTCGTCTATGATGTCCTCAAAGCATGCGAAAGCTAGAAGGTCTCAGACTTCTCGAAAAGTTGCCATTTGACATGTCAAATTCACGAACAAAGTCAAATTGGACCACTTAAAGTGAAGGTAAAACAGCCGTAGCTCGTCGCCGCTTCCACGCCAGCTTAAATATTCTAATTTCGCGCCAAGAGGAGGCGGCCTCAACCCACTCCCGCGCGGCCATCGCCGCCTCCACCTAACCGCCTCAAGTGTTTGCTTAAGGTCCCTAATGTTCAAAGAAGCCGAAGTGCTGCCTCGGAGGCTACCAAATTTTGACAAAGTTGACATGTTTATTACTCCATTCGCGTAATTGAAAATTGCCACGGCAAATAATTTTTTTTCTACGCCCTCTGTCCTCCCTCTCGCTAGCAATTATTTCGATGTGCCACGAACTTTGCATCCTATCCTGCGATAAATTCAAACCGTCGACTTAATTTGCAGCATCGTGGTAAAGTAGAAGACCATGGACGGTTTCGACGTCGATTCAAGCGATCTGCGTCTCCTGAAAGCTGCAGCCTACTAGGTAAAGGAGTGTTGATAGTCTTCATTACGCTTAACTACTACCATAACTGCTATGGCATTTCGTTGCGAGAAAAAGAAAATTCAGTTAAGAAAAGGCCGAAGAAAATAATTATATCATTGGCGGCCATCAATTCTTACGTGTCCTTTCTTTGAAGTATGTAATGCAAGAGCTCTCCTTGAATGATATATATGTCAGTCATTGGAGTTTTGGAAAATGCAAAATTCGTATAATGCGACCCGTGTTAAAATTTGAAACCTTTTTCTTCTCTCCAAAAATTTTATCGCCAAAAATTTTGAAGTTAAAAAAATGCGCGCTAGTGCGACCCGGGCCTTACTCAATTTCAAGCCCGGCTCGAGGGAATTCACAAAAAACATATGAGAAGCCTTTGTCTACCGATCAGGGACACGCAGTAAGCATGTATCATATATAATAAAATAGACTAATTTACCTTCACATCCGCAGAGCAATTACTTCTTAAGACTTGACATAACTTTGATGAGACAGAAACCTACCGGAATCGGGTCTTATCGTAATGAGATCCCATGAAAATCACAAGGTAGTCGGAACTCTCGGCGAAGAGGGCGAAGCTGATGACATTGCAGTGAGTCGATGATTTTTCGGTCCAGTGGTCAGTCACAGATAACAAATGGGGTGTGGTGTAAGAGTATGGAAATGTGCTTGCAATCAGCCATGATGATTGAGTGTGTAGGCCAGGCGTAACCTGAGATCAGGCGTTATTTTTGTTTCTCTTTTTTTGCTTCTTTGCTTCTTTGGCTCGAGAGGGAAAAAATAACGCCTGATACATTTATTTAACAAGCCGTCAACCGCCCCCTAATTTACATAATGTAACGTCTGCTTGACCTGTCATGTTATTAGACAATAAGCGTTTACCATAAGGGAATCAAATTTTGACGCGAACAATGTCTCTTTTGAAATCAATTTTAGGGAAAAGAAAATTTTTAAGTTCGCCCATGTTCAGATGGCGCTTCCTAAAAAAGAAATTTAAATGTGTTGTTTTTGTGATGAAATACTGCTAGCTCAGTAGCTGGAGATGCCGTACCTTTATTTAACAGCTACAAATAATAAAGAATTTACTGGTTAAAGCTCGTTGACTTTGTTCTGTACCGAAAGCAGTGGAAAAAAAATTAGGCTGAAGCACCATATTTCACGAACTGACAGGTGGTGTGAAAGCGAAGATCGCTCAGAATAATTCGCAGGTTTCTGAAGGAAGAATTCATTTCTCCCCACGGAGAAATGAATGCGTGACGAACAAAAACAAACCCCACAGGACGTCTGCGGGGAGGCTACAATTAAGGAAGCTTTCACAAAATATCTCACAGTCACGAAAAGATCGATGTAATATTTTTGTGCGAATTAAACATATAATTTCACAGAAACTCAAAGCTGATGGTGACTTTTTTTATGTTGTCTTCTCTCTTCAGTGCACACCTCGCTTCAAGGGACACTTGCCTCGGTCCCGACTTTGTCCCCTGAATAGAGGTTCCACTGTACTTTAATTTATTGAAAGGTCAATGGTAGGCAGCCAAAGGCTGAGATTTGGGGAACGCCAAGAGCTAGTAGCTGGGGCCCCGAGAGAAAAATCACATCCTTCAAACCTGATCGCATTGCAATGACTGGTCAGAGACTTTGGCATCCAGTGGAACCATCAAAACATAAACAGAAAAATAGAGTATATCCCTGCTCTCTGGTTTGGACTTGTTTGAACATGCACGGTCTAATCACATGACTACGCGCCACGCGAACTTTATGTGGCAACAGGAAGTACGTCAGTACAATGAGTTTGCGGAAAGCGAAAAGGCCTATCACGTGATCATGGCGGGGATTTTCAGCTGAAGCTTTCAGAGTCGTTCGGCGTACTTTTCTGATAATTGACAATATTCCTAGGCAGTATTTGCCGGCTTTATCACACATTTTCTTTTCTATAATTGCTTGCGAGACCTCTGTGGTGTTCTGAAAGTGTTTCTTTAACAGATATGTCGCTGGAGGACCCGTTTTTCGTAGTCAAAGAGTAAGTGAACTAGCCATCTAGAAATTTGGATTTTCAGGATGTATGTTTCCGTAAACGACGTTTGTCCGATGAACGGGGGTAAAATGAAGGAGATTGAATGGGTAAACTGTCGCTGTTATGGTCTGAAGACTGTGTAGTCTCTTGGTTTTTTTTTTTTTTTCGAACAGCTGCTTTGTGTTCTCAGTACGTGTAAATTACTGTGATTGATTTCAGTGTATTCGGAAGTGAAGTTTGGCAATTACATGTAATCAGATGTCGGTGGGGGTAGAATTTTGCAGTTTTATTTAATACCTTTCCTAGGTTATATTTTTTTGTGATATTAACCGTAGGTTTCTTAAAGACGAATTATAATTATAAAAGCTTCCATTGGGTACTTTTAAATACCTCTCAGTTTTTTTACAATGTTTATGTGATGTTGGTATATGTAAATGAGCTGTCAGTTTCTAGGAATATTCTTAGATATCTGTACTTACGTTGCCATTGTTGCTATTATTAACAAATACTTCCTACCTTAAAATAGGACTTAAAGTGCGAACAACAATTGGACACATGAAAAGCTGCTTTCCTAATTTTTCTGATTTCAAGTAATTTCTTCTTGATCAGAATAGTTTTGCATTATCTACAGGAAGTTTGTTGGGGAAAATCTAAATTCAGACTGATCAACAAAAAGAGAAAATGGTATTACTTTACTAAAATCTGAAAATGGATTAAGAACATAAAATATCCACACCCCTTGATCGGGGTCACGAGAACACATCTACAAATCTGGAATAAAATAGAACTGGCGAAGTGTATTTAGCCAACTTACTTTTATGATTCAGGCTACAGCCCATCTATATTTAGCAGTTATCAGATGAGTTAGACTGCTCCCAGCCTCTCTTTTGCTCAAAAATCTGTAAGCGAGAGTATTTGAGCAGTGAAGTCGCGTGAGCTCGCTTACAGATTTTCGAGCAAAAGAGAGACTGTGAGCAGTCTACAGATGAGGCAGAGTATGATATGGAGAATTGTGCACGTTAATGACCTCCAAGATCTGCATAATTAAATTGTTTAATCATTTTATTATTCATTCAAAATATTTCCCACTGAAAAACATATTTACCTCAAGCAATGTAAAGTTTCCATCTTCATAATTATAGGGAGCTTAAGCAGCCATGGTGATGATGACAAGGTCAAAAAACAATTGGTTTCATCAGCAAAACAACAGCTGTACATGTGCATCATGCTTTTAGTACATTTCTTTGACATCCACTGCACAACAACAATGCAAAACCTCCTAATGCGACATTTTGTGGGGGACGTGAAGATACAATGATAAATTTTTTATTTCCCTTTTGAACCTGGATAATATCCTGTATTCAACCCCAGGAGAAATTGCCTGCATTTGATAAATTGAGTGGGTCCAATAGCTCCAAATAGAAGTGATAAAGTTTGAGAGAACACAAATTTAGTTTTTTAGTGATGCTTTCACTGTAATTTTCATTGTCATTTCTTAATCTCCCTATTTGCCTGTTCCTCAGTGATTTCAGATTAATGAAGGAATGTTAATTCTAGCAGACGTTTTTCAAATAGCAGTTATCACCCATGGAGTGGTCTGCCCTTGCTATATGTTTTTAGGCAGTAGTTTGGCCATCTCTTCTTTGCAAAAGGTGTTGAACCTTTTGCTGTTTTCTCCAGCTCTACCAACGCAGTTGAGCTACTGCACCTTACTCTGTCCTTTTTTCTGTCAATATCTGTACATTTACATTTAGTTCTTATTCTACTTGGTTTTATTTACATGTAGTTTCTTGAATTTGCAAAGTAACAGTTAACTATAATTTACCTTACAACAAAATTAACATAAGTATTTTGGGCTTTGTAACAGCTAACATTAAAAAAAAGTTTGACCTGAGGTGTGTATTTTCATCAAGAATCACTTTATGTATTCTACAGGGAGGTGCAAAAAGCAGTTAATAATGTTCAGACACTGTACAGGAGATGGCAAGATTTATTAGATAATCCAAGAACTGTAGGCAAAGATGAGTATAATTGGACAACAAATGAACTACGTAACAATCTGAGGAGTATTGAATGGGATTTGGAAGATCTGGATGAAACAGTAGGGATTGTTGAAGCAAACCCAAGAAAATTTAACATTGACATCTCCGAAGTAAATCAGAGGAAGCAATTTATAAAACAGACAAGAGACGGTGTGAATAGCATTAAAGAGCACATGAACAGCCCTTCAGCTAAAGCAAAAGTTGAGAATTCATCAAGAGATGTAAGCCATTTTTATTACTTTTCATAAGGCTGAAAAAGTATTGAACCTTTTTATAAATATAGACTGTTATTATTATGAATGAAGATCATTGCAGTTATATACGCAACTTTTGCAGTTGCGAAAAGAAAGCCTGAAAAAAAATTTCAGGCTTGTACGGGATTCAAACCCTTGACTTCTGTGATACCAGCACTCTACCAATTAAGCTAACAAGCCAACTGGGAGCAGGTCGTTGAATTAGTTTGTTATAAAACCGTGAAAGGATGATGATGAAGTTATGAATATATGAAAATCATATAAGTGAACTGCGGAGTGAAGAATTATATGAATGAAGATCATTGCAGTTATATACACAACTATTGCAGTTGCGAAAAGGAAGCCATAGTTGCGTATATAACTGCGATGATCTTCATTTATATAATTCTTCACTCTGCAGTTCACATATATGATTTTCATATATGATTTTCATATATCCATAAATATACTTATGTTGTAAACTCTAGCTTGGATTGAAAAATTATTGGGTAGAAATTTGCTGTGGTCTACTAAAATGCTCCATACAATATCAGAAAAAGTGAAGAACAGCTCCCTCATAAAACTGTCGGCAGCCGACTGTTGACCAACAGTTGGCCGACAGTCATCCGACTGTTGACCGACAGTTGGCCGACTGTCGTTTACCACCTTTTGTGAAAATTTTCTGCCAACAGTCAGCCAACTGTTGGCAGCATGTCGGTAATGTGTCGGCTGTGTCGGTTGAGAACGCGTGTTGAATACCAGAAAAGCCTCTGCTTGCAGGGAAGAACATTGCATATCGACGCAAAATGGAACTTTTTCACTTGAGTCCACCATATTGTTTAAGTTTTTTAGTGACCAGTCCCCTCGCAATCTCCCATGTTTAGATTTTTTAGGTACCAAACCCTCGCAATCCCATCGCATCATCCTCTCAGTCAAGAAGCAAAAAATTTGTTTAAAGTGGCTTCTTGTAGCTTCTTTTTTGCTTTACTAAATTGGAACATTATCAATTAATCTTTATCATTGGCCATTGACTTTTGAAAACGTGGTAGCTCCTAAAGGAGCCGTTTTTGTTACAAGTGAAACTTCACTTGTAAAAGCACTGGTCAAGACATAAGATGATGCAATTTTAGCTGAATTTGTGGTAAATAATGCGACTGATTGTAGTAGAATGGTAAGGTTCAGGTGACGGCCATGTCATTACACTTCTCAACTTTTTAAGTGTTGGTTTACTGTTGGTCAACTGTCAGCTAACTGTTGCAGACAGTTGGCCGACAGACTTTTAGGGGAGCTCTTCTTCACTTTACCCACAATATCAGTACATAATCAATGGAAAGGCCACAAGAACTGGTTAATGATAATGTTTTTATCTCTCATCAAGTATCCCAAGTACATGTAGTTCTCAAGGGGATTGTTTATATAGTACCAGAATAACTTTCATGAGTTTTTTTTTGCCAGAGTGATGTTCATACTGCATTCACGCGATAAAATAGACCAGTTCAGCCTAAGGCATTCTGGCTTGCATGGTTTTCGGACCAAATCACATACACATGGGCTACTTACCCCAAACAACACAATTTGCAATTTTCAATCTGGAACAAAGTTTGTTTTCAGTTTACATTATTGACATCAGAATAAAATTTCACACCAGGATGAATGAACTCATAGAATGACTTGTATGGAAACAAAATGTCATAGAGAAATATAATAATATCAAGATGAAATGAACGTGTTCCAGAATTAAAATCATTACAGTATCATGTGAATAGCCCCTAAGAAAATGTATGAAGATTAGTCTGGAGAATTTGCATGTGGATATTGGGGTCTGCTTAACACGTTCATTTTTTTTCCCAATCATTCCAACCCAAGATTACACTGTAGGTAGCCTCATGCAAATATTAATACCATCATTATTGTATTTCAAGACACTTCTTGGAAGAAGAAATGACAAACCTAAAGACAGATACTCTAGGTTGGATAAAGAAATTGAAAATTCAAATCAGTCTTTTATAACAGACCAACAGCAGCAGCAAGAGGTAACTATACATTCCCAGCTCGGTTGGAGAAGTGCCAGTCTTGGTATAGTCTAGATTAGCCCTGACCATACTTCCAACCAAACTACTAATTCATGATGGCTCTGATTAAGGCTATATGTTCACACTATACCGGATACATGTAGCTTTTGCGTTTGTACAAAAATCATACCATATAGGCTTTCAGTTCACACATAAGAATGTTGATTTCATCGTGATTTCTGTAACAAAGTTGCACTGATCTCACAAGTGTGAACAAGTATTCAGAGCATAGCGGAAGTGAATAAGTATGGAAAAGGACTGGAACCCACTGAGACGGAAGCAAATTTCCAGGAGTGAGGACTGGGATTTAGTTCACCAAAACCCTCTCAGCCAACCGCTCCAGCACAATGTTCAATGTGTTTGAAGAACTTGTTCCAGTTTTGTGCTGTCCCTGTTCATACTATGCCAGAGAGTTCTTTGAGTCGGTATGAAATGCTATCCAGTAGAGTGTGAAAATAGCTTAAGACCTTAACTCACAGTTACGGGTAATCACATCATTGGGTGGTTAGCCATTGGCCTTTTCTTCTTAATTTGGAATGTAAAGGTACCGGCACTACAATTCAAAATGAGTAGGAAACATATACCTCCGTGTTGTGGCTTATCTTCTTAGTGGTTGTTTAAGAAAGGAACTGTTTCTGTCCCACAGTAGTGAACACGAGCTGTTGAGGTGCCCCTGCCATATCTGGCAAAGCTACCCGTGTTATAAAATTTAATAAGATTGTCTGTCTCTGTTAGAATGTTTGAAGTTAGTCATAGCTGATGCTAGTGTAAGTCCTCTATTTGGCACCCTGGCACACCATTTTAGGCTCTTCCTTTTCAAACCAATTTTGTTTTTTTCCTTTGCATCAAATCTACTACTGTAATGTGAGACAGAGGGATGCTACAAAATGGCCTGAATTGCAAACTTTTGAAGCCAAAGCAAAAAAATTGAATGTCCTAGTATGAGACCGTTTTTAGGGAGGGTATTTATCATGGTAACTGGTCTGATTTTCAAAACCTGTCATTTCGCATATTGTGGGGGAAGCCATGTTCCTGTCAATATTTCACTTTTGGATTTGTCCCTGTTGCAGTTTCGACCCAACTAAGTCGTTTAGTGCCATTTCATCTGTGATTTTGTTACAAATAGTTATGGTCAGTCCCAGGACTCATCTTGTGAAAAATCATGAATCCCGGTCTAGAACCATTGAGTCCAAGTTAAAAAAAACAATGAGTCCCTGGGTCTTTTGTAATTACCACACAGTTAATCTGAAGACAGACTCCAATACCCTGCATGACAGTTTACTGAAATAAAAAGGATATTCTACAAGAAAAGAAAATCTTCAGGTTGATCAATCAATCTTTGTGTCCTACGGGACACATGCAACAAATTATTTTGTAACTTTGGGGATTTTTATGGGTCGGGATGCAGGACACAGGGGTAACAAAATCCCATTTCATCAGTATTATGTTGCTGTTTCACCCTGTTGCTTCACATGTTACATAGAATGTTATTGTTATTAACAGATTATGTTGTTTTCTCTTGATTTGTTTTAAGTTAATGATACAAGCACAGGATGACCAGTTGGATATGGTAGGGCATAGTGTTGGCGTGCTGAAGACAATGGGAAGGAAAATTGGTGATGAAATTGAAGAGCAAAATTTGTAAGTTCTTTTGCTAAGAAAGCAAATATTTTTGTTTGTTTGTTTGCTTATTTTTAGAGTGTATCGCTATGGAGTAAGTAAGAGTGAAGTGACTTCTTCATACAAAGGGAAATAAAAATAAAAAATAATTCAGCAATTTAAAGGAACCTAGTTTGTGTAACTTGCTATGTGCTCTTGGGAACTGTAGTTGTCTTAATCTGCCTTGTGGAGAATGCATTATGGCTTGTTTCTCAGGGCCCAGTTCTTCGAAGGCCGATTAGCGCTAATCTTCTTTTGCTTAAAAGCATTTTCTCCATTCCTTTTAGAGCATCCAATCATGATTCAAATTGTAGACAAAAAGAATTATTATGAATTTACTTTTTAACCTTCATTTCTTTGTGCTTTCATAACCCAGCTTGAACAACCCGGCCCTGCTGTGTAAAAACTTCAAATGATTTTAAAATTCAAAGGATTTATAGAGAATTTGCAGACACTGTAACTGTGTGAAAACCTTTCCTTTTACTCAAACCCTACTTTTTTGTCACATAAGACAAATCAAACAAGTGAAGAAGTTGTTTTTCTAAGTACATTGTACCATTTTCTGTGGCATTGCCATTGTAGGTGAAGGGCGCTAGCTGCAAAAATCTACTAATAACAAAACATAAACACTGAAAAAGCTAAAACTGATATATTTTCAACTCAAGTCTTATCATAATGGTAGTTTATCTGACTCTTTTTAGAATGTTAGACGATTTTGGTCATGAATTAGAAATGACAGACTCCAAGTTGCAACAAACAGTTCTCAAAGTGGAAAAAGTTCTCAGACTGTCTGATGGTAAGAGACTTGTTTTTTTCTTTAAATTTATTCAAACCGTTATTGCTCATGACCACCCTAGTGCAACCACGATTTTTTTTAAACCAGTTGTGTTATTGCTATTTGGTGGATAACACTATCCATCTTCTGACGAACCGGGGACAGCTGGTAAAACATGTTAAGCAGTGTCTTGGGAAGTAAACGAAGATCTTAGCCTGTTTATTTTAATCTGATCATGTTTACATGGAAGGTGGGTGACCCGCCCAGGCGGGTCGTCCTCTCTGCCAGGCCAAATAAGCCTCTCAGCTGGGGACAAAGTTTCCCATGCGAACGTTTCAAGGTGGGGTAACCCAACTAGCCGTGGTCGGATTCGTGTTACATCAATTCGTGCCAAACGCCTTTGGCGGAGGCTTTGCATCATTAAAAGTGAAAGCCACAGCACTGAAACTTTACAACAAAAGAGGCAAGCGAGAGAAAAAGAGGGTTAGGCCAAAACACGTCGTTTACTTGGGTAAACCCTGGTTATTTTTTACCCACCTGGGCGGATTACCTCACCAATCTGGGGTCCCCAACTTTCATGTAATCTGGCCCTAAATTTGCTTAGCTTGGCTATCAGAAGCAGGAGCTAGACGGAGGCTATATATTTCAACTGTATTTTCTGTTTGTTCCATTACAGATAAGAGGCAAACCTGTGTGCTTGTGGCATTAATTGTAATCATGATCGTTGTTATAATTTTATTCGTAGCGTTATGATTGAAAAGGGATAAATGTTTAGGAATATTTATGTTTGCTTAAAATCGGGATCTATTTCCATTTAAGAGGGGCCGGCATCGAGCAATGAAATTGAAACCGAGCTCTGAGCTTAAGGTTCAATGTTTAGGTTCGCCTTCCAGTAAAGCAGAGGATATTAGTTTTATTTATTTTTCTGCGATAATGTTGGACCTCTGATAACAAAAGTAGGCAAAAGTAATTGACACCCGCTAGTGGCAAGTCCAAAGCCGTGGCCTTTCGACCTTTTGACCGAAGCGTTAAAGTTCAAAACTCAACTTTTGGTTGAGTTCAAAATTTATTGCTTGTTACTGGCAACGTGCCCTCCGTTTTTAATGATTTTGAGAGTTAAGACTAATAATTATTTCAGTATTTAATTGATATTTAGCATACAGTTTACATCTCTCTGGAGTCATGATTTAACATTATTAATAAATGTACAAACTTGACAATACTGAAGTGACACGTTAATATGTATACACCTGATTGAAAAAAGGTCGTTTGGAAAGTATAAACCATGAACCATAGGACCTAATGGATTTATGGGTAGAACTTTATTAGCATTGCAGATTTGAAGTTCTTCCCAGAAAAGTTTACGTTGTTGAAGCTTTTCGCGACAGTGCATTCAAAGAAAGGTCAGATGATTTGATCTTCCACAGGTACCTAGCTGTGGTAAGATGGAAATGTTTGCCGACGACACAACTTTATATTGTATTGGCGATTCCATGGATGACGTCTGTTCCAAGATCCAAGTCTCTATAACTGAAATAGCTAAGTGGTGTAATAGGAACATCTTAACTATTCATCCCAACAAAACCGAGATTTTGTTTCTTACCCATAAAGATTTCATTGGTCCTTTAAAACCAATTAAGCTGGGTGATCATGAAATTAGTTTTGTTAACAAGTCGCACTGTCTTGGGTTTACGATTGATAATAAGTTAAGCTGCGAATACCATATAAACGATCTTGCATCATCTATGTCTAAGAAAGTGAAGCAATTACGTAGGTTTAAAAGCCTTCCTACCCAAATTTTGGAACAAATTTACTTTAAGGGTATTCTTCCAAGTGTGACCTATGGAATAAGTGTATGGGGAAATTGCAGTGAAGCTAAACTAGGCAGTCTAGAGAAAATACATCTTAGTGCGGCCAAACTCATTTTCAAACAACGGATACCACCCTCTTGGAAATCAATCAGTTATCTCTACAAGAAGAGGCTGCTCTGTCTGACACATAAAGCTTACTATGGGCTTTGCCCTGATCAAGTTGCAACAATCATAAAGAAAAGTCCAAATCTACGTAATATGAGAGACAACTTTAAACTTACTCTGGACAGACCGAACTGTAATGTTGGAAAACTGTCGTTCAAACACAGATCTGCAATGGCTTGGAACTCTTTACCACAATCAGTTAAATCCATAGAAGACCACAATAGTTTTAAAATCAAACTTCGTTATCTTTCTTCATTTATTGACAGGATTTCTTTCAATCAATCGTCAATAATTTACAATAAGGATTTAACAAATTATGTATATTTTTAGGAATAATTTTAAATTGTATTCTTAATGATATTTTAGTAGGCTTATTAGGTGTAAGATTTGTAAACTTAATTAACCGCAGGTCCACATCAGCTTTATGCTGCCTTATTTTGACCTGCGTAAACAAATAAATGATGTATGTATGTATGTATGTATGTATTCCTAGTTTTCTTGGTGATAAGCCCACAACTTCACCCGTGGAGCTAGCACAGAGCACATCAGAGATCTCTACGGTTAAAGAGCGTAGCCATATTGCTAAAGTGCACTTGAAAATCATGATATAGGACTGCTAAGAGCTACCGTGGGTGCCAGAGGGTTTTTTTCCCTGTCGTTTGCAGGAAAATTGAGCGACGAAGCCGCGATCGTGACGCTCGTCACGCTCGTCACGATCGCGGGTTCGCCGCTCAATTTTAACCGCAAACAACTGGGATTTGCATCCGCACGAGAAGTAAACTTTTTTTTGAAAGAGCTTTGAATTTGCTTTGCATATGAACATATGCCCATCAATCCTTGAAGCCTCATCGGTCATGGTTTATACTTTTTAAGCGACGACGTTTCTTCAATCATGTATACAAGGCTATGTTCGCGCTGTACAGGATAGATTTTGCGCGAGCATGAAAACCATATCGGATATTGCTTCTGTTCAGACATAACGGTGATTTTGGCGCGATTTCTGTGACGGAGCGAAACTACGGCGCGCCAGTCTTGAAAGTGGAGAGTCGCATATCAAAAAGGTATTCATACGATAGCGGATAGCTTTTGGTGGCGGCACGAAAAGCTATTCGCTATAGTTTCAACATATCCGAAGAAGAACACTTCCGTAGCAATGATTTATGTGACAAAAATCACGGAAATTCCTGCAAAATTACCGTCTTTAACTTTCAATTGGAAAATGTTAAAGAAATTAGGGGTTTCAATAAACACCGGCGCCCGAAGAAACTCGTCGACTATTTTGCTCAGAAAAGTCGGCTACCTTTTCCTTTTTTTCTAGAAAGAAAAAGTAGCTGGTGTGAATAACCTCTTAAACAAAAAATACATCATAAAATCTGAATGACAACGTAATTATGATGTTTTCTTAAAGGCCCTCTGGCTTATGCTTTAGTCATGTGAAAACTATATTTTAGTCCTTTTTTAACAAGTTTCTTTATAGGTTTACGCAGAATTTGTTTACGCGCGAAAGTACGTAGTCTAGTTTTCATTATTTGTTCATCGGTTGTAGGAATTGATTGTGTGGCTGATAGTTGAACGAAAGCTATATTTTCTTGAATGAAAAACACGCTCTTTAGTCCTCAGTTTAGTCCCCAGAACGCTGGAAATCGCATTTTAGGGCTTTAAAATTTCAAAATTTTCAGGGGAAGCACGCCCCCAGTCCCCCCTAGAAAAAGGAGGCTACTGGCCCCGTGCTGCGAGGCCAGCCGGAGACAACGCGCTCGCGAGTTTGCTTTTCACGTTTTCCCCAAATCGGAGAGCTTGCCCACAGGCTACCGTTCTGATACAGTCGGTTACTCTATGCAACCCTGCAGGCAAATACAATTTTTATTGGAACCCTGCCGTCACGACATTATTGTGTTAAGTCAAATCTAAAATAAGATGGTTTGACACACACTGGCGTTTAAGTAAAATTCGTAGGACAACACCAGCAACAATAGTCCAGTTTCGAATCAAAAATTACCGCTGAATGCAAACATTAGCGACGCATTCAGACAAGGTTAGCCTCGACTTAAAGTAGAATATTCACAAATTCCGTGAAAATTGAAAATACACAGTAGACAGATTCATAAACAGGTCTCCTCGTTGGAATTTGTAAATATATTTACTTCAGATGGAGGATAAGCCGGCTAAGCCTGTAAAAAATGCGTCTTCACTTTTTTTATTCGGCGGTCATAGCGAACTCGAAACTGGACTATTTATTTACAATTAGATAGTATGACGTTGTAAAGTACTTTTAATCATGTGAATAAAAGGTTTTATTTCCAAAAATCGCAGTGATTTGTTGATGGCGAGAGTTGATAATTTGCAGTGGCTATGTCACGACCGGCTAGTTCATTTGTTTATTGTTAAATACCAATTGAGCGTCCTTATACGCTATTAAACTTGTGGAAGGCAAATCACGGCTTCGTGTCAGACAAGTATGTCTCACAAGTGTTATTCAAAGTTGTTACAAACAACAAATATGTACTTTGAAAAACTGCAAGGTCAAGTTTTTAAAAATCGCAATTACAATCTGTGCCTCCACCTTTTTGTATTTGCTTTGTTATTCTTTTAACGTTTTGAGTGACGTGGTTATTGGTACGATTACTTAACTTAGTGACATTCTCACTGTTTTGAATTTAACTATAAAATTTCGTGACACAGCACCTTAAATTGTAGCTTCATCAAGGGTCCCACGCTTTTCTTCTTATTTAACTTTTAAGTGATTATAAAGTTACAACGACGGTCTTAAACTAATTCGTAAGACGATTCTGATACACAATGAGCATTTGACAGCTGGTAAAAAGCATTTTCACCCACGTTGGTAGCATCTATGCAAATTCATTGGAACAAAAGAAAGTGTTTAACTAAGAAAAATGTTCAACTCCTACATGACTGGCTTGGTACGCCAACATCGCCTCTATTTCATTGTTTTGTAACACCAATGTGGCGGCTGTGACGTCATCTTATAACGATCTGTTGAAATTGGGGCGAGCATAAAAGATATTCAACCTGGGACTACATGTTTCACGTTTCTCCATTTTAACTTTTCATTGACAGAGATTATATGAAGAACACCTTATTTCATGTTTAAGAACTCCATAAAACTTGCATTACGGTCGCAAGTGAAAAACTACTTCAAGGAGCTACGTCAAGATTCTGAAATAAGTATCCTACTCGTTTCAAATTTGTTGTTTAATCAACTTGAATCACGTCGATTCTCACCCATCCTTTATCATTTATGCATAGTTCACTTTTAATTCCCTCTTTATATATTTCCATTTTGACCAAATTGTATTCTGAGGTTTTCCTCAATTTCAATGTGAGTTTGTAAAAATGGAAAATCATGAGTCAAATAAAGTGATCTTTTCACAGAAGGCATAGTAGGGACTTTCTCACCAGTTTTGCGAGATTTTTTTTTATTTTGGGGCTCGATGTTTCGGTTTTTGCACTGCAATCTGCGGTTTGCGGTTTCCCTTGTTAGCATAGAGTGTTCGGTTTCAAAGTCAAACATCAAAACGGTTAATGTTATAATTTGAATTTGGCATTCGAAGCGGTAAACGAAGATTATAAATGTCTTTATTTTCAGAAAAAAGCGAGATAAATTAAGCAGAGAGTAGAACGGTTTAAATTCTTATAGCAGGGAGTTTGGGCTGCCTACAGGTGCCATTTAATGACTCCATATAATTACACCAAATTGGTACCCATGGCTACAATTCGTTCTCCGACCTGCAAGCGCGAGAAGTCGAACGTTTTTACCAATATAACTCGGGGCATTATACCAGACTTACAAAGTACCAAGTCGGTACATGTACCAGGAAAATTATTGACAAAGGATAATCGCTTGCATCATCAGTTCCTGTGAAATCAAATCTGTGCTAAAACTTGAGGATACATTTTATTTCGTGTTATCGGAATCGGTCTTGCTGAATTTCACTAATGCATGGTCCAATGAACGTTCTGCAAGAATGGAGCCCGACGGAAATTGAAAAAGAAGTAATTGCAACGAGTCGATATTCACCTTGAGCGCCTGCATCTTAATTTTTCTTTCTTCGTCCTAATTTATGTGATTATTTAGACGGTTGGCTATAATAAGTTGTTTTTCTTTTGCAGTTTTCTGTTGAATTTACTGATTAGGTCAGCTAGCACTTGGTTGCTGGGGTGATCAAAAAACAATCGGCGGGCGTTTTGTTTTGTCTTGTTTGTACAAAACGTAAGCTTGCGGTTAACCACGTAAACCACACCTCGATCATTAATTTTTTGCCCATTTACTTACACGGAATGGTCAGGAATACGTACAAAATATGAAATAATCCCGCGACGAGGTCGGCGACATAAACCAGGGTAATTAAAAAAACCGTACTTTTATGGCTATTAAGCCTCATCTTATCTGACGACAAGATCGGAAAACGGATGCCCTCTGCTTAAACTTGATGCTCTCCTCGATAAACCAGTAGCTCCGTGAACTGCAATAAGTCGGTTAAATTTCATATCCTGTGAAAAGAGAGTCAAACGCGGCCGGGGGATGGGAGGATCGCAGGGGATACACGCTCTTAGTCTCCTTTGCTCGTGGTATTCCAGGACGGAGCGAAAGAAAAAAAATTATTTAAGAAGAAGGAAAGAAAACGGAAAGAAATATATCGATGGCATTTCTTTTTTAAAATCAGGAGCTTTGGGCTCCTGTCAAAATAAAATTACTATTTATCTTATTTGGTTATTTGTCTAAAATCAGGAACGTTGTCGGCTCCTCTTTAGAGTGTTATTTACAACGATTCAGTTTGCTATCGTAACCGTAGAAATTAACAACTTGAAGTAAAAAAACATTTACCATCCTTCATTCTTTCAACTTGAAGTATACTTTAACATATACAGTTAAAGAAGTCAAATTTCGACCTGGGATAGGAGCCTAGTAATGCGGCTCCTGCCAGGGAAGAATGGTACGGTTTTTTTAAATATAAATAATAGATTTAGTAAGTGAATGATACATGAACTTATGACAAAATTGTTAGCGCGCGCTATACTTGTTTGAGACTCTGCCTTCCTTGAGGGTCGTCGATATCCTAAGTATAGAGGCAAGACATAAGATTGTACACTCTAGCTACTATAACTGAACTCACTAATCCCCTTTTTTGCTAACTACTGACTAACAGAGTTTTTAAAACTGTTTTTGGACTGGAGTGTACCCCGAAGCTTGAGTTACTCCCAAATTGGTCTCTTTCGGATTTTTTGACAAGGAAAACTTGATCAATGGAGCAGGTTTGTTTCTTGTAAATGGGAAACCTTGATCAAAACGCCCAGTTTTTCCTTTTATACGAGCAATGTTTCTTACAATGTTTTTTCTTGCTTACGTCGATGGATAGGTTTTGAAAATCTCGTGGGCGGTGTGACGTGATCATTTGTGGGTCCGGTTACTAAGGAAAAAGTACAATTATTTTTTCTTTGCTCCGTTCACACGGGTTCGGCCCCCACGGGTTCAAGCCGTTCATGCGCTCCTGCCGAATTCGAAAACGTGGTCACTTCGTGGTTACGATGAGTGACTGCAGCATAAATTTGAAAAAGGCATTCGGCAGGAGCCTATTACCGATAGGCTTCTGATTAGGAAAATTAAACCGAGAAAACAAAAATTCAAAGGTAATGATTGCAAGAAAATAAACGATGAATAAATAAACAAAAACATTGCCTCGGAAGAACAAGCAAACAAACAAATGAACAAAGAAAACCAAACAGACATTTCGACCAGAAAAGCAATATTTTAATGTTGCTTCATGCTGGCTCATGGTTTGTTGCTTTCAGAACAGATTTTACCCACGTGGAATAAAAGCCCATAACCCCTGGTTTAATGGGTTTATAAGTGTTCCGCAAGCTAAGTGGGACAGGAATGAATAATTGCACTTTTATTGGCCTCTCGGGACGTAAGCTATTTTGGGAAATTCGATCGGAAGTAAAGTGTGATTGGCTAGTTTTGAATAAGCAATCATGACAACTTGAGGATAATGACGTCAGAGACATCACAGGCAAAAAATTTTTCTAACGAATTTTCTGTCTCAAATATCACAGCTCAGCGGGTCAGAGAGGACTCTGATTTCTGTCTCGATCAAGAGATCGTGATCGTAAATTTTTTTTGGAAGATCGCGATCCTTCGTGTCCATTATTAGCTGAATTGTCAAGGAAATGGCAGGAAGAGAGACTATTTACAGATCAGAGACGTCATTAGATTCAACAGGACGGGCCATGGAGTGGAAAAGAAATCCACTTCGAATTTCAGGTGCTCAAAGTTTTGACGTCTCATGTTCACCGCAAAATTATGCTGAAAGTGTTCTAAACGTTGGCTCACCGCAGAGACGATATAATCCCGTCTTGTCATCATCTCACAGCCACAGAGATGGATTTTCTAAGAGCATGTTTGATCTTTCTTCATCGCGAAACGGGTCTCGAAAGAGCGTTATGTTCGAAGAAGATATCTTCGAGCATAAAGAGATGTTACAACGAGCTAGGAATCGCTTCAAAGAACTGGAACTTAAGTACCCAGAGATATTTAAGAATTCTAGAACTTCGTCAGAGTTATCTTCCTCAGAGTCGCCACATTCTGGGAGCATTGATCAATCAGAGTCGTTTGATCTGAAAGCAGTGGAGCGTCAAGATATACAAACATCAAAAACAGATACATTACAAGTGCTAGGAAGTGGGGAAAATGATTACAACCCTTCCACCGCTGTTGCTATATCAAGACGAAGACCGCCGCCTCTCTCAGTGGCTATGAAACTCCACAATCTTGAGGACAGTTACGATAGTGCGTTCGATGAAATCGACCACGATCGCGACTCGGTGAATTCGAAAACGTCCCACGAACCCACACCAACCTGTTTGGGTGTTAATAAGCACTTTCTTTACCCCGGGGATAGCGTGGAATCGGACAAGGATAGCGGAATATCGACAGATCGTACTTCAAATTCGAGAACTGTCAAACCAGTAGTATCCGTAGAAATGGGTCTAAGGGGCACGCAATCACTTCCGACGAAATCGCAAAGTTTGATTGCGTTGTCGTCGTTTAGGAGGAATTCCCTAGAGTATGTAAGCTCTGCCTCTGATTTCAATGCGAAGAGGGTAGACCGCCGAGGAATTCTCAAATCTGTCGCTTACAGAAATCAGGAAATCAAATCTGAAAGCTTGGACAGCCCTGGTTTTGCGGCCAACCATATTCACTGCAATAAAGGAAGACAAAGTCGAAGTGTGTCCTTGTCTAATGGCAACAATCGGCGGGGTGAGTTCTCGGTTAAATTATATTATTGTTGTAGTTTGCGACTTCTCACCTCTTTTTTACTGTCTCTTTCCACTCGGTGTTTATTTGTGCAACTTTGCCCCCCCCCCCCCCCCCGCCACAAATACTAAATAACCCAAGTTTAGCAATATTCAGAATAGTGATGTGATCGATATGTGGCATAAAATTATGATCCATTCGTTTAGAAGCGTGTGAAAAATTGCAGCTTTCAGAACTGTATATATTCTTTTTTAGTTTGTCTCGAAAAAGTGGCTTAAACTAACCATCCAATTCGCCAAAAAGGCAAAAAGTTTAACCTCGGTATTTACGGTTGGTTAGCTTAATTTTCTACGTCTAGTCCATAAATCAAAGGCAAAGATTACGTTAATGTATTGCTACCTAAGAGTTGTCAAACATACACACACAAAGGAAAACACAGTCGACAACATTTAATAGAGTGAATTTTACTTTTGCGGAACTGTTTCTATTTTTGTTTCGTGTGCTATTTATAAAAATTGTATTTTCAGAATCGCGAAAGCACACATTAAAATGATATTCATGGTGATTTGTCACTTGGGGGCATCCTTATAACAGGAAACACCATCAAATAATGCTCTTCACATTTAAATATCAGCAAAATTCACTTATTCGAGGGACTGATATTTCTGGTGAAAATTCGATTAAATGAGTCTCTTCATACTGATATGATGTTTTTTACCTACAATGTAAATGTTCTTATAAGCAAAGTTCGAAAGCGATTGCCAGATACTCTTTTGGTCTTCCGGCAATCGGCCATCGTTTCCGTGGATTGACGCAAAAGTAATGTTTTGTGTTTCATTAGATGCCCGTCTAAAAATAAAGTTAGATCCACAATTGCAGAGAACGATCCGTGTGTGTTGGCTTTTATCCTCTTCTACATCGGATCGTAAACCACCGAGAAAGTTTCCCCTTATTTTAAAATCGAAACTTTCTGCAAAATTTCGTGCATGTCGGACTTGCTCTATGATCTGTTAAAAGCAATTTACCAATCTATCAATGGCCGATCTTTTTATCGAATGTTTATTCAGTGATTACTTGAAAAGCGGTATAAAATTAGTTGTGGAGTGAAGAAAGTGCCGATTTATTGTGAGGCAAAAAGCATACAGCTCTCGTATTTATTCGATAATGGCAACATTTACTGCCGAGAAACTATGATTGGCCGCGTATTTGACTAATTTGTTACTTTCATATTCAGAGAATCTGCCTTTTAGCCAGGTGTTGTAAAAATAAAATACAAAATTGACTCGAATAGACACTAATTTTATTAAAGTTTTATAGACGAGGAGCGCATTTTTTTTATGTAACTTCATTGTGAGTTTAAAGCAATTTTAACCGACGTGCTTGTGAATAAATTGAGTTTTGAACGCTTAGCTCGGTATGTATATATTTTGGCGAGGTAGAAATTTCCTCTGACGCAAAGATGTGATTGTTTATGTAAATAATTTACTTATACACGCTTAAAATACACCAGTTTACGTCTTTCAGATATTTTTGGAAGAATATCAGGATGCGTGAATTAAAGATTGTAAAAAACCTATTTAAAATTGACCGGAACATTTCCACTTTCATTAAAAAGCATACAATGTTTTTTTTTCGTCTGAAGAGACTAAAGAGTAAGGAAATGAAGTATATTAATTCTTACTGTATTCGAAATTAGGCCGTGAAAATTAAAAATAATTGAACTCCGATGGCAATATATCCCAGAAAGGCTATGTATTATAATTTTCGAACGCAAAAGCGCTGAAATGGGCTGAAATAATTGCACCCTCGCTCAAGTGTTCTTTTTTCGTGGAGCGTGAAAGTCGCAGGTTCAAAATAAACTTAACACGCTTGCTGGTACCAATTTGAACGTTAACTGCGAGCCGAGAAATGATTCAAAATTTTATTAAAATAGCAAGTCATTTTCCGGGGGACAGACTTTGAACAAAGTTAACTGCAGATGCACAAAAAAAGTAAAATTTAATGATGGACCAAAATACTCTTAGCAATAATGTCAAATTTAATATTAACATAGTTGTCTCTTGCTGTTGTTTTTTTTCAATACAGTACACATTTATTTTAAGCTTTCCTTTTTGAATTCAGAGTATAAAAAACATAGTGTATGTGTTGTGGTTCAATTTTATCCTTGGTTTAAATTGTATTTTCTTCTGTTTCGAACTCATTATCATACATTACCATACCCAAAAACAAAAGAAAATAAAATTTAAACCAAGGAGAAAATTGAACCACAACATATGCACACAGCAACAAAAAGACAGTTGTGCAATATGCCTTGAACTCTCGCATGCAGGTTTTTAAATTTAGCAATATTGGGTGCATCAATAACGCTCTTAAAAGCATTTCAGTCGAGCTTGCTTGGAGACTAGATAAGAAATGAGGAGGTGACTAATTCTACACAAAACAGGATCTCCTCACTAAACGCTTTTCATGTTGTACTCTATCAGCAGTTGAGTATTCTTCAGGATATTTACCTTTTATATCGTATTCGACAATTTGTTTCTGAATTGATTGAATTGAGTACACATGTATAAATACAGCAAAAACAAGGGCCTCAATTTGAGAGAAATTTCATCATTTCCAAAGAGCAAAAACGTGATAAACATGGCACATCATTTCAATCATCACCGAAAATAAACTGCATGCTCATCACAAGACTCATTTGCATACAATGAAAGTTTACAGCACCCGACCACGAACTTTTGTTCATTAAGATTCTTCTTTTTTTTACCACTGAAGTATTTACTTGTTCCAAAGCAATCAAAGCTTCCAAACAATAGAATTGGTGGACCAACCTGTGCAGAAAAGCTTGACATCTTTCACATTGATCTTTCCTAAGTTTTCTGGGAAATTTTTGTATGTTGTTAGGGGATGTTTACATGAGAAAACTCGCACCGGCGCGAGTTTCATACCGACATGACTTTTTTATTTCGCATCGCGTTTACATGATGACTGGGTTATTTCACATATGATCTTGTTATTTGAAGGTACACTTCATGTTGATAAAATGCACGTATGATTCAAAATCGCGAACATTAGACCGATTTCACACCGAAACGGGTGGTCGTTTCGTGTTTACATGATACCGTTGTGAGATTTCGTACTGGAGTGAAATTCTCGCCCTGGTGCGACAACCGGAGTGAACTCACGCCGGGGCGACTCGCACCGGCATGACTTTTTGTGGTGGTATCATGTAAACAAATGTAGAGCCATGAGAGGGAACCGGAGTGAACTCGCCTCGGAGCGAAAGTCGCCCCGGTGTCATGTAAACACCCCCTTAGTCACATTCATTTGCAATTCTTACCCCCAGTTTCCATGGTCTGTGCTAGGAATGCCTGGGACCATGATTCCCCCCTTTTGGCATGCACACACACAAAAAAGAAAAGAAATGCTTGCATTTTTAGAGTCTCGCTGTTAAAACACTCTTGACTAAAAAATAAAACCTGTTAAAAATATCTTTAACCCTTAAGCAGGCATGTATATATGGTGAAAACCTATGTTGAGCAGACAAATCACTGCAATGTTCAATAAATTTAGAGGTGTTGGCTTAATACGAGTTTGTGTAAAGAGGACATGAAGACAGCAGTTTGGGAGTTACATGTATTGACGCTTGAACACAGTTTGCCCATTTAATATGGGGTCCTCTCAAAACAGGTTTTACTGTAGTAGTCTAGTCTTATCCTGTGTTGCTTGCAGACATAATTTAAACCCGGTTAGTAATGTCTGAAAAGCAGCACCAAAATCCTTGATCTGGAGCCCCAATGGACTCAAAGAAGTTCAAAATTAATCCACCAACCAAATACGTTCATACGTAACTGTCAAATTAGTACTGGGGTAAAATTTTCCTGGATTAACACATTTCTTTGCTTTTTTAAACAGGTTCAAGTATCTATCGTCGGAGCATTTTTTCTGGAAGTCATAGTTTTAGCAGCAGTCAAGATGAAACTGATTCTGATGCTGAAACTGTTTGTAGTGTACAGAGTGAATTTATACTGCGACCACATATGTCGGCACGTCAAAGATACTTCAGCACCTACAATCTTAATCCAATTAATGAGATCACATCTGATCCAAGAGACATTATGGTAAATCACAAATGGAGGAGCATGCCGGAGCTTGCTAGGAGCAACAGTCTTGGAAGCAGTGGTGACTTCCTTCATGTTGGCTTTGATGAAAAGAAGCCAAAGAGGAAGAGGCGTAAGTTTGGGCGTCGATCTGGTCTGTATATTGTAAATGATGTACCAGTTAGTGAGAAGCCTAGGCTGTCTGTGGACAAGGGGAAAAGCAAAAGTAAGATTTTTAGCAAGAAATCAAAGAAACAATCTTTACATGTCAATGAGCTGACCAAAAAATGGTTTGACTCTCGAACAGCTGTGAGCCGGCCTACTGGGGGGCAGAGCTTGGGAAGAATTGTGGCAATGCGAGAAGACCTGGGAAGTGCTTATGTTTTGGAATTGCAACGATGCCCCGGTGGATTATTTGGATTTTTTATTCAGAAAGGTTTCAATCAGTACAGGAAAGGAGTGTTTGTAAGCCGTATTATGGACGGTGCTTCAGCAAAATTCATGGCAGGGCTTCTTAATCCTGGTGATGAGATTCTTGAGATCAATGGAGAGAACACATCATGCAAGACTATGTCAGAAGTCCATAACATCCTTGCAAATTCTGACAAACTTAATTTGACTGTGTTACCCATCTTAGGTCGTAAAGACTGGTAGCTTCATAGTAGCATTTTACAAGTATGACATGAATTTAATGTATTATAAATAAAAATAAATAATTTATTTCATACCATTTGCTGTAAATATTGGTCACTGATCAAGGAAAGCAAAAATCCTTTCTACTGATCTTATTTTATTGACATAGACTAAAATCTAAAAATTGAATATTTTCTTCCTTAAGAAATTTAAATTGAATGTGACTCGAATCTTGATGAGCCTTTTATGCTAAGTGTATCTCACAGTCTGCATTGCTGTTGAAGATAATTTTTAATGTATTTGAATGTGTTTGATTAGGGAGGCATGCTTATTATAGCAAGCATCGAGCATTAGGCAAATGTTTGTTTATGAAAGTCCCTTGTTAAAATAATAGCTCTGTGAAGAATTTGACTTCAATTTTTTTTACCTAGGACTAGCACTGAATATTTAACGACTGTTCTTATATATGCTTCATTACTTCTGGGCTGAAGGCCGGGGAGTTTTGCCAAGGGGAATAGAACCAAATAAAAAAAGAACTTCCTATGTGTTAAATTCCCCACCTGTGTATACAGTGTACCCAGCAACTTGAAATCTTAGTGAAAGCCCTGCAACAGTCAAAATACTCAGAACTCAAAACATATGATTTTCATTCACCAATATAATTCTGTAAGCTGGAAGCATTGTAGTTTCTCGTAGCATTGTCTTTTTCGGTGCTTTCAATTTTATAAATTTATTTTTGTCCTTGTATAATCAAACACGAATGAAAAAAAATTAAATTAACAGAAAACATTGCTTCATGTGATCGTACATTTTCAAATTGAATATACCTCTGCTCAACAGACAAATCTAAATTTTTTCCTCATTAGCCACAGTTGTGAAACTTGACAATATCATATTATAATATGTATGATAAATCATTTATAGCAACTTTAGTCTTCTAAAATCTTGGTTGTTTTGATCCTTTTTATAAGCAGGGTGGTCCAGACATGCAGGGTTTCCCCTTGAAGGAAGTCATAAATTAAATTGAATAAAGTTTGAATCAGAGGTTCATGAAAAGAATTTGTCATTATTTTTTTGAACGAGTATCTTATGTCCTACACAACTTATTGATTGATTGTAAGACATTTCCACGCACAATAAATTAATATTTTTGTGAATTTCCATTTGTGCTCACCACTTTTGATTTTCGCAATTACACTGGACATTTCACTGAATAGTTAGTGGATTTAATACCTTTTAATTACACAGACACTAAAAATATTCCATACTTTTTTGGTGCAAAAAAGTCCTGCAATCAAGGCTCAATAAATAACTGTTATTTAAAACACTGCCTGTTTTAACTTAATATTTAGTAATGTATAACTGAAAGAAAAAAATATTTTTGTTTAAAATAAGTGGTTATAAAACTTTGCCTTATGGTGGAATGACAAATTTAGCATTTGCAGATTTCTAGAACTGAAGTAAACTTAATTAATTTATACTGGTTCTATTAAGACACAAGGCATGTATTAAATAGGCTAGTGTGTAAATAAATAGTATTGTTGGATCAGTATCATGGTATTTGGTTTGTCAAACTGGGCTTAAAAAATCTCATGCGAAGGCTGTGTGCTAAAAGAAATTGAAGGGATCCCAGTGCTAGCTATGTACCTGTGAAATCCAGGGAGCATAGGATTTCTACAAAAAATCTAACATCCTGTCCACACTAATGGGTATTCAAAAGTATGCATTTTCGTTTTCATCGAAAACACAGTGATGGATTCATGTGCACGTTTCTGTTTTGATGCATTTTTGAATGTCCACAATAAAATGTTTGGAAACGAATTGCACGATGCAGCGTAAGTTGAACTACATATAGGTGCCTGCCATATACACATCTTTTTTGAACATCCACACTAACATGGTATTTATGTGTTTTTGTTTTGATCCAGTTTCAAGAGCATTTTCAAATTGGTGAGTTTTCAACAATGTTCAGTGTATAAGTGTGGACAGAAGGACAAAATGTACGCGTTTCAATCAAAACAAAAATGCATTTGTGTGGACAGTGCCTTAGATTTTTAAGTCCTGTGGGAGCAAAGTTACACACCAGGGGTCAATGGGTGCTGCTAGAGCACTGCGAGCTTTGCATGCAAACACAATGAATGATTAAATAGTTATCCTTTTGGGAGAATGATCTGCTAGAAACTGTAGCAAATCAGCTGAGGTCACTAAAATGAGTGGAAAATGCACAGCCTTGTGACAGCCCATATTTTCTGAAGCTTCTCAAACACACTAGCACGATCCATGCATTTGTTCTGTTTCTCCACGTAAAAGGTAAGTTTCTTGGGATCAAGGGAAATGCACTTACTAATTTATTATTTATCACCTATCACCACCATCATCAATTAAATTAAATTAAAAATAACATTTCACAAACCATTTTGAACAGTTTCCCATTGCAGCTCACTTGATGTTAGCAGATTTGTCCTTGGTCTTGCTGGAAATACAAAGAGCTTGATTAGGACCACTTTTGAAAAAACAACAAAACGGTAGAACCTCTGTTCAATGGACACCCTTGGGCACAAGGAAAAGGTCCCCTGAATAGAGTTTGGGCTAAGGTTTGTTAATAAGACAAGTTTTAATTGACCAACAGACATTTTATTATTCTTGTTACAGAATCTGCTGCAGTCAATAAGAATCATTTCAAGCAGCGAGACATGGGATAATAATCCAAGTCCCCTTAATGAGATGCATATTCACCAACAGAACCATTGGAATGACATCATTTTCTATTGGTGGAATTGCCCTGTACCCAGCCGGACCACATGAGAAAATAATCCAAGTTCCCTTAATGAGATGCATATTCACCAATAGAACAATATTAGAATAACATCATTTTGTATTGGACCAATGGAACCATTGGTACCAAATTGATGGACCATTGGAATTGCCCTTTACTCAGCCAGGCCACATAAGAAAATAATTTGAGTCCCCTTCATGAAATTCATATTCACCAACAGAACCATTGGAATGACATCATTTTCTATTGGTACCAATGAACCATCAGAATTGCCCTGTACCCAGCTAGGTCACAGGCAAAAAATATTTAAGTCCCCTTAATGAGATGCATATTAACTAATAGAACCATTGGAATGGCATCCTTTTCTATTGGTACCAAGGGACACCCTTCTTATCACCACTAACACCAATGGTGTCTATTTGTGAGTATTGGACAACCCTCCAACTTTTCTCTGTGAGATTGTGTGTTGAATTCCCCCAAGCTTAAAAGTGCACCACATCGACTTTACGTGAGAAAGCTCATGCTGTGACAGCTGTCATCACTGTAATCAGTGCACACTTAAACTTTTTAATCATCTTTTTGGTCAATAAATTATCCTAGTTGAGTACCCACTGCACCAAAGTCTAAAAACACTCACACAGCTTTAACTTCTCTTGCATAAAATGCAAATTTATTCTTTGAAGTTAACTCTGGATTGTTGTCCATGTTTTTATGCATACACAACAAATTATTACAACAAAATTAATTAGAATAATCCTAATGATCTTTTAAATACTACTGTATACAGTATCTCAATAATAATTATCTCATTTTCTTCAAAATCATAAATAAATTCACTTAATTTTCAACCAACATTATGTACAACTTGCAAATGGAAAAAATAAGTTAATAAGTTCTTGTTATATCACATTCTTACCTAACTTTGTTTGTTTATTCATCATGCATGAAACTTACACTGAGTCAATAATGACAAAAAATGTGTGCAATCTTTTTCAATAGAGTTATCATACATTAAGCATACTGATCATTTTAATTTATAGTCAACAATAAATAATTTTGATTGTTGAAAATGTCCTTTGTGAGCCTATCCAGATAGATGTTATTTTAACTTGAGCAATAATCCTACATGTTGTGGGATAGTTGTATGACAAGCCCAAAATGTTTGAACAGAGGATAATTCTTTCTCTCTGATAAATACAAACTATTAATTAAACAATGATACTAAAAAGGATTTCAACAACTGCAGAAGATTCTGAATTATTAAACAATTGCAGGAAAAATTCAACACACAACTAATCTGCCACCTTTCTTTGTGTAACTAGTAACCAGACATGAAACTTTAAAAATGTGAAGAGAGTGAAAAATCTGAAAAGATCTAAACAGCAAAATTCTCACTTATAATAATTATTGTTCCAAACCAATTTGGTACTGTCACCAACAACAATGGTAACCAGGGTTACAATCCTGAAATACTATAAAAATAAATCAACATCTGTGTAAATCTTGACAAAATAAATGGGCCTTTGACCTGACCCTATCCTCTTGGTACTACATGCCTTGTTTTCTGATGACAACAACAGTAGAGGTCCCCTTAGCCTGCATACCTGCCAGGATTTGTGGGCTAGCACTGTATTGGTTTGGCAGTAGAGCCTTGAGAAAATTGTGAACCAGTCAAATTGAGATTTTCCCTCGCAGCTTCACTGTGCGTGTGACAGCTCTGCAACCAAGAAAGTATCACATGCGTACGCAGGCTAAGGGCTCCGCAGCTCGTTACTGTATTATTTTATTGCAGCTTATCATTTTCTACATTTCAGAACAAAAAGAACTTTTATCTTGTCCCCGACATTTTGCCCTCAGATACACATATCTAGTATTCAACAAGTCAAAGTGACTCTGAAGATGAGTACTGCCACCTGGATGATCATGCTCAACATACATAAGAAATGACTCCTGGGTCCAAATCTTTCAACATTATGTACCATATTTGCCCTTATAACCAGCTCCAAGGATGTCCTTTAATATCTTAATTTTCTCCTGGAGTTAATAAACAGTACAACATAATTGGTTGATATAGCAATGACAACACAACATCAAATGAATTTTAGATTTGCAAAAACTGTCATCACTGTTGTTGCTTTGTCTTTGCTAAATCTGCCTAATGTAAAAGCAGTTCTAGCTTTTAGGTCTGTGAACAAATTTCAAATTACCAGGCAAACCTCTCTGGACAGCAGTACTTTTGTTAGTTAGTTACATCTTTTTCTCATTTTTACTATGGTCACATTGATATAACATAACGAGCCTCCTACTACCAAGAAAGTCATTTTTAAGAATTTCAGGATTCAGGAGCCCAAAGATTGACAGTTCTATCAGCACTGGAGCTTAAGAATGCAAGAAGGTTTGGATGCCAGCGGCACTGGATCACCTTGTCCCTGTGATGTGCAACAACTGTGTAAGGAGGTATGTTAAGTTCGAGGTCTTTCCTGATGTCCATCATAATAATACTAGTGTCATAGGATCCTGTCAGAAGAAAGTTATTATCTGGTGAAAAACGCACTGATCGGCAGTCCATTGTATGTGGAGTGAAAAGTTGAAGGGTCCGTCCTGCTGTGATGTCATATATCATGCAGCTACCGTCTTCATGACCTGTAAAATAGATACAAGGGTTAGTTTGTTTTAAACAGGGTGTCACTGTGACAAACAGGATGCAATGCAGTGATGTAGAGCCACCCAAGGGGATAGTTCGCTGCAAGCTGTACAAAAACCAAGCTTGTCTCCCTTTAAATTGTCATCCAAAGTTTGGGCAAGCTGACCTTACAGTTTTCGATTCCGACAGTTCTGTGCAAGAATACTGAAGCAATAACTTTCCCTTTATGCAAACAGGTTTTCCCTTTCATTTCACCCTGAAATTAGCTTCAAATTGCATTATTCTTCCAATCACACATATACAACAAGGCTCTTATCAAAGAAAAATTAAAGGGAGCCCACTGCTCTGAACCTGTCAAATCCAGGGTACCCAGGTACAATGATGTTTACTAAAAAACTATGTGCAAAAGTAAGGTTCCAGGGGTTATGTACCACCAATTTGTAATATTTGAAGGTATTGGACAGCGATCCTTTCACACTATAAGCCACAACTACAAAGTTCAGCAAGTAAAAACAAAAACAGTAGTGCTTGGTGAGATTCACCTCTTCTTTCTCGACGGGCTAAATGGAAATAATTTGCCAATATATCCAGCAATAATATGTAAGCAGATAATCATAACACAATTTACCAAAATGTAACATCATGGACAATTAATAAAATAACAGTTATCGACAAGAAACAATGTCTGCCAAAAAAAATTCTGTGACAATAGGACGGCACAGGTTAACCTTCCAAAGCTGCACAGTATGTCAGTGCTCAACCTTAGCGGTAGTCCACTAGTCCTGGACTAGTGCAAAATTCTTCTGGACTAGTAGAAACTTACAACCACTAGTCACAGGACTAGTAAGTACTTATTAAATTGTGGGTTAGCCTGGTCAGTGTCTGTCACTCTTCTTTGACTCGCTGGCAGTGGTATTATGAAGTTTCATGATGACATCAATGAAACTTAATTGTAAAAAGATATTGTAAAAAGATATTGCAAATAATATTGTCATGCTGCCATCAGGAAGGACTACCACAGATTTACTCAGGACTAGTAAATTTTCAGTTGAACTAGTCCCAGGACCAGCGATTTAAAAAGTTAAGGTCGAGCACTGTAAGTAGTTAATATTTACCTGAGGCTAACATGTTGCCAGATGAATTCACACAAACTGAAGCCACACAACTATCTCCAGTGGCAATAGCGTCTATACACCGCTGTGACCGCAGATCCCACAGTCTGACAGTATTATCTGCAGATCCAGAGGCTATAATATCATCACTGTCAGCATACACAGACATAATATGCCCTGAGTGGCCCTTTAGTTGTCCAACTGTCTGACCAGTGCTGCAGTCAGATATCATGATATTCCCATCACCTATTTGACAAACTTATTGTTAATAATAATGAAGGAGAGTGCCTGTGAATGCCCCTCTACATCAGTAAATGTTATGAATGAATGAATGAATGAAGACTAATTATTTATTTCAATAGGGTGCACAATTACAGACCAACTGTACTCCCCCTTATGGCCCTATGAAACTACAAAAATTCTAAAAAATCCTAAAAAACTAGAATACTAAGGTGAGAAATAATTTAAATATCAGAATTTACTCAAATTTACACATGGATAAAAAAAAAACTTAATAAGTACTTTAAGAAAATATTAGGTCATTTAAAAAAGTGAATTTACTACACAAGACTGAATCAAAGAAATTTCTTTTGAACTTCTTTACCCATAAAACTTTACTTTTCTGGTGAAGGGTAACATGAATGCAAACTAAGTCCATTGATGCAGCAACCCTTTTCAGGACTAAAACACTTGAATACCAGCTTCACATTGTGCCTCACATTTTGCTTGCCTGGAGCTAATTCTTGCTTGTCTCAGTTACCATAAAATTCCGAAAATAAGCCCCTCCAAATATAAGCCCCCCAGGGCTTTGTACTTGGAAAATTGCCCTCAAATACAAAGTAAAACAAAGCAAATCAGTAAATTTACTTCCAACTATAAGGCTAGCCCAATCGATTTTGAAACGCAAATTTCCCCCCGTAGATAAGCCCCTCAAAAAGGGCCTTTGAAAAATATAAGCCAAGGGGCTTATTTTCGGAATTTTATGGTATACTAGACAATTTGTATGGACTCTTACATAAAAACTAGGGAGCTTAAGCAACTACGATGACTTAAAAAAAAACAATAGGTTTAATGATAAAAACAACAGCTCTGCAAGTGCAACACGCTTTTTAGTAGGTAGATTTTTTTTCCTTCATCTTTTTGAAACTGAATAAAATCCCTAAGAATTCAACTCCAGGAAAAGTCGCTTGCATTTTACATATTGAGCAGGACCAAATAGACGCGATTAAGTTTGAAAGAATGCAAATTCATTTTTTTACCGACGTTTTCACTGCCGTCACCATCGTCCTTGCTTAAGGTCCCTAATACCCACAACTATGCACACAATAATATTAACAGCAACTTCTGAATTTTCTATAAGAGAGAATAGAGAGAAAATAACTGAACAACTGCAAGCTGGCTGCTACTGTTAGAAAGAAGAACTGAAAAACTAAGGAAAAGGACAAAAGGTACACTACACCCCCTCTTCAATAAGGAAAGTGTTGCATAATCACGCAGTCTATTAAAGTCGGACTGTCACTTTCATTTCAAGTTGCTGGGTAAAGTTGCAGGGAATCAACAGCTAGAGATGTCTTATGGTTCTATTTTTCTTCCATTTTTTACAAAAGACCCAGGCATTACCATCATACTAACCAGAGGAAATCCCCGGCCCCCCCCCCCTCCCCCCCGCCCTTAGTGACAGCCACATCAGACCTTACATGAGTGGTATACTGGGTCAAGTTAACTTTTACAAAGACCTCTGGGACAGTTAATAAGGACAAAGAAAATAAATGCCCAATAGCTGACTAGCACCTTCCCTACAACAATAGGGACCGAGCTTAAGCAAATGCGTTTTTGAGAGATGCACATCAACCAGAAGTGAGAACTTTTCCCTTCTAATACTCCTTGATGCTATCAAATTTGTATTGCTTAGTTTCTTTACACTTGTAGAGATGATTTAACTGAAAATTTTAGCAAAAGCACTGCTCAGAAATGTCCACTTCCAGTTGACATGCGACGCTTATGAACCCCTTTACTTTAAGTTTCCTAATAACAGATACAAATTATTGTGGGCTGCATTTCCGCTCCAGTTTCCTTCTTCTTTCTAAGAGCAGTGGAGGCTAAAAATCCAATGTTATCAGATGTCATTTACACCAATGGCAGCCAAACTGGCCAAAAAAGTGTAAGTATAATTTATTTCTCTAACAGAATCTTCATTAGTACCTGCTCCACCAGACACCAGCACAGGTGTGCCACTGGCCCTGGAGACAAATGCCAAATCCCTGACAGTGCCGCTATGAATGGCTAGCTCCAAACCTGGCCAGGTCACAGAGCAGGTTTCTACATCAAACTTCATCATCTTGATACTTTTGTCATTAGAACCAGTGGCGATGATATCTCCAGTGGCACTCCAGGCTATGCAGTAAATGGAGCCACGGTGGTGCCGGTTACTTTTAAACAAAATTGTTGGTTGTGGAGGCTGATCATGAACACTTCTGTAAAACAAGAAATGTGTAATGAGGCCAGCATCTATATGGTAACCAATAATTTGTTGTTAATTGGGAATCGAGACAAAAAATTAGTTTGAAAGTGGCAAGGAATGGTTGCCATGGTAACCTTGGATGACAATAGAGTGAAGTAATAACGGCACAAAAGCTAAATTTGTGAAATTAAGGGATTCTGGTAGTAATATCCACAAAATCTGATCCAAGTAATAATATATAATATACCTGAGCCACTAAAGAATCTGAAAAACATCATGCTTGACCGATTCTTTTTCAACTGCTTTACAAGTCATAATTATTTTTATGATATTTACAGTCAAAATTCATACCTAGACTCTACTCTCTGCTGTGAATGCAAACCCTCAGCAGTGCAAACTCTTAACGTCTTGGAGTTTGAACCAACAGCAAATAAATCACCAGAGGGATGAAAAGCTATAGCTCTGATGGCCTGCACATCCTCTAGTGTGGCCACAGTATAAAATTTTAAATCTGATGGGTATTCCAAGATTTCTCTTTGTTTCTCCAGCAGTGGGACTCGTTCACTGTGAGTTACTGTGGTATTGTTGAGTGGTGTGTTAGTGGATGGTTTTCGAAACGTTGTGTTAACTGTTCCCAGTTCTCTTCCTGCAAACAAGATAATTAAAAAGCAATCATTGAATTTAAGAAAACTACTAAGAATGTCAAAAGGCAGAAACAAGAGCACGAGATTGTATCATGAAATGAAGATGTTGCTCAGTCTTGAACGCGAGCCTTTAAAAATTTGGACACCTTCAATTGGCTATACTCTGGAATAAGAATACCCGGTACATTGACGTAACTCTAATAAATTAAAATACCTTATTTTGGCTTTCATTGCATGGTTTGGTGGGCATTGACAATAAAGAAGAATGTAGCATTCTAATGATCCAAGAATGTTGATATTGACGTCGAAGTTGTTGAAGGATCCATTCAATCAGACTATCGAATGATGTTTCCTTACTTTTAAATGGCAAATATTAGTCATTAACACATTGTGAACGCTACTTAATTTTCCTCTTTTAAGCGATTTTTTTTAGTGATTATCTTAGTAAGAATGCAATTGACCTTGAAAATAGTTTCTTCTTTTTTATTTGAAATGAATTGTTTTAATTGAAATGAAATGTTCTTAATTTGAATAATTTTTGTTTAATGAAATGAATATTTTTTCTAGTCAAAACTAAATGTTTTTTTTTTAAACGAAAGGAATTGTACATAGTGTTTTGACGAAATATTTTGTTTTAGAAAAAGTGAATTAATTGTAAATAGGATTTAATAGTTAGTATGTTATCAATAAAATATGTTTTCTTCTAATGATCCAAAATTTGATGTTGAAGAGATTTGCCTCAAATTTCAGTGTTTTTTTATTCTGGAATACGATCACCTTCAGGAAACAAAGCAGGAAGTTTGCAATAATATTTCGTGTCCACATCATTAATTGAAGAGAAAGTGCAAGGAAAAAATATTTTACTGATATTACTTCTAAGTAAAAAATGTGTGTACCTTTCGGGGTTTCACTGTCAGCTCCATTGTGTAACTGCTTTATCCCTTGAGGATAATTTTCACTTGTTACTCCTTTTACAGAATCATAACATAAAATAAGAAATTTAAGCTACAGGATCATGGTATGTTAAAAATAATCTAATCACACAAAAAAGACAAGTGCATAATTATTACTAACAAAAAGTGTAACAATATGAAGCTAAACATGAAGGTTGTGACAATTTCATGCAATAATGACATAAAATTATTGTAACAAAATTTGAGTTGAGAACATTTTCCCCTGGAAATTTCGCTCAAAATGCGCTTTGAAGCTAGTTGAACGGTTTTCTGGTCACTGTGGTGCTATAAAGCGCTAAAACTTACCATTAAGCCAGTTACAGGTCGTACACTTTGCGACCTTCCAATCCAGATGCAAAATATCAGCTTGCAGAGTTCGGGCACGCACAGAAAGCAAAATTTTGAGATACCGTAAATCCTCTATTAAGCCCCCCAGGGGGCTTATTTTTTCCAAGCACTTTTGAGGGGGGGGGCTTATTTAATTTAGCGAAATGCATCACTTACGCTTTGAACAGAGAGATAGAGCGCAAAATTGAGAAAGTTAAGCATATGAAGTTGGAGGTCATGCCGCCGAAGACCAAAAACAATATGAACTTCCAGCCTGAATAAATCATAACTGATCAGTCCATGTTAATCGTTAATTTTTTTGTGAAGAATAAGGACTGGGGGAGGGGGGGCTTAATAGAGAAGGGGGGCTTATTAACTTTCCTCCTCTGAAAAGGGGGGGGGGGGCTTATTAGAGAGGGGGGGCTCATTTGAGAGGGGGGGCTTAATAGAGGATTTACGGTAGTTTTTGAGTTTAAAAGTGACACATCAGTCTTGACTTTTACTTTTCACTTTCTCTCCTCCCTTCTTTTTTCTCTTTTCTTGCCTCAGGTTTTTTTTCTTTTGCTGGGGATTTAGTGGGCTTCATTTTGGAGGGAAAAGTTTAGATAAAAGCAAAGGTAGGTGGGTAGTGGAACAAGATTTTCATGGAAATTTTCTGGTCAATGTTGCACGGTTTTTTGTCTTTTTCTCCAGTGCCCTTCATGACTAAATTGTGCTCATTCTAGTATGGTTTGAAAGATCTCTTCACTCTGCACAAGTTAGCAGACAACATTGTCCTTGGCCATTAAAACTGATGACATCACAACTGGTGGAAGGGACATGGATCTGCATAGGAGTTATGGGCGGCTTAGGGGTGAAGGGATAAAGATGACTGAATACTTGCTAAGTTCTCTTTGTTTGCTTTTTCCTAACAGATATGAAGATGAGGACCACCTTGGTAAGTAAGGGATTTATTATGGGACTGAAATAATTTTTCCTTGTGGAAACAAAGCAGGCAATCTCACTTGTGAAGCCAACCACATCCTGCTTCTGTTTACTTTCAACATGGAAAAAGAGGGTAACAGTGCTTCTTTATAAAAGCCTAATAGTACTTACTAGCATCCACCACAAATGTTGTGCCAGTTTTTGGAGGCTGTCCATTTACTCTGGTGCTTTGCTGGACACTTTCTTGCTGTTGGTTGGGGTGTGCCTGGGGTCTTGCAGAGGATTGATCACTAAAACCTAATCTGAGCTGAGCGATGGTGTCAAGTCCTTGAGCAGCGATTCTTATTTGCTTATTTTCTTCTTCAGCTCCTGCCTTTTGTCTGGAACTTGTATGAGGCACAAGGGAACGACGTACTCCATTAACTTTGGGTCCTCGCTTGACTGATGACTGATGATTCAGCGAGTCTGTGTTCTCCTTATCCTGAAAATAAAATAACGACTCTGAGAAAGATGTTAGATATCATGTTGTGACACCTGTACACAGGGTTCGTACCCGTTTTTGAACAAAAAATTCAAGGACTTTTCAAGGACTTTCAAGGACACATTTCCCATATTTCAAGGACTCTATTCAATTCAAAAAGAGCCTTAATTCTATGTCTTTTTTAGTTCTTCCACAACATAGGTAATTTTATCTCGAAGGTCCTTCTGTGTTTGCTCCTTTTCCTTTGGAGTTCTACTTAAATTATAAAGTTAGCACCGAAATTCAAGGACTTTCCAGCACCGACCGCAATTTTCAAGGACTTTCAAGGCCTTGAATTTTTATTTTAACATTCAAGGATTTTTAAGGACTTTCAAGGTGTGTGCGAACCCTGTGTACAGGTTAAATAAAAAAATCATAATTTCTGACAGGATGGAACCCTTAGAATCCAGCCAAAAATGCTTGGGTAGTCCAATCATCTGAGTTATAGAGGAACTCTGACATTACTGGTAGTCAAGCTAGAAACATTTATCAAAATAAAAAGTCCTCGATACTAGGAAACACTAAAACTAATATTATTTTCATCCTGTCATTGTTTGCTTGATTGCATGGGCTATGTGAATACGTTTTGACTTGTAGCACGATACATATGTACACCAGTGTAACATAGGGCACTTTTATGAAAATGTGTAAATATTCCCAAACCATCATTACTTGCTAGATATTAAGTAATTAACATCAAACAAACATATTTGGAAAATTTTCATGGTATAGATCTTGTCTACAGCTTATTTTAGAAATTACCCAGAATCCTTTTTGGGCGTGGCATCTGACTATTTGGCTTGCTTAACATGATTATTGTAGCTAAAATACAACAAATTTAACTGACACAACTAATTCTAAATCATGTATACTACAAAGAGGTAATTATTTCTTCATTTACAGTCAAAGGCACTTTATAAATCGGAATTTAACGCTTGACCATCCTCGTGCACTATTGTGTAACGCAATCGTGACGTTCACTCTATTTTTACTTCATGTTTTCCCTCTTTTTTACCCCTGATTTGTTATAAAAACACCCCCCAGATACTAAGGAGAGGTTATACAGGACTCCTTCGATGTTTCTTGTGGATTTCGGCTGGAAAATGGCTTGAAGTTTTCTGCTATGAGCGTGGTGGTAATGCGATTGTTACGCTTAGACAAACATGGCGTTCAACAGGAAATATGTTTCCGATTCACCATTTGTAGAATTTCTTTGTTTTAAGTCTACTGAAGACAAAAAAACTTAGCAGGATTTGAAGACTAGTAAATGAACTGTGTTGCAGCTGTGTATCAGCGACCTTTGTTTACTGGAGGCTGAGATACAGGTTTTCTTTTAAGTAAGTTATATTAAATTTCATATGTCAAAAGTACACAACAGTTTTGTTTCCGATCACGAAAATTCTATATTTCTTCATCGCCGTGAGTAATCTTTGAAAACCTTTCTTACTCGATGGTAAACAATGTTATGAACTTTACTCAGACGAATTATCTTCTTTTTTAGGTGTTTGGAAGTCGCTAGCCTTATATTTTTAAGGCATGGAGCGCTGTTGGACCTTGAGCGTTACAAAGGCACTTAATGGCAACTGTCCCTAGAATTATAATTCTCGTTACTTGAAAAATAAATGCAGAGAACTGTAATTTTGTGTAGGGTGTCGTTATTTCCTATTTAATATTTCTGCTCTGTCGAATTTTCGTAATGAGATTGTATTAAGGGTGAAATTTTACTTTTTTAACTATTTCATGCAAATTAGCTGTTACGCGTTACACGCTGATTTTGTAAATATTTTCTTTCATCTTTAAGCTTTTTGAGTTCCTAGGTTCTTCCAAATGATATTTGTTTAACATACCACTTAACAACAATCCTTGTTGAAGTAAGGTAGAAAGTTTAAACAAAATCCGTCATTAGCTTGCAAAGATAATTTATAGGAAAACATATTTGAGAAACCACTAATGTACATGTGTATCATGCTACAAGTCTTTGGGTAAGGGCAGTAACACACAACAAAACCATTTTGAATTAAAATTCTTAAATCTAAGAGTTAATATTAATAACTGCCAAGTTTCAGAGTATAATAATAATGATTTAACATTTGTATTGCGCAAAATACATGTGAATATGATCAAATGCGCATTACAAGTAAATTATCGTCATTACTAAGTTATCAAAAATAACTAAAAATATTATATCAATAAAAATATTATAATATATATATATAAAATCCTAATAAAAAGCTAATCTAAATAAAATAAAATCTAATAAAAAGCTAATCTAATCTAATAAAAATCTAATAAAAAGCTAATCTAAAAAAATGGGTCTTAAGTAAACATTTAAACCTATGAAAATTGGGCTCATTTCGTATTTGTGATGGTAGCCCATTCCACAGTTTAGGTGCTGCAGCTAAAAAAGCACGGTCACCCGATGTCTTTTTAGTTAAAATTCTTGGCGTTTGAAGCATGATTCCCATTGAACACGATCTCAAATTGTAACTCCCTTCCTCCCTTTTGCTAATGAGTTCTTGAAGATATACCGGAGCTTGTCCATGGATCGCTTTAAAAGTAATTATAATAATCTTGAAATGAATCCTGAATTCTACTGGAAGCCAACGAAGCGTACACAGAATTGGTGAGATGTGACAAAACCTTGGAATCTTAAAAATAAGTCTTGCTGCGGAATTCTGGAGCCGTTGAAGCTTTGCTATTTGTTTAGCTGGTAACCCATACAGAATACTACTACAATAGTCAATGCGACCAATTATTAGGGCATGACAAAGTGTCTGGGTTGCTTGGTTACTTAAATACTTTCTTATTCGCCTTACATAAGGTGTATGTAACATAAAGTATGAGGTGGTTTGACTGTGAGTAAAATTTTAAGAGGCGATTTTGCCTAAGTTTTTAGGAGACTGCTGACAAAAAAATCCCACTACAGAGAATCAATAAATAACTATCATTCATTAAGAATCAAAGTAACTACACCTGAGCAACTTGAACTCAACCTAATCGTCTTTGTTAAATCTATACAGAACAACATTATTACGGTAGGGTTTCCCGCAAACAGCAACACAAAAAACATCTTTATGGGCATGTTAGTAAAATAATCATCATGATTTCAAAGACAGGGTTGTTACCCACTAGACTAGCTGAGAATTGTTAAACTTCTCCTAAACTGAAAGTAATTTCCACTGGGGTACTAGCACAAGTTCATTTGACAAAATATTAATGAAGTAAAATTTAGTCAGTCTGTACTTTTCAAAACAATACTTCCATGTTTTTAAGAGGGCCATTTTCAAAACCTTCAAAGGTCTTTTTTGTCTAGATAACACTCTTGACTCTCACTCAAAATGAACCTAAATTATTGCCTATAAATTAAAATGACACTTTCTTTAACATTGCTCAGACCATGGTACCTTCCATTAACTATGAACAAAAAATTGACAGATCACTGCTCCATAGTTTACAGTAGACAGCAGCATCGCTACTGTACCTAGAGCACAAGTCTTTCTTAAATAACACAATGTTACATAGATCAGTTTTGCTATTAAATATCTTCATCACCAAATCTACAAGTCTTTTTTAAGGATGTTAAGGGGATACTTTTTCACTCTACCAACAAAACCACAATAATTGCCTGATAACTAAATCCACAACTTGAACATTCAGTCAACTTTGCTGCATGGGCAACTCATTTAACACAATGATGTAATTTTTGACCTTGAAAGCCACACCAATAGAAATTAATCACCACAATGATGAATCTTAACCTAACCAGCAAGATCCAGACCTACAATAGTTTATTTTGATTGAGTAAATTCAGTCTATGAAAACACAAGAAGACACACTTCAGGATAAGTTTAAGGCAAGAGATGTTACTTAAACTGATGAAGAGCAACTATACGTGCAATGATAACACACCAGTATCATGAATTCAGGACCAGTGTGACATTCAAGTAGCTAACCAAGAGAAAAGTTACTGTTGCTTTGTTTATTATTATTATTTTTAAGGATCTTGAAGTAACTGCTCAAATAAACATTTCAGAGGTTTTGTCCACTACTGGTACCTGTTTAAGCTAATAAGAATGACACACATGAGTGGCCACCAATGTGCTGGCACAGACAGGGGCATAACCACACAGGTACCCGCAAAACAATCAAAACTGTGAATCACAACAACAAATATGACAGCTGGAGGTATGGCGCTCCTGGTATTGCACTCTAAATAACTGGAATGTTAGAACAGAGACTATAACAGAGCGTTTTTGAGCCAGGCAAATATGACTGATAATGAAATTATGTTTCATCATACTCTACGGCAATGTGAAATATATGTAGTTATGACAAGCAAATGACAATCCAGCACATACATTCTTCAAAAATTCCATGTAAACACAGTGGGAAAAGAAAACCATTTTACCAAGAAGAAACAATAATAATGTTTCCAAGATCAATGTGGGTCTCACAACAAAAAACAAACAGAGCAGTGATAGGTACACAGCAAGACAAGATCAATTTGCCACTGCAGAGATGTGATTAAACCAGTGACCTAGCTAATGGTCTGTCAAGTGTGGAAACTTTTAAGAACCATGAAGTAAACAACACACATGGATTGCAACACTCTGATAACTTAGGTGTGAACCTAGAAACTATCCAATTTCACTTACTTTGAAGGTAAACACAGGCATTTCTCTCCAGTGGCTTAGTTGCAAAAAGTTATGTTGCAAATCAGTCCTTCCTTGTCTTCTAAACACTTCAAGGCAGTGACTGGGGTTTTAAAAATTACATCAAAATAGATATGATGTCATTGGGGGTTCAAAGCTATGCAGGTGTGAAGAGGAGTGAGTTCATCTCTTGTTGATTAACCACAAGCATGAGTTGTCCAGTGACAACTTAAAGTATTCCAGAATACACAGGGATTTTATCTCAAGAGCACTTCACAATGAGCTTAAGGAAAAACTTGACTTAAGATTTCACAATTTCAAACCATTTGAGAGATTTATCAGAGTCATAAAGAACAGCCAATTTACAGAAGCTTGGTAATTAGTTGTCACAATTAACCCTTTTGCTCCTTCACCAGGTTATGGCAAGTTGATTTTTCACTTAGTCTGTGGACAGAATCCTATGATGTTACCATTCATATAAAACCTCTTTGGCACAACTTTTACCAGTTAAATGTACCACATAAATCTTATACTTATTCTTCAAAAAAAAAAAAAAAAAAAATGGAATAGGGTGCCTAGAATTAAGAAAAACATCACAAAACAGTTGGTTCAACAAGTTGGCTTTTTTCAGCGCCTTTAATCAAAAGATTACCTCAGTTGATTAGAAACTCATTTTTAATAAAAAGCAAAACTGTTCTTAGAATGGATCCAAACCTTATAAGCCTATCTTACAAAACTGATATTCTTGATGGATGTTGCAGCTTTTGAACAAGTCAAGAAAGATTAAATGAAGATGACTATCCTGCAGTTTAAGCGTTCCCTTAAGTTTTACTTTCATCAAAACCTTTTTTCCAACAGTGTCTAAATGACCAGCAGTCTGATCAGGACTTCATTTCCAGACCTGACTCAAATATGCTTCACAAAACATTCATCACAAGACAGTATATTTTGATGTAAAAATACTCTGAAAAATAATATAAAACTCCAAAGAAATTCTCCTAAAAGCAAGAGTGCTGATTCTGGACAAGAAAATGTTCTAGAAAATTGAAAAAACTATCTTTAGCACAAACAACTGAAGCCAACAACTGCAAATGGATGTTGTATGTGAACTTGTGTGCCTTTAGTTAAGATGCTGTGTCCACATTACTTTAAATATGACTTATGTTGAAAGATTTCAATCTTTAACTTGAAAGTGGAATTTGACTCCAATAATGCACCAAAAGAGTCAAATAAAGTCATTTCTAAATAATGAGTGTAACTCCTTGATCAAAATTAAAGCATGTCAACAACTTCAAACCATTGGTGTGTTAATGGAAGTTATTAAACTACAAATTGTATTTTGCATCATGAGGTAAATGCAACAAAAACTGGTTACACTAATGCTTTACCATTGAAGCAGTAAAAATAAACCGATTGCACGTGGATCGTAAATGGGCAATTAGAGCATTTAAACGGTTTGCATATCCATTTAAATCGAAAACCAAATCATTGAACGGTAGACCGGTCCAACGTCCCAAAATGGATTGCACAATCTGTTAAGCAGAAGGGAAAAACATTTGTCTGAAAAAGTATATTATCAACAGCTATTAGTCAAGAAGAAATGAATAGTTTCATTATCATAGTAGTTTACCTGTCCTCGTACAATATTTGTCATTTGTAATATATGTTTGACGTAATCTTAGTATTGTTGTTATTCATTTACTGTATCTTCATCCATTCTTTGGGAATTAATTGTGATAGCTGTGCATGTGTACCCATTATGAGTTGTAATAGAGGAAGCCTTACGTTATAAGCCTTGTGGTTTATATTTAAGGCTTCCTTGCCACTTTCTTTCTTTAGTGAATTTTTTCTTTCTTTCTTTTTACATTTTGTGTGGCAAAATAAAATTAGTTAATTAATTAATTAAACGGATAGCGTAAGGTATTATATATTTGAACAGAAACTGTACATGGACAGATGAAAACATTTCATGGTCAGACAAATTATATACATTTAGAAATCATTAATCAGGATAAACAATACATGGGACTTCACTGTATAATTAAGGAAAGAGATTGAGAATACCTTAACCACATCAGATGGCATAGGCTGTTCACCTCCAGTTCCACCACTCTTTGCAACAACATTAAGTCCATCCATTGCATTACTAGCTGGAAGACCACGTGGAGTAGTGCCGTCCACAGACAGTACAGGAGAGGCAGGTGGAGCAGGAGTTGATGTCATCCCCTGTCGTGTAGCCTTGGGTGTACTATGAAGAAAAGGAAGCAAAGCAAAATAAGTGAGCATCAATGTGACCCATTTATGTGGTAAAAAGTCACAAAATTTCCAATAACCCTGCCACATCGAACTGAACAGAGTCTGCCAAGCTTATAGAATAATTAATTTGTCAACTCTCCCTAAGGCGTAACTACATTGTGGTCCAGTTTATTCCTTGGTTCAAATTTTATTTTCCTTTGTTTTCAACTCATTGCTGTGCAGTAACATAACTAAAAACAGAGAAAAATAAAATTTGTGCTGATCATTGATCGAAATCTTAAAGCAATGCAAAAACGTTATAGAAAATGTTTGAGTGACTCTCGTGGGAAAAAAAAAGATATTTTTGTTGGCAAATAAACATAATCATTAAAAACTTGCGTTGTCTTTTTAATGGTCTCCTAATTAAAGAAAAAAGAGAATTTGATCACCCGCAAACAAAGAAAACATTAAGAGCGCCAAACGAAGAATCAAACTCAGGACCCTCCTAAATAGCCTGAGAAACAGCCAGCATTTTCTGATGAAACCAGTAGCTTCCCTGCAAAAATGACATCTGAGAAACAAGCCCAGAAATTCCATACTGATCCATAGCATAACACTACCCAGATCTGGGTAGGGCTTCTGATTGGCTGAAAGAAATGTCCGATGCAGAAAGATGAATCAGAAGCACCACCCAGATCTGAGAAGTGACAGTCGTCAGTATGGAATTCCTGCACTCATTCCTCATGCCATTTGGTGGGGAAACCAGTGGTAGGCTGTTTTGTCTGACAACAATCCTAAACGGAATTCTTATGGAGACTTTTCCAGTCATAATTATTGGTAACAGGGCTGTCATAAAGAGGCGGGTGCCAGAGATTTCCCCTGGCTACTAAGACCGTGGTCCCCAGCTACTTAGAACCAAAAGAAATCCCTAGCTGTTTGATTCCCCACCTACTTGTTCTATTAACCCAGCAACTTGAAATCTCAGTGAAAGCCCTGGATGATTGTTCAGCTGCATCAATCTGATCTTCTGTGGGTATATTTTGAAATGTCGGCTGATCCCCAACACTGTCCTGTACAATATGCAGTCTACCTGCTATGATCATAATCACTCACCTGGTGTTGAGAACTCCAGAGCCATCAGCCAGTGCCACCCAGTGACCTGCACTCAGAATTGCAGGTCCATTTACCAGGGGTGTGTTGGGAAATGTTTGCTCTGCTGGAGTGACAGGTATTGCATCTGCAACTGTACTGTCAACTTTGGTCTCTCCTAGCTTCAAGTCCTCTGGTTTACATTTGATTCTTCTCGCTGGAGTTGACGTCATACTCTGTGTGACTGTGAAACTACTGGAGTTCGGCTGTTGAAACTTTAGATTTAGGTTTTCAGCATTTACATCTTGGGCAGAGTTTGCATTCAACAGGTCATGATCATCAGCAGTAATTACTTCATTTGTCTTGTGATGCTTATGTTCCTGGAAATGTTTTAAGTCATCATTTCTGGATAAATGTTCATTTCTCATATTTTGAAAAGATCCACTTGATTCTGGTCTTTTACCAGGCATTTCATCTGTACACGATTCTTCACCATTAGCTTTTCTCCATGTTTCTGTCAAAGACAACTCAAGAAGCTCTCTCTCTAGCTCCTGTTTATGCCTTTGATATGCTTCTAATTGCTTCTGCAGTTCCTGCTGTTGTTTCTCTTTTAGAGCAAGAATATCTTCAGAATCTCTTCTTGGTTCTACAACATTTTCTGCACCAGTAATTAGCTGATGATTTTGATGAACAATATTATCAGAAGTAATGTTAGGTGCAGAATTAAGTGTTGACTTTCCTTTCTCATTTTGCTCTTGTGTAGCACGTTTGTCATGACAGAATCCATTCTCACCAGCATTAGCAAGTGGTCTTTTATCAGGAATTGTACTTTTGTAGTGAAATTCATTATATGAATGTGAAACTCCCTTGGGTGGCTGTGTGGAATGTGGCCTGTTATCAGATATTGGAGTCCTATGTTTTTCCACTGCTAATGCAGACAGATGTGAAGCAATATCTGCAGTAGCTGGCCTTCCAGAAAGAGATAAGCTCCTTGAAAGAATCTCTGCATCATCTCGTTTGGGAGACTTGTGAAATACAACATTTGGAGCTTGTTTTACTTTCTTCAAATCAACTTCTAAGTTCACTGGTTCAAACGGAGTAATAAAAGCTTCTTGAGCGAGATTTTGTAGCCATGACAAAAAATTGCCAGAGCTTTCCTGTGATGGTCCATTTAAAATGTTATCTCCTACACAGACATGAAGGTCTTGTGAAATACTACCATTGATTGCACGCAATTGACAGTAGTCAACGCAACTTTCAAAACACAATCCTTTAATTAATAAGTGTAATAACCGCTCTTTTATAGGGGTCAATGTCCTTGGCAACTTTCCATTTAAACTTTTCTTTTCTAGGGGAATAACCTTCTTGAGTATATCGAGGAGCTGTTCAAAGCACTTTAGTCGGGCGGTGGCGGGGTTCCAGTCGTGATACTCCGACTGTTCAGATATATTTGGAACAGTTAACAGCCAACACAACTTGCTATATTCAGTTTTGGACGGGCAATCTTCCTCCAATTGATTAAGACACTTGATCAGATCCTCAATTGAGTAGCTTGTCGAATTTCCACCGAAACCTGACTTAAAGTAAAGCACTTCCATGAATTTCTGCTTCAAAACAAGGTAACGGAATTGCTTGGAATCGAAACCATCGATTCCTTCAAATGGCTGAGCAAAGATCAAGACAGCTTCCCATTCGCCGTCAAGAACAAGCTCTCGTAAAAACAGAATATCATCCGAAAAACCACAGTTAACAATTCCTGCTTCTTTCTCAAGCGTTCTCATGGTGTTGTGAAGTTTTCTAGAGTCCAAAAACTCAAGAACAAGCCTGACAACTTGATTATCCTCCACAACTACGCTGGTATTTATCATCTTGGAAAGAACGGTTATCCCTGGGTTTATCCCGCGGTTTTAGTCCTTAGCAGAGAGAAAAAGTACTGCTTGGCATCAAAATTCTTGACTCTAATGGCCACAAATACACATCAGCTTATAAAATAATGAACAGCAGATGTCATATAAAGCTCATTATTGTATTAGTTTAGCTTTTCTTCGTCCCTCAACCGAAACTGTCTTTTCATTATTTCCAAACGTGGTTTGTAAATAATGCATCGCGCCAAAATTAAGTCCCCGTACGCATGCGCTCTCTTGTCATACTCACTTCCGGTTCTACAGTCAACCCTGTCCCTGCCGTTTTTCAGACAGTTTACTAAATATCCGGAGGGGATGGGGTACTCAAAAAAATTTTAACACGGGGAGGTTCTGCCTCAAGGTCCAACCCCTTACCCTTTTATATAACATTTTTCACGAAAAAAGTACCCCTGTCGTAAACCTTCTTTTGACAAATGGTACCCCTTTCACTTCCCTGCTAGCAGAGGTCTCTCACGACGAGGCAAAAATGAGAGAAAGGAGAGAAACCTCTGCCGGCTTCCGAAGCGTTTTCTGTCACTCATTTTGCCTCGTCGTGAGAGACCTCTGCTAGCAGGGAATCCTTTCACATACCTTGTTTAGAACTTTGCATTCCTTCACAGGAAAAAATAACGGATTCCCATTTTGGATATTTTAGGGTATTTAAAGAATACCCATAAAAATCCCAAATTTGGCAAAGTGAGACAAGTCCCAACCAGGGAATTCGCAACTAAGTCCCAGATTGGGACTTGTCTCACTCTTCCAAACTTGGGATCTTTATGGTTATTCTTTAAATACCCTAAAATATCCAAAAATTGGAATCTGCTATTTTTTCCTGTGCTTTTAACTGCTGTAAATGCACTGTCGTTTCAATATGAATCAATCACAAAAATACAACGTTTTCTCGACTTTATAAAGCCATAAAATTCATGTTTAATAGTCCTTTGAGCCCTTTCACAGACCCAAATGAGACATTTCCCTGCCCTTTCGTTTACTCCAACAAGTAAAATCCCTACCCTTTTATATACCTGAAGCCTGAAAAAGGTACCCCTTTTGGGCAGAGCCTCCCCATGTAGGCCCTGATAGGGAGTACCCCCCCCCAACCATACTCTTTATAAGACGGAGAACAGAAACTTTTGAAACTGTCAATGGACACTTGAGAAGTGCTTTATGCAGTGAAATATGTCTGAAAACGGAAATGTAGGTGCTCTTCATGACAGTAAATTGTAAAATTGTTAATATTTGTAGTCTTGCTCCAGCTTGCAGAGTACATATTGTTACGCTTTTAGACCACAAAGCTGTGAATGTTTGCTTTCTGATCTCAGGGGGCAAAAAACTAATGAATGCAGCCAATACAACCATCTGTTTGCTTTAATTGCGAATGGATTCAGCTTCAGTTTCTTAAAAAATACTGGTGTCACGTTACCTCAACTGTCTATAAGGGGACACCTCTCTAAGACAGACAGTCCGCCTTAGAGAGAGTTGAGTGTGACTTCAATTCTGGTTGCCATATGTATTCTTCAGAATTGTTTTACCGTCAACAGAAAAAAAAACAACCAAGTAAACCGAAAATATCCATGATGTAACAAATTCAACACCTGCTTTCATTCCTAGTAAATTATTTGGACTTTTGTCTACATTATGAGATTTTACGTGATGTAAGTACAGTTAATCCCCGCTTTACAGAAACCCGCTCTTGAACGTGGACACCTCATTATTATGGACAGTTTGCTTTGTACCTGGGGAAAGAAAGCCCCTACATTTTCTCTCAATTCAACCTGCTCAATACTGACACCCAATTGATACGGACACTTTCTATGATCCCACCAGTGTCCATATCAACAGGGTTTGACTGTAGTGGCTCAGTTGGTCAGTTACAGCACAACTTCCTCAGTGGTGGACCCAGACCTTCAGATAATGGGGGGGGGGGGGGGGACGGTCATCCAGACCCTGAGATGAGGGGGAGGTGTCCAAAAATGTTTTTTTTGGCCCTTTGGGCCTCAGTTTGGTCTAAAAAATAAGGGGGGGGGCTGGGCCCCCCAGGCCCCTCCCCTGGAACTGCTATTGTTCCTGTAAAACTCAAGGGTGACTTGAAACAAAAAATACGAAGGAGTTAACAAAATAGAACCTAGGAAAACAATAACGCAAAACAAATAAAAGGTTGACAGGTTCTTACACCAAGGAAAACTTGTCATTTCTGCTTCAAAATCAACTCTCTCACCACCAGAACAAATGACGGAGTTTTTTTAGGGTGCTTGTAACTTTTGATTACGTGGATGAAGGGTAAAAGGCAGCTGTATTCCCAGGCTACAACAACAGAGGACTCTAAACAGTATATTTTAAAAGGCCATTAGACATAATAATATTGACTGGACTTTAGATTAGCCAGAACAAAAGAGGTCATAAGTTGTCCACTGTATACTGGTATTATCTACCATCAATGATAGTATGTTATGCAAATAGATAAATGGGTCTTGAGCAGAAACAGCAGATTCATGGCAAGACAATTTCTTATTTTACAAAATGCCACAAACAATACACTGCATGCCTTTTCCGCAATTCAACGTGTGAATAGACCCAAGGCCAAGTTTGGAAAAGCTTGTAGAGCAACACACTGCCAAAGCTAAAAGTCACTGCATCTCCTAAACATTTTCATACAACTCTATGTCACTTCCCTGGTAACTCCATATTTGGCTGAACATACAAAGGAACTACAAAGTGAGCATTACATGCACGATTATGAGCAAGCTTCTAACTTCATGATCAAGATGTTGTCATCATGATCAACACTTCTTTTGAGATAAAAATACTCTTTCCTGTCAGCCAAATCTTTAAAGGTAATACGATATTCATGCAATTAGACAAAATTTGCAAATCAAGATAAAAGCACTGATTGTCAGTATTTGGGCTCTGGGGGTAATTTTTTCTTCACATTTTTTTGGTATTATTATCACTGCCAAGTTGTGGAGTAAACTCAGCAGTAAACAAATATCTTGTCAGCCACTTGTCCCGGAGGCTTGACCTGTAAAGTATAATAATTATTTAATTCTCTGGCACACAAAATAATCATGAAATTTTTGAGGGTGTGTGCTTTGGGAGGTAGGGTCTTTCTCCTGTCATGAATAAATACTGAAGTGAAGGGTTTCCCGAAAAAAGGCATGATTTGCTTATCAACAATGAGCAAATTATGCCCTTTTGACTTAGTATACCCCTCCTGGGGGTAGCCTAGAGGAAAAAAAACAGCGCATTTTCTCTAATGGAGTTCAATTTTCAAAATTCAATGTTGAACTAATGACCATATTAATGACACCTGCCATATTTGCACATGCAAGTGGGTAAAAAGGCCAAAAACAGATGATCTCAGGGGGTTAAGGTGGCTGAACACAGTTTTGCGGGCGGTCAGCGGTAACTTGCGTGACCGCTTGTGTTTCAAATTAGACAAACAAACATGGCAGCGCAAAAAGTAAAGGTACACAGAAGATGATTTCTCAAAATCTACTCATTAAAATTTTGTGATATTTGGCAGAATTCTTACTTTTATCGTATTTTAAATAATGAGAACTTTGAAATGGAAGTTGAACAGACGATTTTTGTGACACATTTAATAATTACAGTACAATTATATTAATGATTATCTAAAAACCCGTCTGTTAAAATTTGGTCAAATAAGTTTCAAATGGTTATGATTAATTATAGCAAGGTGTGTGCATGTTTATAGGAAAATCTAATGAGCAAATTTTATGTAAGCTGGACAGAAGTGGAATTTTAGGGTTGTATTCAATCGTTCATGTTGCCATGGAAACTAAAAAAACTTCAAATTTTACCTGTCAACCAAAACGTCCATCAGTATATTATTCACTTGCCAAGTTTCAGCTTGTGAGCTGCAACCTTTCTCTTGCCATGATTTGGCAAAACGGTTATACTCAGAAACTGCCAAAACTGTGTTCAGCCACCTTAAAAAACTAATGAACACAGCCAATACAACCATTTGCATTTCAAGCTTTTTTGAGCTAAATATTGATACACACAAAAAAATTAGTTCAAATGCTTAGTGTGTCAGTTTTGAATACAACAATAACCTGGGATTTCCCCACCACGAAATATCAATGTGAGATTTCGCTTCAGTGAGATGTTTTCGGAAAAAAATATACTTGCTCATGATTTATTGCATTGGCAGCTTTCAACAGCTGTTCACCCCCCTGGCAGAACTGATCATAGTAGAAATATGAAATAAGGGAAATCAGGCTGGTTTTCACTAGCAAAGCAAATGGGGTCCGATCATAAGCGACATTGTAAGAGTGCTTACACCCTGGTAAATATTAAAAATCTGATGTCCTAAGCCCAAATGAGATCAGAATTATGATTTAGTAAAAAACAGATATGTCAGAGTTGGAAACAGAAGCTGAAGATAAACCAATCACAAGTGCCTGTTGACATGCTCTGTGATTGGTTAGATTGCCTGTGTCTGCTTGTGCCTCAAACACATCTCTACCAGATCATACATAAGTAACAAAGTGATAAGTGGAATGAGGACAAGGATTTCACTATCATCATCCTCTGTGCTTCTGATAATAATTCCACCTCTACTTCTAGAAAAAAACCAGCCTATTGGACCCTCTTCCTGCTTGAGCTATAAATAAGCCTGTGTTCTAAAAAACCACCAGGGAGCCTGGTGCTCTGATCCCATAAATACGAGGGAGTCCAGCATTATGATTTCTATTTAAAAACTGCAAAAAGCATGAAAGACAAATGTCACATTGTCAATCACTCATCATCTGAAAGCACAATTATTTCATCACTGATTTCCACTTTCTTTTGGGTTTTTCTTACATTTTTGTTCAAAGATAATGCTGACTTTCTTGGTTCATTATTTTGCACATAAGAATGGCCATTGACTGTGCCTTGGCTTGGAGAGACATTAGTACCCGTTATGTATAGTTCATCATCTTCACTCTTAGAGGATGAAGCAATTTTGCCGCAATTTGCTTTCTGCTCAGAAGTGTCTCCTTTAGCATTTAGGATATTATCCTTCTTTCCCACAATTTCCAAGGTTGCATTACGGAAGACTTTAAGAGGAGATTCATATTCCAGTGATCTACCCTTTGCTTTTCTCTTCTTGATGCTAAGAGAGAGTACTGATGGCTTACTATCTTTTAGAGATACAGATGGGACAACGTTTGGGTTATCAGATTGACTGTTAGCAACACTATTTTCTGGTGAAAGCGCTTCTCTCAAGTCTTTTTGTTTTCCTGCAGTTGGTTTGCCAGATGTTTTAGTGCTAACTTTGTTGCTAACATCACTTGAAACACCAGAAGAGCTAGCCACTGTATCAGCCAAAACAACAGGTCTACTAAGAGACATTCCAGGACTGGCCTGGTCATTGCTGGATGCAGAAACGTCAACAGTTCTTGGGGTCAAAACTTCATTGTCTAAATTAATTGAATCTCGACTCTTGGCACAATCATTATTTTGTTGATCTTTCAATACAACATCATCAGATTTAGGAATATCTTGCACAGAGGAGATTTCCAAGTTGTCCAACACATTCGACTCTGCTGTAGTTTCATTGTTATTATTGCTGCATTTTTGACTCACATCCACAACCTCTTCTTGCTCAGTACTGATGCATTCAGACAACACAGAGGATGGTATTTCTACAACAACACAATCCCTAGTAAGTTCAATTCCTTTTTTTGCTGGTAAATGATGGTTTTCAGCACTTTGTCTGCTTTTACTTTCTGTCTGGTTAGTTTTCTCACTATCGTGATGTGGCCGTTTAAAAGCAAAATCATCTAGGTCATTCTCACTAGTGTATGATAATTTCCGAGCTGAGTGTGCCTTGCTTCTCTTTCCTAAAAATGACTTACTTCGGTAAGTTTTGTCCTCATTTGGGTCCTCAAAATCCAATCCAAAATCATCACATTCATTTTCACTAGAATCTGATGATTCTTGGACAGAAACATGAGAAAATTTCCTTTTCATTTTGCTGTTTTGTGATTTTTCTCTTTCTGAATCACTGCTACTAGAAGCATCACTGCCTTCATTTTTCATGCGTCCATAATGAGCATACTTGTTAAAAACATCTTCAAGGGCCCTTTTGCTAATCTTCTTATTCTCTTCCAATTTCCTTTGAAGGACAAGATCATTTATAGCAGGGTCATTACTGGCAGAGTAGTCATCCGTAAGATGACAACCAAAATTGTTGGAAAAATCTAGTTTGCGTCTCTCTTGCAACTTGTTTCCAATGGCAACAAAAACCTCATCACTGATCTCCCTAAGGGCTTGAGATGGTATTTTCAAACCATGCTCTCTCTTTGCATCTTGAATGACTCTAGAAATGTCAAATTTGTCTGGAAAGCGACCTCTTTTTTTCTTTAGGAACTTGCTCACAGCCCTGTCAATCTCTTGGAAGCCTGTGGAGGGGCATTTGACGTCCTTTTCGATTACCCGTCCTGTGTCTGTTGGTCTTCCCCGTATTTTGCATAATTTATCCCAGATTTTGTTAAAGCGCTCTTTCAGCCGGCACTCTTGGATGTAGGTGCTATCACTCATGTCCATCTCCTCCAAGCTCAACTCTGCTTGATTGAGAATCTTTATTTTATCACTCACGTGTTTTAGTTTCTCCTTAAGTCTATCTATGCGTACCTGTCGCTTTCGAGGAGTGAGTGGAAGTTTCGAAGGATGCATGGTTCCATTGGTTTTCCTTTTACTTTTTCCTTTCTTCGTAACTTCCACGTGCACACTTGTAGAGAATTCAGCTGAGGATGCACTTGCCTCTGTACCAGTCTTTACAGAAGCCCTTTTTCGGACAAAGCTACCAGATTCCTTTCCATTGCTGCGATCGGTCGTCAGACGGACTGCGTCTTTGTTTACATTTTCCTCCACGCGGCTCGTGATGTTGTTTCGTGCGGAACCAAAAACTCTATCGATTGCTTCATTCTCAGCTTTCTTCACTCCTTCCGTTTTCGATTTAAACTCATCCTGCTTCAAATCTGCACCAAGAAGCTTGCAAACATCTCCAGTAAAGATAAACGCGTTCGACGCGTCTAGCTGTTTTGTTCTCCATTTGAGAGAACTTTTGAACTTCGTGGACGACACGAAATCCGAGTGAGCTTCAGCGAATTTCACTTTCAGAAAAACTACGACATAGTGTGGAATATGTCGCTCTACTTTTACGATAAACTGTTTAAAAAGCTCCTGGACGTCTTCATCTTCATCGTCGTCGCTAGAGAGAACTATGATAGCCTCACTTGGAGGTTCACCTGCCCCTCCTTCCATTTCCACAAATTCTTCCTTTCAAAATGGCGCTTTCCTTTCACTTACCAAGATGACCTCGCATCAATCTCAGCTTACCTCTTCTCAATTCAAGCATAAAGGGCGCATAATGTCCAAATTTGGCAAAAATAGAACAATCTGCTACCAAATATGGCAAAAAGGTTGGATCTGAGCGTTCCGATTGGCCAATATATAATTTATGTGCATAACTTAGATCATTGCGCAATAGTGACATAAATTATGCAAAACAATTCAGAAAATTTCCGCTATTTTCGTTTTTAACGACTATCTCATTACTAAAATTAGCACAACAAAATTATCGAGTCAAAATTTTCTACTACCGGGGGCAGAGTTCAGGTGAATTGAAACTATAATTTGGGTTTTTGAAAGCATTATTTGCGATTTCTGCCAAATATAAATTTTTTGAAATAGAATGGGGGGTACCTTCAGGAAAAATGCAAAAAGCAATGGCGTCATTTTACTATCAAAAAGTCTTTAAAATTCAAACCCGGAAGAGGTATTAGTAAGATGACGTCATCGCGCAATGGCTTATTGCATCATGCCTTGGTTTAAGAGACAGGGCTTGGCCATAGCATAACACTCCACCCCCACCCCCATCCCAGCACCATTTTCGCATGAATGTTATGGCAGATTATGGACATTTTCTGGAGCTAAAGACAGAAATTGAATAAATGTTTGTGGCATTACTACATTTAGAAAAGGCCTGAAATAACTATAGTTCCCAAAGAAGTTCAGAGAAGAAGTTAGAAGGCGTTGACTGCTTGAACAGCTAAAATGCAAGACTGAAGACAAGACACCAATAATGGAATTTCTGATATTTGTCATACACATACAAATACACGAACAAACAAAACTTTGACTATTTTATCATATGGCTACAATAGTACATGCAATCTGATTGACTGTTTTCTTGTATTGACCAGGCATTAATTATTTCCTTGTATTGAGTAAGCAGGCATTATTAGCTAAGTGTCCTTATGGACATCCATGTTATGGTCAACTGACAGCTGTAAAAAAGGGTATATGCTGACCAGTGTCACCTGACTGTATCGCAGGGTCAAGTGTACAACTCATAGAGGCGAGGTGTTTTTCAAGTTATCCACTGACCAGTTGTTGGTTTTAATTGATTGCAGGCTCAGGTCCATAATGAAAAGGCCATATAATAAATAACTTATTAACCTTGCCTGTTTGGCCATCATAGGGAAATCTCAGACTTCAGGCTTGCTGTATTGACCTCGCTATTGCTCAGTCAATACATCAAGGCCTCAGTCTGAGATTTCCTTGTAATGACCTCACACTCAGTTAATAAGTAGACGGTATGTAAATTTTATTAGCATGTGAAAATTTATTATAATATCTGCAAATGTATTTTATTTAACAATTAGTCGCCGAAAGCGACGTGAATATCGGCGAATAGTCACCGAGACGAAGTTGAGGTGACTATTCGCCAATATTCACGTCGCCTGAGGCAACTAATTGTTTTAGTATAATTACATTGATGATTATTCGAGAAAATAAAATTATTGATCTATTTCCGACCCCGAAACATCAAAAAATCTGGCTGCCATTTTGAAAACTGCTAGCCTTCAATGCTATAATCACTGCGCGGTGATTATAGCAGGATAGTGCAAAGCTTCTAGCCAATCACGGCGCTCTATTTTCGATAGTCATCAATGTAATTATACTAATGACATATAAAAGAATCACACTTGAAAATTAATAACTGCCTAGCACTCTGTCTTCACCGTATAAACATCTTCTTTTCCTCATCAGGTTTAATTTTCGCGGGTGTTTTGTCTTATAGTTTTAGACAATGTGAATCTAGGGTTTTTGTTCTGACATCTTCAAATTAATGGTTAGAGACGCTAGACTTCTCGGATAAGGACAAACAAATGCAGGCCCTAACTCGAAGCTCTCTGGCTGTTTTAATCCCTGTGAGACACAGTGTGTAAAGAGTAGGAGACTAACAGATGGGATGTTCCATTTGCACACCCCTCCTAACAATGGCAGATTTTTGGGGTTTTGGTCTATTTTTTTTTTTCAAGAAAACCAACAACATTTGGACGCAAGTTAATTCACAGTTGCTGATCTCATTTAATTCACAGGTGGTGATTTCATTTTTCAAAGGGTATCAACACAAACTTAATGGGTTTGAAAACCAGCCATTTCTTGGAAGGACGGTACAGATAAAAAATGGAACATCCCCTTCTGTGGTCAAACTTGAAAACATAGGCTAAAGTCTCAAAACTGTGGTGGTTAGTGAAAAACAAAGCTTTTGTTCTTTTAACTGTGGTGATACTTAAAGCAGATTGGCCACTAGAGGGAAGTTGAGAAGCTGATGCTGGAATTGATCTGTTGTGATGAAGGGTTAGTGCCAGAAACGTCAGCTTTTCAATCTTCCGTGTGTGCGTGTGTGTTTGCTGGAAATTGTCTACATCAGCTTTCAAGCTGTCTTCTATACAACATAACATGGTTTAGGAAATAAAACAATAATGATGATGATGAAGCAGTGACAAAACACCCAAGCATTTAACAAGGAAAAAAGCTGTTTTGCCTTAAGTGTCCTACTTTACTAAATGAACATCCTTCAGGTTAATAAAGAAAATCCCTACATTCTGATTTTTCCTTGGTTGATTTGGGCATACTTTTCTTCATCTAACATTCGATATTGCCCTTCTTTCATATCATAATACAACAGTGTATCCTGTACTTTCCCAACATCAAATCCTTCTTCCTTCAGTTTGTTTTTCTGCAACTTAAATGTTCCTGTAACAGTAACACTGTCAACAATCCTCAAGAAACAAGGGTGAGCGTAATGTGGCAATTGCTCATTCAGACCTTGGACAAGTCTGCTCAGATCAATGTCGCTTTCTGAATCAACAATAGTTGCCATTCCTGCCCTTCCTTCAGTGCCTGGAACTCGAACTCCATACACAACAACATCACGCAGACCAAGTATCTTGCTCATTATTGCCTCCACTTCAGTAGCGGACACATTCTCACCTCTCCAGCGGAATGTATCGCCAGTGCGGTCATGGAAGTAAACATAACCATATTCGTCTTTGACAAGAAGGTCACCAAAGAAAAAATATGCATCACCTTTATGAAAAATATCATAGAAGACTTTCTTTGACATTTCATTTGTGTTTGCATATTCTTTTAATGGGTTGTCTGAAACAACAGAGATAAAAATCAAGTTACATATTTCTCAATCAGTTTTCCACCTTGAACCCCATTGGAGTTTAATCATGGAAATTTATCAGGGGCCTAGAAGGAGTTTATTTGTTTAGTGATTTTGGTCATATATTGTAATACTGTCACATGTAAATGCTGTTAACTATCAACAGCCCAAACTACAATCAGGTTTTCATCTTGAAACCCATTGGAGTTTAATAATGGGAATTTTGTCAGAGGCCTAGATGGGGTTTATTAGTTTAGTGATTTCGGTCATTATATTGTTACTGTTACATGTAAATGCTGTTACCTATCATAAGTATATGAAATTATTATTTCAAAAATTATTTCAAAACAATTATTACTATTTCATTTCCGATTGGCATTAATCTGAGGGCTAATTCTTCATACCTAGTTTGCACCATAGCTAAGAACATTTGGTAGTCACAAGGCCATATGTCTGTTGATTCACCTATTCATCCACACCACAGGGAAACCAATGTGAAATCTCACACTTTCTATCTAGTATGGGAGCCTGCAACCTGATATTGTACATCCACGTTGTGGTCAATTGACAGCTGTGAAAACAGGTTATCTGCTGACCAGTATCACATGACTTTATTGCAGGCTCAGGTGTTGACCCATTGAGGTGGCGTGTTTTATTGACAGATTCACTGACAAGTTACTTGTTTTCAACTGATCGCAGGCTCAACTCCATGTGGATTTCTTTGCAATAGTTATACAATTTTATTGTTTGAAGTAAATTATAAACTTATTAATGGGAGCTTTGCCTTTAGCCTAGACTAAATCTATATAATTATTGCCATCATTGATTTGAGTCACTTAGATGTCAATGATGGGATATTGCAAGTTAATCCATGATTGATGCCATGCAGTGCAGCAGCT
>JBBMOI010000003.1:3470000-3680000 GCA_038088405.1 Porites divaricata
GTTGAGCTACTACTAGGCTTTATAAAATAACTGACATAGTACGCGTGATCTGATTGGTCAAAAACCTATGGTTTATTATACCGGTAAATCCATAGGAAAAGGCATCCGGACCACGAGCCATAAACAAAACTGGCTATTGATCTGCAAACAATGATTTTAGAAAGGCTAAAAAACAGCACAAGTTACTTACCCAGCCCTTCTTAATATCAAAAGCGTTCGTTTCCACATTTTATTACTGCCAGAGCTATAAAAGTAATAAAGTACAAAGCTGGAAAGCGGTTTAAATTCCACGATGATGCCAAATTGCAGAGAAAGACAACAACTGTGTGAATTTCTGGTGTAGAAAGTCTCCAGGAAAACTTAACCATGTGCCAACCAGCAACAAAACGGATAGTTTTAGCATTCTTGATTTATTTTGTGTCAAAATTAAATTCCTTAATGAAAGAAATTGTTCCAAAAAGAGATCTCCGATCAAGGTATGGTACAAAATCGGCCGCTGTAGGTTGTAAACAAGCTGCCAACGACGATGAAAGATGTCAGAGTTTCAGGCTGGTTTTTTCCAACATTTGCACAAATCATTACCTGACTTTACAAATCAGCAAATATTAACGCGAATATGTGGCTACGGCAAAGAAACCTTTCTCCACCACTGACATGTTTCCATCGGTCGCTGTATGTGCATAAAGTTACATGCGACAACTTCGCAAACGTAGCCACCTCGTTACCGAGGCATTTCTTAATCATAATAAAGTCCAGAAAACAGATCTTAAACCACTGCGGCTTGTAAAATGTGAATGAAGTCCTCCATTACAATAGCTGCCAGTTCCGTCTGTAAGCACGAAATTCTTACGGATCGACTCAACAAAATACAGCTGCATAAAGTCTGATGTTCAATTAATTTCTACTACTGTAGTAAACAAACCATGAACTTATTCTTGCATTGTACGTTCGCATGAATGAATGTTGACTTTTCCTGTAAAACAGTTTTCATAAGTTATCATGTAATGAGTGCAAAAACTCGTGTTTTGAAGTGCTGCTGTTTGACTGAACTGAGTTTTGGGAAAGTTCAGCGCTATTAAATCGTGAGTCATGATTGGCTTATGATGACTTTAGAGAGAAGACATGACTTGATCACGGTACTAAAACCATATTTTTTACATAAAAGACTCTTACTAAAAGGTTTTTTTTATAAAAGCAGTAGACCACACTTTCTACGGGTTTACCGGCGTGATAACCCACTTGGGATGTTGGGAGAACACTCGAAAAGCTTGTAAATCACTCGCCTTTGGTTCGTGATTTACAAGCTTTTCTCGTGTTCTCCCAACATCCCACGTGGGTTATCACGCCGGTAAACCCATAGAAAGTGTGGTCTATTACTTAAATAATATTGCGGAAAATATTATGTGGCGTCCCACAGGGCGCGATTCTTGGACCTCTTTTGTTTATTATTTACATTAATGATCTTCCTTATGTCTCTAGTCTCACTCAATCTTTACTGTTTGCTGATGACACAAGTATCTTTTGTTCCCGTAAAGATGCCAACCACCTCGTTTCTATTGTTAACAATGAACTTGCAAAAATAGTTATTTGGCTTAAAGTGAATAAGTTATCTCTAAATCTGACTAAAACAAATTTTATGATTTTTCATCCAAGACAAAAGAAAGTCAATGTTAATGTCCCTCTTACTCTGGAAAATACTGTGATCAAGCAAGTCACGGAGACAAAATTTTTAGGTGTTCTTATTGACCAGCATCTCTCTTGGAAACCACATATTGATTTCATCTCAAAAAAAATTTCGAAAAGTGTGGGAATTATCGCGAAAGCCCGCTTTTACCTATCATCCCAAACTTTGATGACCTTGTATTACTCCCTTGTATATCCTTTCTTAACGTACTGTAATGTCGCCTGGTCCTCCACCTACTGTTCCAACCTAAACTGTATTTACCTTTTGCAAAAGCGTCTAGTGCGACTCATAACAAAAGCTCACTATCTAGCAAATACCACCCCTTTATTTAGCCAGCTTAAAGTCCTTCACATATTTAGTATTAATTCATTTTCTGTCACTACCTTTATGTATTCTTATCACCATAATCTTTTGCCTAATAGCTTTCATGACTTGTTCTTAAGTAGTAATCAAGTCCATCAATACGAAACTCGACTAGCCTCTCAGTATAGACCTCATTTTTGTAGAACAAATATAAAGCAATTCAGTATCCTTTACCGTGGACCTAAAATCTGGAATTTGTTGCCTGTTTCACTAATTAGCTCTCCTTCTATATCTGTTTTTAAAAAAAATTTAAAGAATTATCTCACTGATAGCTGATCTGTGGTTTAATTTTCTGATCTTACTCACTCTGCACTCAGCCATGAATTTAGTTCACTAGTAGTTTAAGGAAGCCTATTAATATAAGCTTCAAGCTTCATTAGGGTTCCTTGTCACATTAATTTTATAATTTAATTAACACCTTTTGTTCTTGTTGTGCAAGTTTTGTGAGTGACTAAATAAATAAATAAAAATAAATAAATAAATAGCCCACTAGTAGCGAAAAGCGCCGGCTTTAAAAACCAAAACAATAACAGCTGAATCACATTTAGCTAGCTAAAGTTGTTTTGTCTCGATATTTTTGAATAAATAGTTGACTTTTACTAAACCAATTATTCTTAATAAATAAGAGTGAAGGGTGAACTAGAATCCTAAAGCCTACAATCTTACAATTGATAGCATGTTAATTCCCCATGCTAACCAAAAAAATATGGGAAAGCAAACTTAAAATGGACATCATATGTAATGAGTCCAGGTGGCAAAATAATCCAATTGGTCATTCTTTGTCTACTTTTAACCCTTGTTGTATTAAAATTTAGAAATGTTGATTTTGAGAAGAGGGGAACACCGAGTCCAGAAGAAAAATATCTCAAGGCAAGGAAGAAAACAAACAATAAATATCTACAGATGAAGTTGAGCTGGGATTTGGCCCTGGACTATACTGGTGGGAGGTCAGAGTTCTCTAATTTACTTTAATTTGCCACCTTTGTTACCCATATGCTTAATGATTGACACAATTTAAGGAACTGAAAAAAGAAGCCTGAGAACAATTCTGGCCTTCAACAAAATTTGAACCACAGAACTCAGCATTTCTTAACCTGAGTGGAATGACCTGACGAACACAGTTTATGAAGCTGATAACTCATTATTATCACAGGTTCACACAATTTTGCCATGAATGTGAAGGAGAAATTTCCCTATGAATGCACTTCATCATTAAGGTCAGGAAACAATGTGTGTTCATAAAACAAGGTCTGTTTTTGGCAGCTAGCCCCTTGCGAAAGTGGTCATACCCAGTCTGAGGTAAGGTAGATATGTATTGCCTTGTAAATGTAGCTATCGTGTGGTATGAACCCTTCTACACAAATGCTGTCATGTCCTCAAAATTCCCTGAGAATGGCTTCAATGATCTCCTATAATAACTGCTGATATGAGCACAAGTTTAAGACAGTGGTTTCACTTTATCCTTTAACTTAATTTTCTTTTGTGCATGTTTAAACTCGTTATCATTAATTAACATGACCAAAAACAAAAGAAAACAAAAATTAAACCAAGGATACGCAGTCTGCCATGAGCATTTATTTCAGCAAATTATTACCTGCTAGGTCAGATCCATACAATATTGCCCTGACATCTGCAGTAGATACACAATGGTACAGTGAATCAAGTCTAAGGTTGGTGTTGATAAGGGCAGTTATTACACCAAGTTTAGATAACCCAAGCCACAAACAAACAAATTCAGGGCATGATTCCAGAAATAGAGCCACTTTGTCCCCTTTTTTGTAGCCTTCTGATTTGAAGTAATTTGCAACTCTGTTGGAATAATCTTCGACATCTTGAAATGTCCATGTTTTCTGTTCAAAGATGAAGGCTGCCTTTTGAGGATGTCTGGCCACAACTTCTCCAAAAATGTCTGCTACTGTATTCTGATTCTTTAAGTGCTTCTTAACTTTTATGTTAATGCTTGCAACTAAGAAGATAAACCTGTCAAAATAATTGATTTGTTACATCATAAGATAGTTTAGTCTCCTTCACAGCCGTTTTTAGGGTCGTCTTGGGGAGGAGCATTGTGTGACAGTCCTTAAAGCGGCTGGAAAGAAAACTAAAGATAGTTTGATAAGATGTTTACTACTAAAATCATTTAACTGTCATAGCACCCTAAAAAACTGTTGTTTGCATTTGAATTCTCAAATAGCTGGGATGATCATTCCGAGCTTCCTGTTTGATGGAGTGATTTTTTACAGTTTTAGAAAGGCAATAACAATAGTTCCAGAGGGCTTGTGGTGATCATGAATGCCCACAAAGTAACTTTTCCACCGTGGTAAATCAATTGGTCACAATCATTCATATAATATGAGTGGAAGCAGAGATATTTCTACAGAATTCTATCCTGGCAGTTTTACAGCATTTGAACTGCAAACCATCATTACTGATTTACTAAAATTATGAAAGTCACCTGACCAAACACGTTGCTCGAAATGGTCATACAAGCTATTGAAAAATTCAACTGCAAATGATTGCTTTCATGAGGGTGCTTACAGTTCAAAGTATAACTATATTCTTTTTAGCAGTAGTTTTCACTTGATCATTAAGTCCTACGCTTCTGATTACGACTCCAACTCCAATTGTGGGATTCCAGAAAATATCCATACCCCCCCACGGATGGTTAATGGAAATTCCTAGGGGGTGGGGAGGCTAAAGGGTAGAAATTTCCGAGGGGTACAGGGGGTGCCCACGAGAATAATTTTCCACAGGGTTGTAAAAGACACGATCGATCATACGAGACATACTTAAGTATATGTGGCTTATTTTGATCTGTAGCACAACAAAAATTAGAAGTAGATGCCCTTTCGAGAAAAAACCTTCAAGATGTTTGTCTCAAACATTGTCTTCCTTGCTGGGAGTTCGCTATCATCTCCGCTGTAACGATTTGTCCACACGCTCTAACGACTTGTTCTAGCGCTCTAACAGATTGCTCTTACGATCTAACAGTTGATTCTAAACAGCTAACGGTCGGTCCGTCCAACGTTTGACTTTGACGAAGTCTTTAAATAAATATCGCCCTTCGGGCAAATCGATCGCAATTCTCAAACGGTCCCTTACTTCTCCGAGAATGAATTTTAAAATAATAATTTCTCTATGTCGAACATGTATCTAGATTGTGGACTCGACTGCAGATAGTCTGACAAAAACTTAGGCTAATCGCGAGCAAACGTCGTCTAACTCAGCGATATATTTCTCGAGCTTTGTGTAAACAACTTTATGCAAATTAATTTTCTGTTGACATTCAGTCAGCTTGTCATGACAAAGCGTTGCGTGACGACCCAAATGAGACCTTTGCTGTATTTTATTATTGACTTCTAATAGAGTACCGTTGAAGGCAAGCTGTTTGTCCGACAGACTTCTCGCCAAATCAACTGTTGCCCGAAAATAATAACCATCTGTTCCTTCTGTGGAGAAGACCTTCGATCACGTGCTATGCAACGAAATAGATCACGTTTCACCGATGTTCTTTTCTGAACATGAATTGATGCAAATGTGGGATGCAAAATGAATGTTTGCCTATTTTGTTCTTTTATAACCCAAATAGGTTTTTTTGTAATTCCTGAAATTTGTTTAACTACAAGTATAATTCATTCAAAGTTAAACTTAATCACAAACATCGAGAGATTGACTTTGTGGTGACTTTAGGACTCGAGGCCAAACATTAACGATAAACTTTATTGTAAGTTAGTTTTCTAGTAGATCCGTTTTGAAATTCGAATATCTTCACATAGTTTAATGTTAAATCAATAGTTTAACTTTGAAGTTATGCTGTAAATGTTGTATTTGAGATGAAACTGTCTTAGACAAGACGTGTACATATGCATGGTGAAACTTAAACTTAATTACAGTACCAGACATCAACTTTGTTTCTGACTTTGTCTGTAGATATGGTAGCTTCGTTTTGAAATTCGAAAATGTTCACATAGTTTTATTTCAATGAATGATATTTATTTAAATTTAAAGTTCTGTTCTAAATGTTTTCTTGAGATGACATAAACTTATTAATCTCTGTTCTCGTGCCTCGCGCGTTTCGCTAGAAGGACTTATAAAAAAGAGAGACTGTTCATAGTCTATCAAGCATGCTCTACCGGCGTAAGAAATACATATTGCCTTGTAAAAGATTACAAATAGGTCCAAGATTATAAAAAAATGTCTCTTAAGATGAGAACAGTTAATTTTAAGCGGTACACGGTCGATTATCTCTAAATATGGCAAATTAAGACCATGAAAAGGAAAATAGGAAATTCCTGGGGGGTGGGGGGTCTAATCGGAAGAACCATCCGTGGGAGGGGTATGGATATTTTCTGGAATCACACATTCTTTCCCTAGTGAAAACCAACCTTTAATTTAAGAAGCTTAGAGACCCGTGAATACCTAAATATTTCTGAAATGTCATATTGTTGCAAGGAAACAGCCCATGAAGAGTATGAAAACTTGCCTGTCCTGATCTCACTCAACATTCCAACAATATTTCAGATGTTCATGGTCTTTTGAGTTTCAGTTTGGCCTGTGTCAAACATCGTGCTACTGCCGTGCCAAACTCAACTGATCTAAATTAGCACGGCAGTAGCACAACGTTTGAAACTAAGTCATGCCACTGCCGTGTAGCACAACTTGGTTTCAAACATTGTCGTGCTACTGCCTTGCCGAACTCAATTCATAAAAATTATTTTAAATACATTACAATACATCTTAAAAGTTCACTAAACCACTTTTTATTTTTAAGTTTTGTTTTCCACAACAGCTGTTAAATTCAACGTCTAAACCCAACTTGTACTACAGTCATGCTGAAGTCGAGCCAGCTTACGCTCTAAATTCAAGATTTATTATTTTAAGAAATAAATTTAAAACAAATCATAGAATAAGATTTTGTTGTCGTAAATTCAAACTGCCTGTTTAAATTACAGAAAAAAATAGTTCTTATCCTATGATTTGTTTTAAATTTTTCTCGTAAAATGAGAAAACTTTTTCGTAAATTGAGAGATTCGGAGAAATGTCGAATTTAGAGTGTTAGAAAGGCAATAGCACGACGTTTGAAACAGGCCTTTGACTGAAGTCCAGGTAGAGGACATTAATATTCAGTTGATGTTCTTTCGGTTTAACAGTGAGTTTAGACGGAGATAAATCAAAGGAAAGCCCATAACTATGATATTGCAACTAAAGGGGGCAATAAAAAAGCACTAACTTGGGTACAAAGTAAAGGAAATCTCAGTCACCTCTTGCAAGTACAACGAGGCCATCTTGAACGGAAAGCTGCTGGAGGAGTACTGGAAACAACTACTGCGGCACGCCGTACACAACAAGAATTTTATATGCAGTCAAGAGCAAATTAAATAGGCTTACATGATACAGTTATGGTGAAAGCGGGGTTGAGGGTAGCCTGAGATCATGCCCTCTCCCTATTAACCCTTTATGTCTCTCATGGTTATTTTTTCCCTCTCGAGCGAAAGAAGCAAGGAAGCAAAAAAAAAAACAATAACGCCTGATCTCAGGTTAGGTTGAGGGTGACCTTGTTTTGATACCAACCTTCCTGCATTATTATGTAAATCAAGTTATCCATAACTGTAAAATGGGCTACATGTATTATGGTTCTTGAAGCAGTAAGTTTGTGCAAAATTTTTGTAGCCGTGCGTGTGTTGTGGATTTCCTTGTGCTGTCTTAATACGGCTAATTATAAATGAGTAAAATTTGACTTTAAGATCAGCTGATAAATTTGAACAACACACAGGAACTGCGATCGGTCACGCAATGTACATCTGGATTTAATATTCCCTACAGACCACCTTTCTTTAAAGTACTGGAGCAGACCTGCCAAGTATCACGACTTTGTCGTGAGTATTACGATTTAGAATCTCACATTTTTTGCCTTTTGGGGGTTAGCAAGTCTGCTGGAGCGCTGGACCATTTCAAATTTGAACGCTGCAAAGGTCAATTTGCCCGGCGAGCGCTTTGCTCAATCAGTGCTGGGTCAGTATATTAAAGCCTCGTATTCTACAACACTCTTTACGGCCTGTGTAAAAATGTTTGGGTGAGATTCCATATGACCCCATACATCTATTATGCATGCAACAATTTCATACTTTTTCTCACAGATAGTTGATATGAATAGTAGAGTCGAAACATGTATGAATAATAAATGCATGTGATTATAGCAAAATCTTACCAATTTTTGGACTACATTAAGTTCTACTTGGCTAAGAAAGCCATATAAGATCTCGGCGTCTACAAATTATGGCTTTCCGTGAAGCAAATGAAGAGGATGTTCATTACACGTGTAAAGTTTTACCGTACAAATCAATGTAGAGTCGTACCTTAAATCACGAAAAAATGTTCGAAAGAAGACCCTGGGAAAAGACCTGCCTCCTGAAGCCAAGAACGCTCCAAACAAAAGCACTGGTACCAGGAAAAAAGGAAGCTTGGTGAAGAAAGCAAGAAACGATATACCAGCTACCACTACTGCCCAAGTGAACGCCATTGCTTTCAGTCCAACTTGCTGTCACGCAAACTGGTCAAGCAGGTGTGCCACACCTAGGAAAAGAGCGATCATGCATGGAAACAAACTCTTGTCCTCGGTGACCAATCACACATGAACAGTTTAAAGCACTCTTCTTTTGTTTCCCTGGTGTGCTATTTTTCAGTCATTCTGGTATTTTTATACACACAGACATCTTTTTTTTTTCACGGAGAATAACTGCATCTATTAAAACACGCATAGCAATACATAGATTTAGCCACGGCTAAAAGCTGTGCTCTCGATTTTTTATTATACAGTTACAATTTACTCAAACTAAACGGCGACGGCAACAAGAACGGCAAAAAAATTGATAGGTGTAATTAGCAAAAAACAACAACTATGCACCTGCAGCGCACTTTTTTTCCCTTTTTTTTGCCCTTGTTGTTGCAACTTGAAACTTCCTAGTTACACGTTTTACGGAGAAAATGTTGTTGTGCTCACAGCAAATTTTGTTGCTTGTGTTCCCGTTCCCTTTTTTTTTTTTTTTCACTTCTGCTCATTTCCACCTTGCTGCCTGCTAGCATTTCTCATTTTCTCACCTCCGGTATAAAATTTTCATGTTGTTCTTCCTGCGAAATTCGTCTCCTTTGTTTCTATCTCTCTCTCTAGCTCTCTGACGCTCTTTTTCTCGTTGAGCTTCGCTAGCCTGTCACCTTCTTTCTCGTTTCTCTGTGTTCCTCTTCCCCTATATTCCAAATTAAATTTGTGGACACTGACAATTAATCTAAGCTTAAAATACTTTAGACAACACGGATTTCCGAAATGATTTCCGCTTTTCATTTTGTCTTTGTCCTTGCTTCACAAGACGCGGTTGACCTTGCAATTTCCCACCCAAAAACTCTCAAGTTGCATTTGGGTTGCCAGACCTGTTGATTAAGTTATTTTATATTGGTATGCCTGTGGTGCAGACGGACGGTCGGGCGGGCGGCCGGCGGGCGGTCTGACGCAGGGCGGATAAAGGTTTAAAGGGTTGCCCTGGTCTGACGTACGGTGACGTGACTTCAAGTCACTACCACAATTTCTCAGATGCATAAGTAGCCAAATTTTCTTACCCCATGAGCTCAACCGATATGTTACTCTCCACTTTAGAGTTCAGCGTGGTGTGGCGCAGCTTCCCTCCGTTGCAGAAATGGCGCCGAAACCACCGTTTTTAAGGTGTGAACTGAACTCCCCTATCTGGTATTGTTTTAGTGCCGTAACAGAACCTATCCGGCATAGTGTGAACAAAGCCTAACCTGTTGCTTCAAGTAGTTCGTCAACTTATTTCTGACTTATTCCATTCCGATTGTATGCTTCACTAGACTCGCCTTTACAGTCGCTGTTATCAACATGACTGGTTAATGTTTTTACATACCGTAAAATTCCGAATATAAGCCCCTCCAAAAATAAGCCCCCCCAAAACGGTAACGCAAAAACCCTCCGTTAAATCGCCCTTCCAAATATAAGCCCCCCGGGGGCTAGTACTTGGAAAATTGCCCTCAAATACAAAGTAAAACAAAGCAAAAACGGTAAATTTACTTCCAACTATAAGGCTAGCCCAATCGATTTTGAAACGCAAATTTCCCTCCGTAGATAGGCCCCTCCGAATATAAGCCCCTCAAAAGGGCCTTTGAAAAATATAAACCTCGGGGCTTATTTTCGGAATTTTACGGTATTTGGATTTTCTTGTGCTTTAAACACTTTACAAGTGATATCAATTGCCATCATTACTTTGATATTATCGGATTAACTCGAACTAGAAGTAAGCATGCGTATAAAATAAGGCCTAAAGTTGCCCGTACAAATTATTTTAAATATTCATTTTTTCATAGATATATTAATGATTGGAACTCTTTGCCTTCTGAAGTAATGTCATCTCCTAGCCTTCAGTCTTTTAAAGTTTCACTAATTAAGTACCTTCGCTCATAATTTTACCTTAAAATACTAGGCATAGTGGCTTTAATATAAGTTTATGCATTATTATTAGTCATCTAGGCTTATAATTTATAGCCTAATTTATAGCCTTTTAATTACATGTTTATATATTAATTAATTAACTTTTTTCTTTCTTTTTTTCTTTTTGGAGGGTATGTCTTAGCATGGGAATTTGGTTTCCCCCTACTGCCGTCCTGTTAACCATTTTTGCATTTTTGTTTGATTGTATATATTAGTATTAGTTCATTTGTATCAGTTATGTATGGTTACGAACTGTGATTAAAGATTAAAGATGGGAAGTACTGGAGTAACTCCAAGTTACCCCAAAGTAATTTGAACACACATGCCAACATTTCAAAAAAAATTTAAACTCCCCACCCAGCCCCCATCTCTGGTAATTTTTTGTACTTTACGCCCCCCCCCCCCCTCCCTCCCCCCATCTTCTTATCAGTTTCACTTGTATTGATCATGCCTCCCAATCTGGTTTTTTAGCCTCTCCTACCTGTTGCCCCCGTTTCTGAGGGGAGCTTCCGTCAAGCTAAGTGTCATGTTGTTGCACAGACACAGGGCTATCATCTGTTATGCACTTGGGGTAGCCTGGTTAAATTCTTGGGGGTGGGGTTGTTCTAAAGAACATGCTTTGTGCTGGGCAGTGGAGTTGCTGCATTTTTGTAACGGGGATTAGCCCTGTCGTTCAAAGCTTTGTATCTGCCTCAAATTGAGGGGGGTTTGTGTCTAGATGGTTGGCATGTTGTTGCACAGACACAGGGCTATCATCTGGTATGCATTTGGGGTAGCCGGGTTCAATTCCAGGGGGGTGGGTTTTTTTTAAAAAGTTTGACGTGTTTCCGCACTGTTATGCAGTTTTTTGTGCTGTTTGCATGCAAGTAATGACCCACTCTGTTGGTAATGTTCCAAGTCAGCAAGCAGTTAAATTGGTGGTTGTAGTTCCCGTTTTGTTGAGCAATGTTGGTTTGGATTGTTTTTCGGAGACCAGTGGCAATGAAACATGGGGTGAATTGGGGAAATGGCTTTGCAATCGGTGACGCTAACACTACAATTGTCCCTTAAATGCCTTATTTTTCTGACTAATGAGAAAGCTTCACTTTTGTTACCTTCAAGACAGACGTTTCTATCAAATGGAAACTCGTGTATTCAAGAATTTCTTTTTGAGGTGAGATTTTACTTTTCCTGTAAGAAGGGGAATTAAATTACCAATCAGTGCGAGAGACTGGCATGTTTTAGTAGCCTGGTTTTCAAAAAACCAGTTATATTTAAATTGGATGCTCCTTTTTTTGTTTTCCCATGAATTGCGTATGTTGTCAACTATCAATCACGGTTGTAGTGTATCCCAAGCTATGCCTGATTACTGAGTTTTGTGGATTTGGAGGATGGTCCGCGCTTAGACTGATGCGGTCCTTTATAAAAAAGGAAGGCATGGTGTTGGGAAGCAGATCTTGTACATGATTACAGTTTGTATTACGAGATAATTCATAGTACCCACATAACTAATTTTATACCTAAAATTGTAATTTACCGAAGATAGGGATACTACATCTGTTAGTTTAACAGTAGGCTACAACTCTAGTTACGCCGTGTTCGACATTTGGCTTCATAGCAGCGAGCAACAATCGCTTTTATTACTTTCCTAGCCTCCCCCCTCAACAGGTTTTGTTTCCTTCTATTCAACCATGGTATCATCTGTATAGATTTTGTTTTTCACAAATAGTTTTTTTGTCCCTGGTACACAATATGCAGCTTTTGTTCAGTCAACCACAGGCAAATAAACAACGAGCAACTTGACTGCTATTTTGTGCACGAATTTTGTGCATCCGAAATTGCATAATGCAATCTGCCAAGTCACAATGCAATCTGCTATATTTAGGAACACGCAACAGAACAGTATATTACTTGGAAGAGGCGAAATAGTGAAATGCTACTATTCTGATCTGTAGTCGTATAAACAAACAAACATGTTGCAAAGGTCAGCCGCAATACTGTAAGAATCCGAAGGTGCTTTAACCTTGAGGATGTCTCGCTCCTTGCCGGATTAGTAACTTAACTCTTGTATACTATGGCCCTCGGCTACGGCCATCCTGCACAGCTATACAAAGTCTAGAAAGCCATAACTGATCTCAATGTTTGCTATATGCTGCCCTTGTTAAGCAAATACAAAGGTAATGAAAGAGTGTTTATTATACTTGTACCGTACCTTAAATCACGAAAAACTGTTCGAAAGAAAATCCTGGGAAAGGACTTGCCTCCTGAAGCCAAAAACGCCCCAAATAAAAGAGCTGGTACCAGAGAAAAAGGAAGCTTGGTGAAGTAAACGAGAAACGAAATACCAGCTACCAGTACTGTCCAAGTGTACGCCATCGCTTTCTTCGAACGTGCTGTCACGCAAAGCCACGGAGCGAATAACTCTTTTCTTCCATGCACTGTATACCACACCTACGAAAGGAGCGATCATGCATGGAAACTATTCAGATAAACTTTCGAGCACTTGTCATGCTCTGTACACTGTTTGTGTAGAACGAATCACACAAGAACAGTCACCACATTTTTGTTGGTCTCTCGCCCCCCTTTTTCCGTTATTGTTTTTTTTTTTACTGACAAAGGCGGACATCTTTCCAAGAGCTTCTCAAAGGCGCATTTTATGCTCGGAGTAACTGTAGAATACCCGGCCACTTCAGAAGGCTTTGAAAAAATGAGGCTTAACACAATGTAGCTTTCCATAATCAACGAGATGCAAGTTAAGTGACCGGATAATCTGCAGTTTAGCTTTGTGCACAAAGATAAACTTGCTGGTCAAAGAGGGAAAACCTGACAAGTTTTAGGTCGTTCAAAAATCACACTTGAGAAGGAAAAAGAAGAGAGGAATGACGAGAGTGCTGGGGACGAGAAGTGAAGGAGAAGGGCAAAAAAACCATGGTCGCTCTCTTTGTGTCTTTTTATAATGGCTAATCACTTTTCCTTTGAAAATAATTAGAGAGCTTTAGATTCGAGGACGAGGGCGAAATTTAATTTTAAGTTTTCTCGTCTATCCTCTAAAAATAGACACCCCGGAAAATTTCATTGTACTTTTTTCACTACAAAAGTTAGTACGCTTATTTCCGTTGAAGGAGGTAAAGCCCTCTCTTGATCGCTAAATGATAAAAATTCCTAACATGTAATAACTTTTTTCTCGCCACTACGACAATTTCGATAAAACTCGTAGTTGAATGACGACGGCTACCACATTTCCCGCCAAAATGACGTTGGTACTACTTAGTATTGAGAAAATCTCGTTTTCGTTGTCGTCTTCGTCTTACAATCTAAAGCTCTCTACTAAAAGATTTTTAAAAAAAACGATGTAAACTTAGAGAAAGGACCGGGGAAGGATATTTTGGCGTAGCCACCTTCCCAAAACGTGCAATTTGCCAACTTCAAGGGGCGCTTACGAAAGGTTTTGCACAATTTTTCGGATAACTGGATTTGCTAAACCTTGGCTAACGAAAATTGCGGCAATTTAACCGAAGTGACGCCAAAATGCTGTTTAGGGTGGGTAACCAAGCCCGACATTGAAGGAAACGGGGAGGAATAATAGTGCGAGTGAAAGAAGAAAGAGGCGAGAAGAAAAAAAAAACAAAGGAAGTCGTTGCACTCTTAGACTAAAGGACAAAAACTGTTCAGTGGAGCAACTGTATTTGTCCCGGCTGCTCTAGATGTATAGCCCACCTCATCACAAGTTATCACTGTTGCGCTGCGAAATCAACGATTCCCCAAAAGCGGCGATATCATTTCACGATTAGCTAACCCAGAAAAAAGAGATCCCTTCAAAATAAAGACCCTCCAAAACTAGTAGCCTGCGAGCCGTCTCATGTTTTCCTACAAGGATGGTGGGTATATAGGTACTCGCGCGAGCCTCAAAGCCATGAGAAGCAAGAGGAGAGGGCTTCTCCCCTGTCTCTCGCACCTCCAGGGGAGCGCGTAGCCTGCGTGGCAAGTGTTCGTAAGGGAAGGGAATTTCGGGCCCGTCCAAATTTCTTTCCCCTTCCCTTCCGAACGCCTGCCACGCAGGCGTGTGCGCGCATAGCCATTTTCGCTCGACGGAAAATGAAAACAAGAGGGACATCTGATCGTGTCAGACTACTCGCAGACTAAAAAGTAGCGATTAAAAGAAAGTAAACCGGATTGTCGGAGTCGGTAGCAGAAACGGAGGGGCAAACTAATCATAATGCTCCTTCTCCCGCTTCTGCTTGCGACTGCGACAACCTGGTTTTACTAAATTGGAAAGCTCTTTCCCTCAGATTATAGCACACTACGCTTCGAATCAACTGATGTGTCATGATGTGTGCAAGCGGCTGCGGATCCGAATACCCTGAATGCAATAAATTCGGAAACATAACATAACATAACATGAAAAATCCCCATTAGTACAAACCTAGCCTTAACGAAATGAAACAAAAGCTTAGAGTTGTACTAATCGCATCTCATTCAACTTGAGAAAGCGTTGTTAAGTATGATATGTGGTTTAATGCTGATTGGCCAATGATGTTATATTTTTATCAGGTGAAGGCGAAAGCGATATATCACAGACATTACATACATATCATCAAAATTCCGGCTTGTCCTACAGGGGTAAATACGCTTAACGTACAATAATTGCCTTTACGTCAGTAATACTATGGATATACGAAATGTACATGTTCTGTTGTCTTCTGTAATACCGAAAATCCTCTATTAAGCCCCCCTGAAGGCCCATTTAAGCGATATATTACAGACATTACATACATATCATCAAAGTTCCGGTTTTTCCTACAGGGGAAATACGCTCAACGTACAATAATTGCCTTTACGTCAGTAATACTATGGATATACGAAATGTACATGTTCTGTTATCTTCTGTAACACCGAAAATCCTCTATAAAGCCCCCTGGGGGCCTATATATTTAAAAAACGTTTGACGGGGGAGGGTGGAAGGGGGGGGGGGGGGGGGAGTGGGGCTTATTTATTTGCCGAAATGGGGCACCATAGTCCTTTTTCAAACAACCAGAAGATTGTATCAATTCTCCATTAAGATCTAGAACGCAAAGTAAAAATACTCGAGCACATGACGCTACAAATTCAAACTTCTAGCACTTGAATAAGCTAAACCAGGTCAGTCCATCTTTGACCACTTAAATAGTGAAGAATAAGTAGGGAGGGGAGGGGGGGTTAATAACTTTCTTCCCCTAAAAAGAGGGATTTATTAGAGAGGGAGATTGATAGAGGATTTACGGAAAGTCTAACTGATTTTAAGATGATCTGCTCTTATAATGCCGAGTATGCTTATCAAAACAAAATCCGTTACAGTAGTTACCGGACTGCTCGCGAATGGGGGTTGCGTTTGGGTTTTTTCCCACGGCACGCATTCGCAAAATGCCTCGAAAGATAAAACGTCTGTGAACAGCAAATTGGAAGAGGTCCTTAATATCAAAAATAGCTCATGTGAGCCAAACAGGAGTTTTAGCAACGACGACGCCGACGGCAGCGAGAACGCCAAAAAATCATTATTTAAAAAGGAGGCAGATCGCCGTCACTACGCGACTACCAAGCGAAATTTTCCTCATACACATTTTAATGTAGGAAGTAAACACGACGACGGCCAATTTGCCTTCATTGACAAATTGAGCGAGTTTGAATAAATGCGATGCGGTTCAAGTAATGCTCTTTATAGGTGACGTTTTCTATGCCTTCGCCGTCATGGTTGCCTAAGATCTCTAGTGTGTGAGAGCACGCTCGCTCAGTTTAAAGAATAAATGCGATAAGGTTTAAGTAATGCACTTTATTCGGTGACATTTTCTATGCCGTCGCAGACGTTGCGTAAGATCTTCAGTGTATGAGAACACGTTCGTTCAGTTTAAAGAACTGGTCATAAGAGTCGTCAGCATGGTCGACCAGTTGACGATTCAAATGTGCCTACAATCACTCAAGAGTCACAGGAGGACAACACGGTCATGGTTACTTTCTCCAGAACAAGGCAAGGTGTTACTTTCATACTGGGTATCCACATCGCGTCAAAGGGGGAGAAAGACAAGAAGGCATAAAATTCTCCCCCCACCCCCCCCCCCACTCCATTCGCCAACAGGTTAATGAGGCATAGACAGGCTTCAGTTCCAAATAAATTGGCTTCCTGTGACCTGAGACGCCTGCACTTTACTTCTAACTTTATTTTACATTCTGATTTCGCCTCGAATAATTTGTTCGTATTTGACCTCGTCCAGAACCATATACAATTTTTCTCTGGAATCAAAGTAGTATAACTGGTCTTCCACGAGGCCTATATCAAAGCCATCATTCTTTAACTTGTTCTTCTGAAGTTTAAATGTACCAGTTATGTCAACGTTATGCACGATCCGAAGAAACATCGGACAGGCGTAACTCGGCAATAATTTCTTGAGACTAGTAGCCAAACCTTCAAGATTAACTTTGTTGTCTGGGTCGACAATGGCCGCCATACCGGCACGCCCCTCACATCCGGGTACCACGACACCGTAAACAACAACATCACGAAGACCAAGTACTTTGCTCATTATCGCCTCTACTTCAGCTGTGGACACGTTCTCACCGCGCCAACGGAACGAGTCTCCGGTTCGATCGCGAAAATAGATGTAGCCCAACTCATCCCTCACTACCAAGTCTCCAGAAAGGAAGGCCGTGTCACCCTTACGGAATATATCGTGGGCGACTTTCTTGGAAGTCTCCACGGGGTTCAGGTAGCCTTCGAAACGATTAGAAGGGTCACCTGTGACATAAGAAAAGGGATCAGTTAGGTCACCTGTGAGTCAAAGAAAAGGATCAGTTGGGACACCTGTGACTTAAGGCAAGGGCAGCTTCAAGCTTAGTAATAAGTAGGCCAGATTGGTGTTTATTACAGAATGAAATATTAATTTCTGCGAATATTCCCGGTCACATAATTTTTGAAAATGGGGCAGGTACATTTCGCGAAACTTGAATTTCGCGATTTGTCAGAAAAGTCTTAATGAAAGAAACATAATGAGGATCCAAAGAGTCTTAAGTCAACACTGAACAGAACAAAAACAAAACGAAAATCACAACAACTTAACTTCGCTTCTTTAATTTGTGGGACTTTTATTTTCACAATATTTTTATAAGCCTCGCAAAAATCAGCACGAATAAAGTAAAATGAAATACCTGTTGAGCTCTTCCCAACAATCTGTCCAACGTCCCCAGGTTTGGTCCTCAAGGCGAGTCCATCTGCTCCACGCACTATTTCCCCTGTGTCAGGATCAACTTTGATAATAGTCACAGGATAGATAGCGGGTGCAATCTCTGAAACAAAACCACAGGCACCAGCCTTGCTGTCTATGTTGACTATGGAGGCAGTTCCTTCAGTTGAGCCATAAAATTCCCCAATTTGTTTGATGCCAAAGCGGGACTGGAACTCCTCCCAAATCTGAGGCCGGAGACCGTTGCCAAAGGCCAAGCGCACCGAATGCTGTTTTTCAGCAGGACGATAAGGTTGAGCCAAAAGGTAGCGGCAAACCTCACCAATGTACTGAACGATCTAACGCACAGGAAAAAAATAACGGTGAAGGTATTGCCTTTAGGACTGTGTTTGACTCCATGAACCTTCCAGCACCTTCTTCAGTCAAACTCATCTAACTCTTTCAGTTACAAATGTCCGCATGTTCAATGATCAAATACCGTGTTGACGTGCAAGAACAGTTTAAGAACATGAAAAATCAGTATGAGCTCTTTTGATGAGCACTTAGTGCTCATAAAGCAAAATCACGAAGCATGAAGAACACATACAACGCAAGAGAACCTCTGCGGTACAGGTTCATTTAAATGGTTAAATCATTAACATAACTGTGTCCACAGATTCAATATCCCTGTGGTTCAACTTTATTTTTCCTTTTTTTACTCAACATCAAACATTAACATACACACATACGCACTCAAAAAATAGAGACTAATTGAGCTTAGGATGAAATTAAGCCACAACATCCTCATACGCGACTACAACAGTAAAAGGGTAAGAGTTGCAACTTTACTCTCTGGAGTATGAGTTTTGCCCATGCAACACATGTCCACATTATCCAGATCAAATCAAACACAAAAATAAAAGAAAAATGACAGCACTTACTGTAGCCTTTGATTTTACACAATCGTCCCAAAATTGACTGGCAGAAAATTTGCGTCGCAGAACCAATGTACAACCATTAATGAGACACTGCCCAACACCAAGGATGCCAGCAGAAGAGTGATACAGGGGCAGGGAGGAGTACACGATGTCTTCTGTACTTACGCAGAGTGCGCACGTTATTCCATATGCCATCCTAAAGTATCTAAAAGATAAGAAATGGGTAATGAAGGATTACATGTAGCTAATGCTACTTTAAAAAAAGTGGGATGGGACATTAAAATACTAAAAGCACTATATTCCTTAAGGGTTAATGCAAGTGCCTTTCTAAATAATAATAATAATAATTATGATGATGATGATGTTGATAAAGATAATGATAATGATAATGATAATAGTAATAATAAAGAGAAAGAAACAACAAAAGGTAATGGTGGAATTTTCCCCTCTCAGACTTAAGCCTTCAGGGATTGATGACCTTAACCCAGATCAGTCAGTCAAAATTGTGGCAAAAAAATACCACGTTAAATTAGCGTAGCAAGCGTTTCCAGTCAAGTTACTGCCCAAAAGTTAGAGTGAGAGCAAAATAAATGGAACATTGAGGGGGAAGGGGGGCATGAGAAGAGTAAGCCTCCCACCCCTCGCTCCTCTTTTTTGTTTTCCCCCCAACTTTCTCCATGAATTTGCAAGAAACGCTTGCTACCCAGGAAGTCTGTACATACCTAGCATTTGTTATAACTGCAGCTTTCGGCAATCCTGTAGTCCCTGATGTATAAATATACAGTAACTTATCTAAAAAGAATAAGAGAATGCACAGGAGTTAGAAGACCTACAAAGGACAAATGCAGTCAAGAGAGGTGAAGAGAAATCCAAAGACTGTCCTCCTCTGACAGGTAACCCCTACTTTGTGGACACTTTGGGACCATGAACAAAACTAATAAAGGCACCATGGCATACTGTATTTATTTGAATAAACGCTGCCCTTGATAAAACACCGGAGATTGAAGAAAAATTACCTTTAAATGCTGCCCTCAAAAAAAAAAGCTGCACCTGATTGAAAGAATGTGGTGCTTGTTTGAGGATAATAAGAAAAAACTTCGTACAACTTGGTAATTTACACCATCCAGACATTTACAATTTTATCTCAGCAAAATAAGACAGACATTGGAAACTTTACATTGAATAATATTTACAAACGATTTACAGTAACTGTTCTCCTTGACTTAAAAAAAGTGATTTCTAAATAAATGCTGCTTTTGAATAAACACCGCATTGAAAATGCAGAAAATAGAGGTGTTAATCAAATAAATGCGGTATTACATGACAGCTGAACACAGGTAACCAAATTGCATGACTTTAGATCCCATATATATTCTAGTTGCCAATTTTTGTTTTCTTTTTGAGCACTGCGATGGTTTCAGCTGGGAGCTCTGGTCAGGTGATGCAGGTTCTACCTATACTTCTACAATCAGCTAACCCATAGTGAATCCTACAAATAACTGTTACTTTTTTTTGTTTCAAACTCATTATCATGTCATTATCATACATCACCAACCCCCCCCCCCCCCAAAAAAAAAAAAAAAAGAAAAGAAAATTAAAAGCAAGGATAAAATTGAACACATACATGCAGTTCCTATAAACTGCTTGGTTTTTACCTTCTTTACTTACCTGCAATAGATTTAGAGTGAGTGACACTGGGCGGTACAGGTGAACAATTTTCAAGTTCTTTCTCTAAATTTGTTGCTGAAGGCAATGTTGGGGAATCTCCTAAAGAATGCAACTGTACTATGCTTGGAATTCTGGTCTGGATTTCCTTAATAGCACCTGAAATAGCAAAAATAAAAGTGCATGCAATGTTTGGTTACTTCCTACTTGGTGTTTTGAAGTTTAACAATTAAAAACTAGTAAATGGAAAATGTATAATTTTGATCAGCACCGCTATATGTATAGTGTAGCTTGTTTCAAAATGCTTTTCTATTAAGGTGGCTGAACACAGTTTTGCGGGCGGTCAGCGGTAACTCGCGTGACGGCGAGTGTTTTAACTCAGACAAACAAACATGGCGGCGAAAAAGTAATGATAAAAAGAAGACGATTTCTCAAAATCTACTCATTAACATTTTGTGATATTTGGAGGAATTTTTACTTTTATCGTATTTTAGATAACGAGAACTTTAAAATGGCAGTTGAAAAGACAATTTTTATGACACATCTAATAATTACAGTACAATTATATTATTGATTATCTAAAAACCCCTCTGTTAAAATTTAATCAAATAAGTTTCAAATGGTTATGATTAATTATAGTAAGCTATATGCAAGTTTATAGGAAAATCTAATGAGTGAATTTTCTGTAAACTGAGCAAAAGTGAAATTTTAAGGTTGTATTCAATCGTTCATGTTGCCATGGAAACTATGAAAATGTCAAATTTTACCTGTCAATCAAAATCTTTCATCAGTATATTTTTCATATGTCAAGTTTCAGCTTGTGAGCTGTGACCCTTCTCTTGCTATAATTTGGCAAATGACATATACTCACAAACTGCCAAAACTGCGTTCAGCCACCTTAAGGTCATAAGCCCCCATCAAAATAAGTCTCTCTTTTACTAATTAAGCCCTCCTAAAACCCCTTATGAAGACATAGAAGCCCAGGAATTAGCTCTCCATGGGGAAATTGTGAGCATAGAAAGTCACACATGGCCAAGCTGTGAAAGGAGTGAGACTTGAAAAAATCACCCTTCACCAGTGTTACACCCTCCTGCCTTGCTTTGCCCGTATAGTGTAGCTTGTGCGTAACCTTTAACCCCTTAGGATAGTCAAATGGAGGGCTAGGTTGCAGGATAAAATGAATAGTCGTGGTAATTTTGGCCAAGATTTATTTACCTGAGAAATTAGATCCAAAGATTACTGCTTTTACATTGGCAACGGATATACAATGCCAAAGTGAATCAAGCCGCAAATTGGTGTTGATTTGAGCAGTAACAACACCAAGTTTAGACAGTCCCACCCATGTACAAACAAACTCAGGGCTGGACTCTAATAAAGCAGCCACACAATCTCCTTTCTGGTAACCCAGTGCCTTGAAATAATTGGCTATCCTGTTGGAATAGTCTTCTACCTCTTGAAATGTCCATGTTTTCTGCTCAAATATTATGGCAGCTTTTTGAGGATATTTGGAGACTGTTAGTTGAAATATGTCGGGAACTGTTTTCTTTTCTCTTTTATAACGGCGGGTGTAATAAATCACCTTTGAATAAAGAAAAATACCCCTGCAATGAAACCAAACAATGTTAATAAAATGTGACATTGCTTAAATACCATAAGTGAAAGTCATTACTGCACCTCTCTGAAATTGATTGCCAATTGACCACTCCAGAAAATACCATAACATACCATAATACTCTTTGTTTGTCATCCCAAAATTTTGCATAAGCATTGTCTTCAGTTTCTCTTGGGAGTTAAAATGGCCCCAAGGGAAACTGATGTTATGAGGATCAGAATTATTTTTAGTTTATCCGTCATGCAATTCCAGACTTTTCTAGAATTATCTTATAATCTGTAATATTCCAGAAATATCTGTAATGTGACTCAGCAGTTTCTGCAAATAGTAAATGATGTAATGCACTATAAATAGTAATGGAACGTTCTAGATGTTTAAAGAAAAAGTATAAAACTACACAGGCTTCCAAGTATCAAGGTCTTGCTGTTGTGTGCCCGAGGGTTTTCCCTCATGGCTAGTTGTGATTGAGCTTATCAGCTATGAATGCTATATTGTGAGGAAGCTATAATCAACTGACATTACTATGGAGGAGCTATAACCTTGGACATTGCTATATCAAGAAAGAAAGAAAGAGACGATAGCAGAAAAGAGAAGATAAAAGAGTTCATGATGAAGTTTCCCAGACGAGTTTGTGAACACAGAAAAGCCAATGAGTGGAAAGGATCCAGTGAAATTCAAGAAAGTCAAGCATTGATGTCTCAAGTCAGTGGAGTTGACAGTTGTTCCTGTATGGCCATGAAAGACAGTAAGCCTGCCTGCTTTACGAACTGCTTAACTTAATCTTTAACTTTAGTAACTATAATAGTGTATAATTAAATAAATAATAGTTAAAAAAGGTAACTGCTTGTTGTCACACCTTTGTTGCGTGCCTTATATCGTACTCGGGAATTCTTTTTACTTATGCCTTGTTCGCGGGCATCTCTTGGTTATTCCGGTACGTAACACTGAAAACAATACTTATGCAAAATTTTGGGGTGACAAACAAAGAGTATTATTGAATCAACAAACGGATGGATTATTGAATCAACAAACAAAATCATTTTTCAGTTAATGAATTCATTAGTTTGTTAGTGACAGGAACGCTTGACCTGGTTTGACTGTAAGTACAATCAGCTTTTCCCACAATTTCATTGTTTGCAACAGATATCCCTTTGACTTACTGGTAAAGTTTAAGATTTAGAATCTTACTGTTTTAACCCATTCGCCCCTGAACCGCCCGTAACTGCCCGTGCTGATTCACGTCCTTTCTAACCCTCGTGACGTCATCAGTTTTAACAGTCAAGGCCAACTTTGTCCGCTAACTTGTGCAGAGTGAAGAGATCTTTCAAACCATACCAGAATGAGCACAATTCAGTCAAGGACACTGGAGAAAACGGCAAAAAACCATGCAAGGTTGACCTGTAAATCTCCATGAAAATCTTGTTCCATTGCCCACCTACCTTTGCTTTCACCTAATCCTAAGATCCTAAAAGCTTTCCTAAAAACTCTTCCCATCAAAATGAAGCCTACTAAATGCCCAGGAAGAGAAAAAAAAAATGAGCAAGAAAAGCGAAAAACGAGGGGAGGAGAGAAAGGGAAAAGTAAAAGTCAAGACTGCTATGTCACTTTTAAACCCAAAAACTATCATGTCGAAATTTTGCTTTCTGCGCATGCCCGAACTTCGCAAGCTGATATTTTGCATCTGGATCAGAAGGCCGTGAAGAGTACGACCGGTAAACGGGTTTGTGGTAAGTTTTACCTCTTTATAGCATGACAGTGAGCAGAAAACCACTCGACTAGCTTCAAAACATGTTTTTTGGCAAAATCTCCAGGTGCGAATGGGTTAACATAAAAAAGAAAATTGGAAAATGCCATCCAAAAATGTTTTGCAGCCAACAGACTGTATGCTGTGACAAAAGTTTCCGAGGACAGCCATTAGGTATCGCTTCAAACAATGAAAAACCCAAGAGTTACCCAGAGAGTGAATTTGGGCTGTCAGTAAAAGAACATTTTTTTCTGTTTTTTTTTTTGTATCTGACTATAATGTATTACAAAGATAGAATAAGTTCTTTGCTACTGAAAATAGACTACAGATTAAACTTGATTATCTGGTTTCATGAGAGTTCTGGCATCTTTATATAGGAGAGGAGTCATTATTGGTTGTTGAACTGGGACTCATAATTTGCTTAAGGTGCAGCCGAGAGCAACTCAAGCTACTTGGACATTACATCCATATTAAGATATACCACACAGCTAAAAGTGTGAACCATTTTGTTTCACGGACTAAAAAAAATGGCTAGATGAAGTACAGTCAAAATTGTTGGAACACTATACTCTCCCAATGTTAGTGTGCAAGATTTGGTGAGTTAAGTGCAGTAAGCGACACTGGGAGGATGAGGAGATGGGCCAGAAAAGCTTTTGGTAGAAGGTCCCGACTATTTGTCCAGTCTGCAGAGCATGGCAGAACTCGACGAGATCTCGTGCAATACAATTTTTTTTATAGCAGAATACAGGTGCATGCCCATAGAGAGGATTAGTATTAGAAGGATGTGAGTTTTAGGTACATTTTCAACTGTTTTAGATGACCTCATCCTTGGAGACCCAGGGGCAGATAGTGGGGACGAGGAAAAGTCTAAACGGGTGGAAAAATATATGGCATGAAGAAAAGTAAAAACGGCGAGAAGAGCCACTGGGGACAATGTCTTACCAGACCAGTTCAAAACAGTCGCCCCCATTCTGGCTTCTGATTGGTGGCAGAAAAACACAACAAGTTTTCTGGCACCAATCAGAAGCCAGAATGGCGGTGACCATTTGGAACTGGTCTGGTAAGACATTGTCCCCAGGGGCTCTTCTCGCTGTTTTTTACTTTTCTTCGTGCCATATATTTTTCCGCCTGCTTAGACTTTTCCTCGTCCCCACTATCTGCCCCTGGGTCTCCGAGGATGAGATGCCCTAAATTTCAATTTCCCGAGGGAGCATGGCCCCGGACCTCCAAAGTATGTTCATGCTTTACTGTTCAGTTCACTAAAAAGAAGGGCTACAAAGAAGATTACAGACAAACGGCCAGTTCATTCATTCGTATATAACCTCACCATACTGATGACAAAGCAAAAAGCAAGGGATAATGTGGAAATGATGTGGGAGAACTGAGAGGTTAGAATAGATTTGGCAAAAAATCTCTTTATAGGTCCAAAGCTGCCTCGTGCAGTGCTACGATGTTGGTGTGCGCCATAAGCCATACTCTGCATACCTGCAATTTTTGTTTGAGACTGGTAGGCGAAACGAAGTAAACATTGTTGTGAAATGATTTAACAGATCCCCTTTCCTTAAACTTTAAGTGTTTAGGGTTAGGGAATCTGTTAAAGCATTTCACAACAACATTGGCCTCGTGTATCTGCCAGTCTGCAAGTCTACGTTTGTCGCACACCGGCATCGATAATTTACATATTTAACAAATTGCGGTAATAAACGATTGTATGTTAACCTTCGATGGTCTGTTAGATAAAAATCAAAGAAAAACGTACCTCACATCACGTAGAATCGTCCGAAAGAAAACCTTAGGGAAGTTCCGCCCACCAGACGCCAGAAAGGTTATGAACAGAAATGCTGGGAAAACAACCACAGGAAGTTGGAGATACAAGATCATCGCTGCATAAGCCGCGATCAAGGCACACCAAATATACAACATTTTATGCCCTCTTATATGGCGAACAAATCTACTGGGGAAGGATAGCTTTTTTAAGCAGTCTGAGCTACTAAGCATGGATACTAAATCGTTACAAAGTAACTTTAGTTTTCTGTTTTTGCTTGGTGATCATTTCATGCCTATGCCTAAATATGGCAAAATTGGGTCTTCCGGCTATTTATCGATTTGTGACTCGCTACGCTCGAATGATTATCGATGTTTTTTGATCGTCGTTAAGGCCAGCGGCGGGTAAATACTTCGCACTTAGAGACGCGTTTGAGTGAATTTTTGAGGATCAATGAATTGTGTTTTGGTGATGTTATGACTAAGTAACTCCAGTTTTCTTTACGGAAAAGGATAGCATTGTTTTTAAGGTGAGAAAATTGTGAAAACGCCCGAAGGAATTGACTCAATTTGATTTCGAAATCAAGATCAAATCTTCCAATTAACTCTCCTGCAGAGCTGAGTCTGCTTCGTTCACTCTCATTTCATTCCTGTGTTGTTCCATGGTACTGTAACCGATTTGACAGGAGCAAGAGCGCCTGGAGGCAAATATAAATGAGTTCTGCTACAGTTGCGAAAACTGTGGCAAAGAAATTGTAAGTATTCTTCGTAGTGTTTTCTTATCATCACCCTCCAAATTAAGTTTACTATCTTATTTAAGCTTAATATAATTAAGTTGGTAAGGTTAATTTCCGACTCGATAGCAGCCGTCAGCGCTAGCTGTTATAATGTGAGTGTATTTTTGGGTAAAGAAGTCAAGCTTGAAGTTTAAAGCTGTCTGTTTTACTCTTTATTCGAGAAACTTCGAAGTTGGAAGTACATGTAAGGCCGATCACATCAATGGCTCTTTGGCCGAGTTTAAATTTTTTAACTCAATCTATCAAGAAATATTTGTGTATTACTTGTTGTACGGTTTAAAAACGTATTAGCCTATACTGAAATTAAAACAAAATAATAGCTCATAAGAGAATCAAGGAAAAACGCTGTTTGACAGCGGTAGTTTTACTAGCAGTGGAGACAGCATGGCCATGATATATAAACGCTCTCTTCACGTCACTATGAAGAAGTAAACACCACGCTTATCACTTAAATGTATCATTAAAGGGGTTTAAAATGATTTAGATAGACAATACATCATAAGTCAAATGCAACGTGATCGGTTTTGCTGGTTTGCAAAATGTGTATGAAATCATATTTTTCATACAAAATATTTTGCCATTTCTGAATGGCTTTAATCCACCAGATTATTCTTCATAATTTAATCGCACTGACCATATTTGGAATATGTGAGCTATATACAATCATTGACATCAGTCACTCGGTTGTCAATTATGGTATTGTATGTTGTCAATATACAGTCACTGATGTCACCCAAGACAGAAGTGTGGCAACTTAGCTGTTTCGGCATAAGTGCAGAACTCATGACAAGAAAATTGTGAAAGAGTTCACTGCTATGCGAAGACAAAATAGCCAACTTATTGACTGAAAAATGAACGAAATGAATCCAAGGAAATAACGGTTACATTCCTTTTAGCCAAACTTTTTCGGATTTAGACAACCCAGATTGTTTGGATTTTCGTGCTAGCCGGAACAAAAGTCTGAAATAAGTTTGATCCATACAGTAGCTGCCTTCTGCTCTGATCTTCTTCTCAATTTCAACACATTGTTTTTTATTTCTTTCAGCTAAATTAAGCGCCTTCTTTTCGAGAAATAGAAAGAAAAGTTGCTCTTTAACTAGTGATGGTTCATTCTGGGATTTGTCAACTTAAAATTATCTGGAATTTGATTCAAGAAAACGTAGAAGACAATTACGAATTCTCAAGTGCTGAGAAGCGTGCTCTAAACACACAGACATACATTGGACACAAGTTTTACTATGAGAAAATCCAAGCGTTTTTGCTTCTTTATGGATTTACAATTACAGTGGAGCTTGAGTTTAATATACTACAATCATTTAGCAGCACAGAATAACGGAGAAGTGTAATTAACTTTTGCCCAAACTAACCTTGACCTCCTAATTGAAAAGCAGTTTTGTTAAATGGAACAAAAATCTGAAACCAGATTGAGATTCCAATCTGAATGATCCAAGTGCTGAGGTGGATCGTTCAGATTGCAAAATCAAATTTCAGATTGCAAAATTCAGATTTAGATTCGTCAAAAGGAACGCAACCAAAAAAAATCTTGATAAATGTCATCTGCATTTTGACGTGTATCTGTTTAATACTGACTGGTAAAATTTGATTTCAGGTTAAAATTTTTTAACCTAGGTCGATTCTCAATTTCCTTTGTCTCTAAGGGCTAGGATAAAAATAATGATCGGTCAGGAAATGATGGGAGAAGTACTTCTTGTCTACTGATGTTATTAGAATTTGTTGTTTAACAAACCTGCTGGCATAACTCATTTTATTCTGCCAATTTTTAAAATACCTAACAAAGTGTCTAATCTAATTGCTGGCAACTATAAGGTTTTCAAATCACTAAAATTGTTACTGATCATCTGATATGTACTTGTCTCATCTTATAGTTTTGCCTCTACAGGTAGCTAAAGTGAACTAGGTTTATCGATTTAGAGTTGGGAGACAGGTTCGATTACTGAAGTTTGTATTAGGCTTAATGACTATTTAGTGATTTGAAAAACCTTGACTAGCCAGCTGCTAAGTCATATTATTTTTTTTGAACAATGTTTTCCATTAACACAATGCCAATTGTCAAGAATTGGATCAAGAAGGCATGTAGCTCTAAAACAGGCCATAAAAGCACAAAAAAAAAAATTAATGAGGATACAGTTTGTAAAGATGGCGTTCCACTATAAAGTGCATATAAACCAACTATGCCCAGTATGTTATTTTGAAAGCAAGGAAACTAGGAAAACTGAAAAAAAAATGCTAGATGTATGTCTCAGTCAGCTTAATAGTTTCTACAATAGGTATGAAGTTGCTGACGTAAGTAGATCAGTAATAATATAGAAGAGTATTGTTATCAGTAATAACCAATTAAAAGAAGATCTTGAATGACTGTTTTCATTTAGCAGACCTATTTTTGTTAATAATTAATTATTTCCACCTCATTTTGCAATGATCAGTGTTCCTGTTTGGAGCTCTAGCCAATAACATTTATGTGATATTCAATTCCCTCAGTATTGTTTAAAAATATTAACAAATCAAACTTGCTAAGTATTATACATAACTCTAAGTCACAAAAGCAAAGTATTTTTTTTAAACTACAAAAACCTGGCATTTAATTTGAAATGCTTTGGAATGCTTCATTTTTTCAAGTCATTAATTATTTATTGTGAAATAACATTTTACTCCTCTGTTGTGTTTCCATGGTCTCAAAACTTTGCTAGTCTACACTGCAATTCCCTTGCAAGCTGTTAAATACTGTTATTTTGAGTCTGACCACAGTACAGTGTTGTACATGAACTTACTCTGTAATTTAAATTGGTGAACATTGGTGGAACTTGTTGAACTGAGCTTGAGAATGTTTTTGTGTTATTTCCTTTGCTGGAATATTAATACATGAGGAGAATTTCAAGGAAATCTTTTGATGATCGTCCTTTGTGCCCTAATTCTTGCCTTCACTTCCTGGAAACAGTGTCTGATTCTGGAGATTTTGACTATGGAAGTCAAGAGAAGTATGGCCATAGAATACTGAAATTGCTTTCATGCATTTTTGCTACTTAGTGTTCTCCTTGTTTACAATTTTTCATTACTAAAATTAGGCAGTCATTGGGTAATTATACGTTTCATCATTAATTTCACAAACATCTTAGTGTTTACAGTCCTGTACTTTACAGTCCATGGTAGAGCCTTACTAGAATCTGTTAATGTATTTTTTCTCTCTCTCGCATACCTGTAGGAAGTATTATCTTGATGTTCAGAGAAGAGAAGATGGTTTTGATTTATCTGGGCCATTTCATCCCAGAGAGGATCCAGTTCCTTTAAGAGCTGTAAGAATTTGAATTGTTTTTTCATATCAAACCACTCTTTAAAGAGTTTAGCAGTTTGATTTATGTGCTACATCCTGAAGTTAATTAAGTAATGCCATGATTGTAAATGGTCGGTTATGTGAAATAGTTGTATTTCATCGCAATTCCTTAATCAATGTCTGCATTTGAATTGCATGCCATTTCCTTGTCTTTCATGTGTCAGGTCAATTTTTGCTCTGAGGAAGAAGAAAGTGCAGCTATGGATATACATTTCCATGCTGTATGGTCCTTTTTAATTACAGAAACTAAATAAATATGCTGCTTTGAGCTAAGTCTGTGTATGTGAAAATTTCTAAGGCTGACTTATTACAGTGTAAGCTGATTTCCAATAATGAACATACGAATATCACATCTTAGAACTGTGAGATGAAGAGTTAAATGCTAAGAAGATCATTGCAGTGCTGTTATAGAACTGATGCAACTTCTGCATACAGAAATAAGCCTGAATAATATTTTTTATTAAGACTAATGTATGTGAATCGAACCCTTGACCTCTTCAGGTGCAGATAAGCCAATTCTTGGTTTTCACATGACATCACCAATATAATTTAGAAATAAGGAATTATTGATCTTCTTGAGTTTTTACATTTATGAAGTGTTAGAGCAGCTAAAAACTAATATTCATACAAATTCTTACTTCAAAAGGGTTCTTCATATTGTGATAGATTACACTTGAATTTCTAGCTTTTTATGTGACGTGGCATTTACGTAGGGGGTGAGAGAGATGTCATGTATGTTAAAAAGTGACTTCTTATTACGAAGACTGTTTAGATAGCAAAATCCCCCAAAATAATATTCTCGGGGATTTGCTATCTGAACAGTCCCTGTATTGGTAAAAGTATTACTTTAATGTTTACTCACGAGTTCCTTAGGGGATGAATACACATGTACACGCTTTTGCAGCAAAACTTGCAGCAAAACAGATGTTTAGAACTGTTGGTAAAGCAATTAAGTTGGTTTCCTTCCGCTGCCCCTCAGAGGGGCACCAACATTAGGCATCTCCATACAAAGCTCTATAAATTTTGGTAAAAAATTTCAGTCTTTGAATATCTCGCATATCAAAAATTGCACTAATACCTGAATCTTGGCGAGAGTCTTTTCTACATTTGCCTTTGTTGAACAGTTTTGCTTCTAATTTTGATGGCTTGACAGTGAAAACCAGCAATTGAGCAAACAAGCTTGAGAAGTGGGAGCTGGTTGTTTAGGTGATTTATCATAAGCCTAAAAAAGTGGATGAAACAAAATAATGAATGTTTAAAATAAAATTTGGAAATTAGAACAGGGGGATGAAAAATGAAACATAATATTGTCAGGCTTTCTTTTCGTAGCTGCAGTGAAGTTGCATCTTATGGTAATTAAGCTTCCACAAACTTGGACTTCACATTTTTCTGCATGTTTTACTTGCTTGCAAGCCAAATATTGCTTTTAATACTTTTTTTTCTGAGCTGTTTTGTGTCAAAAACACTCTGACTCCATCAACTAATTGGCTTTCAACAAGACCACTTCTATTTCAAAACATTTCTCAAGCTTTGAACTTCAATAAATATTATGATCATCATTTAACTCTTGTGGTTTGCTGTATATTTCAAATCTAGGGTCCAACATTAGATTACGATGGAATCCATGACAGAAGCTTAAAGCATTACTTTCATAATAATAACGTAAAGAAGCATTTGCAACAAATGCACACAGCTCGGAATCAAGATGCCCGCGAGGGTACAGTGAGAGGTTTTATGGACCAGACCATGGCATCTGTGGATTATAGACTCAAGCCTGGTCCTATCTCACCTTACGCTATACCTCAGACGGTAACACCTAAGCCACCTCCACACCGACCACAAGCCACGATGACTGTAGACCAGTACATGAAGACAAAGAGAGGATCTCAGCGAAGGTACAACTCCAGAGACAAAATATCACTGTTTATAAATGCAGTTCTGGCATTTTTTCAGTGCTTGTAGTAATGGATGATACATAGAAGATATTACATGGCCGCGCGGAGATACAAAATTTCTGTTCGAGTGTTGAAAAATATTTCATGAGCAGAAGCGCAGCGAATGAGTGAAATGTTTTTTCAACACGAGAAGAGAAATTTCATATCTCCAAGTGGCCATGTAATGTTCTATTAATTTTATTATATAAACACCAATGAACTACCAAACCATTTCACTTTAATAGGTTTTTGGTGTGAAAGGCATGATTTATTATTTAGCCATATAGCAACGGTGATATTTTCACAGACTGTGAAAATAACATGTTATTTTCCAATGCGAAGATATCAAGTTTTCGTGTGAAAGCTCACCTGGTATTTCATTGGTGTTTATATAATAAATTTGAAGTATGTGTGTGAAGCCATTGCAAATTGATCAATGGCTAAAGACATATATGCTGTCACCATTCAAAGGAACCTAGTTGTCATTTCTTTTGAATGGTTAATTTAAACATTACAGTATAACAAGATGCGCTGCTCTCAATTTACTTTTTAATTAATTGAGTTATTCTCATACATCAGGGCCGGGTTGTTCAAATCTGGGTTAAGATAACCTAGGGTTAGTGGGAAATTTGAATTCAGATCTGAAAACTTAAAAAGCAAATTCAGTTTTATTAACTCTCTTTGCCTACAATTTGATGATTGGATACTCTAAAAAGAATAGAGAAAATTATCGGAGAGAGTGCTTTTGATAAAAAGAAAAAGAAACTCAGGTTAAAATTTAACCTCAGGTTAGAGCTAAATCAGTCTTTGAACAACTGACCCCAGGATGCTAAGTGCTGTTGACAAGAACCTGAACTTAAACCACCATTTGTACTATTAATAGCTTGTGCCTCTACATGCCGGGTCTAAAGTACAGGTCATATTCCACAGGTCAAGAGTGCAGGTCATTGCTCCATCGATAAATTACCAAACCACACAGATTCCCCTCGATCTAATAGAGCATTTTGTTAAGAGATTAGGGCTAGGAGACAGTTTTAATGCTGTTCATTTATCTCTATCGTGGTGACCTGTACTCTGACCTGTGAAAAGTGACCTGTATTTTAGACCCGCCACACAGTGGAGCAAAAACATTATTAAAATCTATTATACAAAACAAGTTACAAAGTATTTGAAAGATATTACTCATTATATCTGTACTTGCCAAAGGAAGCTCATTTGGAAACAGCAAGGCGGTGCCCAAGAGGGGTTAAGTTTACGATAAAGGTACCTAGAGCCAAATGCTATAACATCTGGAAAGTACATTTGTATGAGTGCATTGTTTGATTTTAGGAAACTCCCTGTCAATGTGGTTGGCAAACCAAGGAGAATACTAAGACGATCCCCTCCTCAGCATGTTAGTCGAGATGAACGAGAGAGACTGGTTAACATGGCTACTAAACTTATTGTTGCTACGGTAAGATTTCAGATCACTGTTTGATAACTTTTCATTTACAAAACCACCATCACTACCATCAAGGCTGTCACTAAGATTTCAAGTTGCCAGGCAAATGCAACAAGTATGTGGGGAATCAAACAACCAGGGTTTTTTTTTGGTTATATTTTTCTTCTGTTTTCCTTTGAAAGTAGCTGGGAGTGAAGTTCATAGTAGCAGAGATGCCAACCTCTGGAGACCTAAAATCGGGAGTCTGTCTTTTTTTACCCCCCCCAGAATTTCAACAAACCCCCTCCCCCCCCCCAAAAAAATTGACCCAGCCCCCAATGGGAATGACTTAGGACATTATATGACGTCTTACATGATGTACATACTATCAATATTCGAATGCTAGAAATAATCTTTGTCAATGCCAAAAATGCCCCAGAAGCCGTACTGCAAATAAGAAAAGTTCAAGTTTTGAGCTAAAAATGGGCTAAATCTCAAACTAAGTCTGTTTTATTTTTTACTAAGTATTCAATATTTATAGTGGATGTAAAAAGCGGGAGATTTATGTACCAAAGCGGGAGAGCTGGAGACGAGGCAAAAAAGCGTAAGTCTCCCGCCAAAAGCGGGAGAGTTGGCATCACTGTAGTAGCCAGGAGAAATCCCTGGCCCCCAGATCTTAATGACAGCCCTGTTGAGTACACTGTAACAGTTTGTCTGTCAAACATCTTGTTATGTACAGAAAATTACTTAATTAGTCATCAACTACCAGCAGACATTTTTGACTCATGCATTTTTTTCTTTTTGCTTCCCTTAATTAATTAAAAGGTTACCATTTAAATGTATACACATGCAACTACTCACAGAAAATTATAAGCTGTGATCTCACTAAATATTTAAAGAGCATAAAGCAGTGACTTCATTTTACCAGTATTACTAGTTACCATAAAAGTTATAATTATTTTAAAATTAAATTTTTATTCTTTAATGGAGATTTATTTGGCTAGGCCCTTTTTTGAATCCTTCAATATTTAAAATACTTTGTCTAAAAAATCTCTTTTTTTGATTCAGGAAACTGTTGCTTTACCTGCAACTAAGAAACAAAGCAAAGGATTTCAAGTTTCTGAAAAGGTAAAACATTAAGAGTGTTTATCAATGAAAAATGTTTAAATACCTTGCTTACATTTTTATGAACAAAATTTTAGGTCATTATTATCTGCCTTTTTTTCAAGAAAAAGATTTTGTCTCGGTTTTTTTGTAACAAAGTACTTTTGGTGTAACTCTTCAGGGATCCTTTGTACAATGTATCATGCATCCACCTTTCTTTTTCATCTGTTTAGCAACAGAATCTATATTTTTGCAGGTATGTGGATATGCTAGTTGTTTAGATCATTGATTAACAGACTCTGTGAGTAAATTGGTTGGTTGATTGACTTTCAGGATATTCCCAGACTTCAAAGAGGAAAGAAGCGCCAAGTGGCCACAGAGTCACTCTCATCAGGTACTCTAGACCTACACGTGTGCTAAAGTGTTGTGGAGATCTACAAGACTGATGTTTACATATAATATTAATTTTGTTGGACTTTTCAAGTTGGATACTTTTTGAGGGAGCTTGTTAATATTTCTAGTTGCTGCTTATCTTTCTGGACTGATTTCTATCCTCAAATAATCATTAATTTTTTTTACATTTTTCTAGATTCAGAAGGTTCTCAAAAAGTATCAAGACGAGCTGCCCCTCCAAAGGTTTGTGGCAGTTTTCATCAGTAACACCAACCACAGATGAAACAAGACATATAGCTGAATGTACTTGCATGCACTCTACTATTCACATTCAAATTCTTGAGACTGGTCTCCATACTTTTCTTAAAGAATTAGTTGGGAGAATTTGATAAAAAAATCAAAGCATTTTCCCTTAAATGATCATTTTGGTTTTTTCATAACCTTTTCTCTTGCTGATGTATTGATATTTTTAGGCGAAAATTTATATTAGGGAGTTTAAGCTTCAAGTATATGGCAAATGACAAACATCATTCAGGTTGAGAATTTCTCAAAATAGAAAATGAGCAGATAAAAACAGCTCAAAACAATTCTTATGGATAAAACAATAGCGTGAAGCTGAACAGTAAACGATATGTAAAGGGGAAACTTGGTGACGTGTTACAAATTTGCGTTTGCCGTTTGACGTAAACAACCTTTCTATTGTGACTGAAATCAATCAATCAGTCAATTTATTTATGTCAATCTGTGGGATGGGGTTGCCTCGATCATCGGAGCTGGAAACTCATGCATGAAACATATGACAATAAAAATATTAAGTTAATACTAATACAAGCTAATACAATACATTTCAATAAAAATAATTATTAAAAATTATTAAATTATTAAAAAAAACACATAAATATATAAAAACAAATGAAAATAATATATCCGTGAATGCTCAAAGCTAAAAACTAAAAGACGTAAGAATAAGTTAAAAAACCTAAGATAAAAAAAATAAATCTAAGATATAGAAAAAACCCTGAGATATACAAAAATAACATGAACTACTGGCTCTTAAGTTCATAAGATTAAACGATGTTAAATGCTTATGGAATTCACTCAACTCAGTCGATTTCTTAATGCCCTGTAAAAGCCCTGTAAAGTGAGTCATAATAAATGTACGCATGTATGTATGTAACAGTTATTGATATTGCTCCCTCTTGGGTCTTAAAAGGTTGAGACTTAATTTTTTTAAAATTATTTTTCAGAATAAACCCAGATCAGGGTCAGCTCCTCATAGAAGACCTGAATCCACTTTTTTTAAGTCATCATCTTCAAGCAGAGATGGAGAGAAACATGGCCGAAGTGGTGTCCATGTTGTGCTGCCTGGAGGATCACAAAGTGACGATGAAGACCGCCTCAGGTGAAAGAAAAACACGAGTTTTTGTATAACTTAACTTAACATTATTTATAATATAATAATAATATACTAATAATTTATTACTTATTAGGCGCAAATTAACATCTGAATATCATCAAATGCGCCTTACAGCAAGTTGATTTATTGCTTTAAACGTTAAAACTAATATTTTAAACTCGATACGGTAGGCAACGGGTAGCCAATGCAAAGAAAACAAGACAGGTGTAATATGATTAAACCTCGGAGTTGTGCATACGAGCCGGGCAGCACTATTTTGAATGCGTTGTAACTTACTCATGTGTACCGCGGGAACTTTATAAAGAAGACTGTTACAGTAATCTAAGCGGCCTATAACAATGGAGTGAACAAGCGTTTGCGTGGCATCATTGTTGAGGTACTTTCTGATCCGCCTTATATTGTAAATATGAAAAGACGCAGCTTTACATATCTTCTTATTTAACTAAAGCTTAGTCTTCAACTTTTTGACCCAAAAATTTAGCCTGATCCTCTCACTCACCGCAGAGTTGGCAGTTGTCTTAGAATAAGATACTGATAAACTGAGTTCAGAGAGGCCTAGAGGGCCCTTGATGAAGTTTATGCCACTTTGTCATGTGGCTCAAGTTTGTGTGCATTTTCACGTGTTCACAGATTTAAAAGTCAAGTCAGCATAATGTGTAAAAATGAGAAAATCATTGAAGAAAACTTCGCTGCTTGTTCATCATTGCACAAATGACTTTGTCTTGTTTTTTAGGAGAGCAACTTTTTCCACATTGATTTTCCAAGACTCTGCATGATTCTCTTTGTTTTGAACCAATGGAGAAACTGGATAAAATTCAACATAAACATTTCATACGTGAACAACAACGAGGACAAGATTTGACTTGAAGTTTTTCTTGCTTATTCTGAAAATAGACACCCGGCAGGCTTCATTTTACCTTTTTTCACCAGAAAAGTTAACAAATATATTTTTATTTAAGGTAGAAGGAGCCGTCTCTCTCGATCGCGAAGTGATAAGATTATAACGTGTTTCCGTCACTACGACACAAAAATTCGTAGTAGAATTGTTACACAACTATGTATCACATGCTTCGTTGCACCAGCATGTTATAACCATATTATTGCACGGACCTTTGTATACTTTACACCTTTACACACCTTGTACGTATTTAGTGATTGCAACGCATTAGATATTCAGTTTAGGACATGTAACAGAGACGTTAACAGAATGACTATCGCCTTTTCCCGCCAAAATGACGCTGGTTCACGCGCGCGCGCGCACTATTTATGTGAAAATCTTGTCCTCGTAGTCGTTCTTATCTCGGATTTCTAAGGTCTCCAATTAGAGCGACTTTCGTATGACCTTGAAAAATGGTTTCGGTAAGTGTTTGTTACTTGTTTTATTAGCCAATGGATGAAAAGATCAAAACACGGACTCTTCGTTTTCCCGCCAAAGAAATCCCTAATATGGCGAAGGCATTGTTCAATTGGCCAATAGTGTTGCAGTGACTGCAGTATGACGTCAAAGCGAAGTATCGATTGATTTCTAGAAAGTTCTCGGGCAGGAAGTTTTTTCACCTGAGCCTGCGCTTAACCAATCAAAAGCCACGCGCGTTTGTATCCGTTCGATAAACCAATCAAATCACTCTATTTCCGTTAGTTTGTTGTTTCTGTTTTGTTCGTGCGTTTCATTTCAAGGTCATACGAAAATCGCTCTATACAAAATTGAAACAGCAGAGAATAGAATCTCCAACATGTATATTGCATACTGGTGTCTGTGCCCTTGGTGAGATGTTTTCTTGGTGATTTTGTAGGTCATTAGTTGGACGCATGAATTTAGAGGGGCGTGGCAGCAGTGTCATTGCATCAAAGCACCAATCAAAAGAAACTAGACCTAAAAGTGCGGGTGTTCCACAGAATTCACAGAGGGAGGAAGATAGTTACGATGATGAAGAATTTGAAAGTGGAGGATCTCCAAGACTGTCCTCCACTCGTACAACTCCAAGGCAATCATGGATGGAAAGTGAACATGAAATGATTGATATGTCTACACAGACAGTTGTTCATTCAGGTGAGTTGTTTTGTAATCATCTGATCAGCTGATCTGATGCTATCCGTAGATTCGCCGTTAATTCGCCAGTTTAGAATCGCGAGGGAAATTGAGTCGAGCTACCTTTTACAGAGACTTCTGGGACTGTTACTGGGGACAGGAAAAATAATTAGCCAATAGCTGTCTGACGTGTCCCCCCCCCAGTAACGATGATTTTGGCTCTGTAACCCTTCTCGTTTTCAAAAGTGCCGAATGGTAGCTTGTTAGTATGGTAGGTGGGGTGGGGTGGAAGAGGGGTAAAGGGTAGTCCGCTGGCAACTTCTGAGGGGGGAAGAGGACAGGGCTGGGGAACTCTTTTCCCCTTCCCATCCCTGGAAGCTGCTTGCAGGCTGGGTAGCTAAACACGGGAGATTAGTGGCTACACACGCTACTGCTCCTAGACTGCTAACAGTCTAGAGCACAAAAGGCAGCAAAGCATTGGAGGAAACTATGGCAACTCTGCAAACGACGTCTGCTGGCACCTGTTGCAGTGCTAAAATGAGTGGAACTTTTGTGACCTATTCTCACCTCCCGGGTGTGTGGGGGAGGGGAGGGTATGGAGCATTCCGCAAAGATCGCTTCACTTTGACTTGACCCACCTGTAGTAAAAGGTGACTTAAAGCTCATGCTAAATTAAACAGGACAAAGGCCAGCTGGAAGACTGAATATTCAATCACGGTGCTGCCGCCAACTCAGACCCCTTGTGTCGAGGTTAACCTTGCATAAATTTCATCTACATCATTGTAGGTACACAAACTGTTAAACAATATTTCGAAGAACTGGATCAGATTGACAGGCATATCATCCTCCCTTCAAGACTGTCGCCAATCAAACAAACCTCGTTAGAGAGAGTCCAAGAAGTGTATGTGTCCACAGAGACGGCAACAGTTGGAGCAAGTACCGCAGACATCCCAACATCAACACCTCTTTCCGCAGAAACACAGACGAGAAACCAGGATTTAGAGCCTAAAGGTACTTGAAGTTTAATTTACTTGGCGCCAATTTCAGTCTGTAACACAATATATAATCCTGCCCGTCCCTCCCTCAGGTGATGTAACGATGCTGGACAGAAGTCCTTGGGACAGTAATGCAGTATTCATAATTTTCTGTAATTTCTGGTTTCCCTCATAAAACAGTGCAACCTTTCTCCCACAAAGTCGAAACTGAGAAAAAACTTCTGGATATAGGCGTCCAACGTTGTTTGTGGGGTGAGGGGAGGGGTTGGACCTGTGTGAATTGGAAAACGCCTCCGAAAAGCAGAAGTGTCCCAAGACTTTTGTCCATGATTGTAGCTACTCCTGTTTGCCGCTCAGTAATTGTTATAGCTTTTTTACAACTAAACGTCATCTATTTTTACTTCTGAATAAAGCAAATTTTCACGAAAATTAGAGAGGGGTCACGTTTGAAGCAATTAATACTTAGGGGACTTAGGGTGACTCCATTGAACACTGTTCCTTCATATCTTGATTATTAAACCGACAGTGCGGTTGCATGAGTATGGAAAACGAGTTGTTTTATTTTTCGTGCTTCCGCAGATTCCACTCTGCAATTTTCATAAAATACCGAACAAATAACGATTGTGAAAGGTTTGAACCCAGGAGTCATTTCAAAAGTAGGTTGAGTTTGATCGTCCGGGTGAACGTAGTCCTGAATAGGATTGTTGTTGTTGACAGTGACTGACGTTTCGACAACCTGTGCGGCAGTCATCTTTGTTGCGAGAAGTACAAAGTTGATTCTGTAACATTGCCAAGTAAGCAAGTTCTGTTCTTTTGTTTTGCCTTTCAACAGTTCTCACCTACGAAGTTTACATCCTGACGGGTGACAAGTTAGGCGCCGGTACAAAGGCTGCTGTGAAGTTGACTATTTTTGGAGAATACGGCAACTCTGGCGAGAGGCAGCTACTACGATCAAGAACGCACAGATCGAAGTTCCAGCGGGGACAGGTAGGAAGATCGCGAATCGGAGCGAAAAATAGGAATCCTCATATATTTGTCTTAAATGTGTGCTGCATATTCCACTAAAATAATTCACTTTACGTCCCGGAAGCTACTCAACAAAGTGTTATACGGGGAGCACCACCCTTATGTCCAACCTCTTGCTCTTTTATATACCATTATTGACAGAAAAGGTATCCCTTTTGCATACCTTTCACTGAAAAATGGTACCAATTTCAATTCACCTCCCTGCTTAATAAGAGTAAATCACTAAAACGGAAAGTCGTCCTGTCAATTGTATAGCCGTATTAAAGGCGCTTCTTTTGGAAACATTTAAATTAAAGTCCTTTTTAAATACCTATTCGGTAGATTTTCCAACCCTTTCATATACTTTAACTCGTGAATTCCTTACCCTGTCATAACCTGAAGCCCTGAAAAAGATATCCTTTTCGGGTGGAGCCTCTCCGTATAGGCCATCATAGGGAGTACCCCCCGGCTTTACATAAGCTTAACTAAAACTATTTTTCTGATTTATTCTTTTAGGTTGACATTTTTGTCATAGATTCAGTTTTCCTCGGAAAGTTGTCAAGTATCAGAATTGGACATACCGAAACAAAGTTAGGTGAGTTAGTGTCAGCATCGGACTAACAGAGGTAATCTGTTCCTTCATTTTGCTGAATGTTAAATCATTGGTACTTGCAGGTTATGGTTGGTTCTTAGACAAGGTTTATATCAAGGAAGGTCCCGAGGCCACGAGGGCGTTTGAATTCAAATGCAACAGGTGGGTGTGTGTTTTATCGTCTACGCGAGTGTTGAACAAAATCTGGAAGTTGATTGACTGACTGGAGTTTGTCAATGACTTACCGTAAATTCCGAAAATAATCCCCGGGGCTTATATTTTTCAAAGGCCCTTTTTGATGGGCTTATATGTCGGAGGGGCTTATGTACGGAGGGAAATTTGCGTTTCAAAATCGATTGGGCTACCTTGTAGTGGGAAGGAAATTTACCATTTTTGCTTTGTTTTACTTTGTATTCGAGAGGAAATTCCAAGTACAAGCTAGCCTGCGTAGCAAGCGTTTCCGTTTGGTTTCGGAGCAAAGAAAGACGGAGGAACGGTATTCTAGGTTTTGGCCGCGCGAGAAATGAAACAAGAGCCAAAAAAATGAAAGTGGGGGGAGGGGGAAGGGAAGGAAGGAATTTCCTTTCTTTCTTCCCCACCCCCTCCCAGCTCTTTTATTGGCGCCATTTTAGACTCTCGTTCCTTCATTCTTTGCTCCTAAACGGCACGGAAACGCTTGCTGCGCAGGCTAAGTACAAGCCCCCTTTATATTCGGAGGGGCGATTTAACGGAGGGTGTTTTGCGTTACGATTTTGGGGGGCTTATATTTGGAGGGGCTTATTTACGGAATTTTACGGTATAATGGGGGCACAATTTTTATTCGCCAATGACTCCCTCCCCCCCCCCCCCCCCCTCAGTGACATGTTATCAATTTTACAGAATTATATCAACTATTTGTTTTGTCTTTCCTTTGAAAACATACTTCGAATTATTTTCGTCGCTATTTACAAATACAATATGTTTTAAATTTTTGCTGCTGCTGTGGTGACGTCGCCTTAGTCCTTTTATAATTCACTGCCATTGTCATGAAGAGCATTCATTTTACAAGGGTTAGAGCGAGACTTGTTGTTTCTCCTTTACCGGCAAATAGATACACTTGCTGTCTCTAGAATGATCTCGAAATTATTCATACTGCTCTCGGTTACGCCTCGTGTAGTTTGAAATACTATATCTTTTGATAGTTTTTACAGCCAATGGGTGCATTCAGTTTTACCCGTTAAAGTTATTTAGGTCCCTCTTGGTCGATTTTAGCATTTTTAATTGTTTCGTCACACGCCATTCCTCTGAGTTCACCTCATTTTAACTCATTTTAATTTTTTATTCAGGTGGCTATCTTCACGCGATGACGACGGACAGATTATTCGTGATCTACCAGTCTGTGACGTCTTACCAGGTATAACATACCTTGATAAGCTTCTTCTTGTGGTTACTGAGTAGCGCACGCGTGTGAACCCGCGTCATTTTGGCGGGAAACCGCGATAGGCTCTGTCATTCTACCATGGGTTCTTGCGAAAATTTTAGTGACGGAAGTTTTATCATTTTGTAATCGGGTAGGTTTAACTTCCTTCCATAAAAATAACCCGTATTTTCTTTTCTGGTGGAAAAAATAAAATTCAGCTTTCCGGGGTGTCTATTTTTGGAGAATGCGCGAAAAAAAGTTTCAAGTCAAATCTCGTCTTCGTCCTGGTATCTAAAGGACCTAAAGGTCTCTGTTTTATCCGCGAGTTGGAAATGTGACTGTGTTTTTAGTTATGTAAAAAGCTCTTTTCTTTATATGTACTTTTATCGTATTCGCTTTCGTTTTTTGCGTAGCGTCCCATCTTGTAGCTGTTTTACCGAGGATCGATGAGAGACAAGACGAAGACTTTTTCAGAAGCGTTAGTGACAGCGATAGTTTCTCAAGCGATGAAGATGATGTTCCTGCTCCTGACTTAAGAGAAGCAAAAAAGAAGCCAAGGAGCAAAGAGGAATCCCATATAGAGAAGACTTCTCAGCACGTGACTGAGCCAGTCGTGTCCAAACCCCCTCCAGTACCGACTCCCCGTGAAAGCGAGGTTCAGGAAGACGGCTTTATCGCTGTTAAGGCTGAAAACTTGTTTGATATCAGCGAAGGCGAGGATGACAAGCAAGCGGGTGCTGAGGAACTGGAAAACGAGAGGTTTTTCGACCCCGATGATAAGAGCGATAATTCCGAGAGCGAAGACGAAGAGGAGAATTCAAGAGCACAGGGTAAAAAGCGAAGAGAGGAGTCAGAAAATTCAAGTGAAAGTGAAGAAGAAGAAGAGGAAACGGAAGGTGGAAAGAGAGCAGCTGTAACAAAGAACGGGTCTGATAATCTCAAACTTGTAACTACTGCTATGACTTCGTTCAAGAAAGCGGCTGGAAGGAAGACTAAGGATCAAGAGTTTGGGGCAGAAGAACAAGACAAGGAAGAGGAGAAAATGGAAGAAGAAAGAAAAGTGGAAGAACAAGAAAGAGAGAACGAAAGCGGTGAAAAGGAAGATGAACAGGAGAAAGACGTAGAGGAAGTAGCGCCTGAAAAAGAGGAAGAGGAAGAGGAGGAGCCTCGGGTTGAGTTTACTGGTGACGCAAAACCTGAGGTAAGATCATTCTTAGTTTATAGTCAGAAAAAGATCTCTAACATGAAAAAATACTGCTTTGCTTTAGGTAAAAAAAAGAGAGAGAAATCTGGAGAAACTCCGTGCAACTGAATTGTGTTATTACAGCAAGGAGCCCAAATGTGTGACCGCTTTTGATTTATTCACATTCTTTCGTACAGATTTAATACAATCAGAAGGCAGCTGGAAACTGTCCTCGACTTCTGATTGTTAGTGTCTGCATGAAAGAATGCGAGTTAATAAAAGGAGGTCACACTTTTGGGCTCCTTGCTGTAAATGGCACTCACTTTTGAGCGGATTGAAGAAAAAATAGACCAGGAGCCGCTTCTGGATAGACTGCTAGCAGTTTAACTTTCATTTGGGCAAAAAGTTTTTTATAAGTGTACGTTTTGTTTCTGGTGAAAGTCCTACTTTGTATGCGAGGCAAAGTTCATTGATTGTCCAGACTTTCGTATAGGCTTAAAAAGTTTACTTTTATCAAGCTAAGTGCATAAATTAAATTTTCCTTTTGTAAAGGATTCAAAGCGCATACCAGCGCGAACGCTTCGTCAAGGCGAAGACGACGACGACGACGACGAAGAAGAAGGGCTAGAACTTGAAACCTTGGCTTTTGAATCTCTTTACTGTGGTAAAATTAATATAACAATTTAGTATATACGACTCATTTTGAGTGTTTCATTCGCTCACCAACGCAGTTTCTCACTTTCCTTGTCTTTTCCAGGAAGTCTAATTCTCGAGGCGTCGGATACAGCGCTGAGGGAGACTGGGGAAGTAAGGAGGGGAAACATTTTTCCCGGCTCCTCGTTGTTTTTGTGCTCAGTTTCCGATCCTCGAGAATATTAGCGCCTGAAACGGGTTAGACTGTGAACCTTCACTCTGTAGAGAGTTAGAGTGAACGGGCTTTAAAATTTACGAAGATTTGCTTTTATCAACTGAGTTGGTAAGGTAAATTAATTTGCGTTTGCAGGGAGATAGAGAAACTGATGCTTCGAGCCCTAGCCCGTCGTCAGAGCGAATCGATTATTTATTTCCTTACGGTGGCCGTTTCTTGCTCATCAATACAGATGATAAAACCAAATCTTTGTATTTCACTCCCCCAGCGATGCAACACCCCAGTTTCCGTAGAAACTAACCCCTTTAATTTGTACGCTTTTCTCCAACTGGGAAGCCTGTTTACCGACTGACTAATTGTGACAAATTCAAAGTCAATGATTTTCTTGGTAGAATGAACGTGAGCGACCTATTTCTGCCCAGAGTGAAGAATTTTTCGAAGGATTTAAGGCTGGAGTACGCGCAAAACACGAGAAGGAACGAGAGCGACACAGAGAATCTTTACATGAAAGTGAAAGTGTCCTGATTAAAGGTTTGTTAATATGTTTGCAGTAGCTGAGAATTATTGTGCTTTTGATAAATATTTGTCCTGAGAAAACAGCCGACATTTCGCGACACCGCGGGCACCGCTGGTTTTCCCGCGAAATGATGTCCGAGGAACGGCTGCAAAAATTCCCTACTTATGACGTGTCACTAACCAGATCTAGGTAGTACTTCTGATTGAATATTGTACCGCGAGGGAAATGTGCTTCAACTAACCAGAAGCACTGCGGATTACATGCCATGTTGCAGTCTCGTACTCAGAATATCCAAAGTAGAATGGCGAAGAAAATTAAGAGGTGAAAAACCCGGCGCAACTTTTCTTACATGCAATTTTGCAAGGGGTATCGTGTTATCTGTCTGAGCCGTTAGTAACGTGCGATTAGGCGTTTTACGACAGAGAGAGAAAAACAGGAGCTGTGTACGATCGTAGGGTACTTTTAAGGTGGATCAAAGTGAACATGCCCAAATTTATTCTTAAATTAAGTTTTTAATATCCATTCACAAATGACATATAATTTTTCTTATCCATTGATTTTTGTTATGGAAAAATCAGTGTGAAACGTTTTGTTCCATTTTCTCGCTGTTTGCCTCTGGATCTGTTTGGCTCATATGTTTGTTTGATCTTTGTAAAGTTCTTGATTGCCCTCGATTTATCACCCGATGCACAATGTTTACTGCTTTTTCTCCCGTTTAGGTATTTCAATACATGACGCTGCCAAAACAGGAAACCTTGATCGAATCAAAGAATTGATAAGCGTAGTTCCCGAAATGAAAAACAAGACTGATGAACGTGGTATGAACCCACTGCATCTAGCTGCTGCCAACGGCAGATTGGACTGCGTCAAGTGGCTAGCGGTCAGCGGCGTAGACCTAGCAGAGGAGACTCCGACTGGCTATACCGCCATGCATTTGGCTGCCATGAATGGTCACGTGAACTGCATGATGGTAGGTTGGAAAAAAAAAGCAGCAACTACAACCAAAAAATAAAACAGCAAATAAACAAATAAAGTAAAAAACTAATGAGCCATTTCCAAGTTGCCTTAATCGCCTTTTTCAAAACGAGGGAAAGTGTCTTGTATCTAGTGTGGTAGAAAATTAATTATCATAGAACCAGTTTTGTATAAAAGGTTTTCAAAAGTCGGAAGTGGCCCGTTGTTTTGTAAGGTAAAGTTCGAAGAGCCATGCTACTAACTCTTAAAAATAGGCGACATCTTGTAACAATGCAACAGTCTAATTTTGAGGGTTAATGTGGCTAGTAAGCTGTATCCCGGAACGCAATATAGATGAAGAGGTTAAGTAGCTGCTTTACCGGTCCAGAACGTAAAGTCTTGAAAACGCAAAGTGTAGTTGTTCAATGATTTCCTCGATTATCTTTAATTGTCCCAGTCACATTCTGTCGAATTTCTTTGCGTCCATTTCTGGTAATTCATGTTCCGGTTTAAAAAGTTGCAAAAGCAGTACAATGAAAAAGTAGATTCTATTGCGAGTTTCGGCTAATTCCATTCATTCTCCATTTTATTATGTGTCTCCCTTGTAGTTTCCAAAAATAGCACACGTCCGAGAATGCAATCATATTCTCTTAGCAACTCATGACCAGTCTAAATGCCAGTTATGAACTCTAAAACATTTTAAATAAGTCCGTCTCATTTTGCTGATTATTCCTTACTGATTTCATTTATGTGTTTTGTAAAGATTCTCTCAGCCATGGGAAGTACGCTGAGTTCTAGGACAATTGATGAACTAACTCCTCTTCATCTTGCTTGTATGAGGTCAGTTGAATATTCAATTTGTAATTGTAATTTTGTTTACCCTCGGAGCACTTACTAGGATTCTTAAGAACTCGTTTGAACTTTTCCGTGCGTTCCACATCGAATTGGAAATTTAAAGTGTTGGTTTTTGAGGAGAGCGGAAAACTGGAGTACCCAGAGAAAAACCTCTCGGAGCAAGAGAGAGAACCAACAACAAACTCAACCCACATTTGGCGTTGACGCGGGATTTGAAACCCGGGCCACGTTGGTGACAGGCGAGTGCTCTCACCATTTCGCAACCGTTGTAAATTCCTCGCAAGCAACCTAGAAACAGTGCATTTGTTCAAATAACTTTTTTTTGTTGCAGTGGATTCACGGAGTGTGTAAAGTGGCTTATTGCTAACAGAGCCAAAATAGATGTGGTTGATAACAATGGACGTACGCCCCTGGACATTGCTGAGGTAAATTATGTCTTTTAGTCAGATTTAGGCCCTAACCACACGTATCCATATTCGTTTGAAAACGCAACTTCTTTTCCTCCGTTTTCAAGAAAATTCGCGTCCACTCGTAGCGTTTTCGCATCGTTTTTGCCCGTCCACACGATAAGTTACCCGACTGCGCATGCTTGATGTATGAGTGTTCGCTATTATGAACCCGCGAAATAATAAATTGGCGCCATCTTTTGAATTTCTTTGATGTGGGTTTATATTGTTGTGGCGTTCTTCAAAAACGCAGAATAATTTAAAATTTCAAAATCAGGGCAAAAACAAAGTCAAACGAAAGGGAGATCCAACCTTCCGCCTCTTGACGCCGGCAGCGAAAGTAGCGTGATAATGTTCTGCCGCCTGCTGGAATAATCAGCTTGAAGAATTGACAAAGCTAAATTTGCAATTAGGTTAGAAATAAGCGCAAGTAAAAAAGACAAGAAAGGGAAGCGTCCGTCCGCCATCTTGAATAAGTTTCTAATATTACGCGGAGTGGATTGGAACTGATAGCGTGTCCTCGGCGTTTTCGAAAAGTTCCGTTGTCGTCTGTCCACACATACACGCGAAAACAGCGTTTTCCACTCTGGAGAGCGTTTTCGAAAAGTTCCGTTTTCATCGGGTACGTGTGGACGGAAGCCGTATCCGTAAAGACAAATTTGCGTTTTCATATGAAAACGGATGCGTGTGGACAGGGCCTGAGTTGCTCTACCTCCTGCTTAGCCTCCCACGTAGACGTTTTTTTGGCTAGTCACGCAATCTTACAGGAACGCGTGACGAAGCCCTAAGAACGTCTACGTGGGAAGCGATCCTTAGTGCTGCTCAGAGTAGTGTTAATTCAGTTTGTGCACCTGATTTCAAATAAAAAATTAAATAATGTTTTCTTTACTGTAGGAATACGGCCATGAGGACTTAGTTAAACTCCTCAGGAAATTCAGTAAGTTGTTGAATTTGAAACCTAATTCTACATAATTCGGTTGGTTTTAGATTTAGCGGTAACTAACCTCTTTATTTGTTGTTTAGAAAAAGAACTCACAAGACAAGACAGCACGCTTGCTCAACTAATGACCAGTGAGAGCAAGAGAAGAAAGAGGTAAACAAAAAAGTTACATTTGTTAAAAGATTATCCCTTTAAACCCTTAAGATCAAAATTTGAATTCTCATTTCTTACCCCTATTCATTTCCTACAGAAGTAGTGGGGAGAAGTTGATAAAATATCAAGCAAATGCATCTTGTGTGATCATGTCCGTAATTCTCATGACCAATCTGTTTTATAAAGCATTGATATTACAAGGAGAAATTTGATGCTGATCACTCTTAGGGTTTAACTATAATTCGTATGGCGCATGTATCACTGATACACCCACAATTCATTTCGACTCCAGAAGGACGATCATGAGGTTATCCCTACATTAAGATCTGTCCTTACAGATGACCCACCCAGCCCAGGAAAGGTTAACCACACCACCAGGGTCTACGTCCCCTAGTCTTTTCGAACAGTGATTCAGCATCTTGATGTCACAAGCAACTTTACTTCTCATTTATTCAGATCAGTGATATGGTACTGAATGAGAAAGCCGCTTTTCTTTGCTGCTTGTAGTATCGATTCTATAGGAAGTGATCAGAACGATACGGAACTGTAATGCTAAAGCCGCTTTTGTTTTTTTGCTGTTTTGTAGTATCGATTCTATGGGAAGTGATCAAGACGGTGTACCATCCAAAGTCTCTGACAGCGGAGTTGGTGGATTGGAGAGCGGAGAGGACAGTTGGATCAGTGATAGAGAGGTGAGCAACATTCTCCGCATAGTTTCGTTAAGAAGGAAAATAAGATCTGAGATTTTATAGTCCGTGTAAAGACGCCCCCTCTGTACACAGGTTAAGATTTTAGACTTAAGAAAACATTGTACAGTGCCGACACATGGCAGAACGAACTTTCCCCGTACGAGGCTTATCTGATCGGTGCTATAAACTAGTAAGCAGGCATTTTGTGCTTAAACTGGCAAACACTAACCTAAAGGAAATTAGAAGTGGCTGCTTTGATAACTTCAACAGGGAAGCGGTTCCTCTGAGTTTGAATTGAGTTTGAATATTTTTGAGATGACGCTTAACCTCTTGACCACGGATCGCGTCATCTCGGGTCAATATGGCACCATTCAGATTTTGCATTTCTGAACCGACATAGTTTTCAGTTGAAGTGATTAAGGCCCGTTTCAAACATCGTGCTACTGCAGTGCCAAACTCAATTGATCGAATTAAATTCGACTTTAGCACGGCAGTAGCACGACGTTTGAAACAGGCTTAAGTTGATAAGTAACGAATTCAGGGAGGATAGATCTTTGCAAGGATTCTAGAGATAGAAAAGAAAGGACAAAGAAAAAGAGCAAGAAAACAAATGAAGCGTAATGAAAATATGCGAAAAAATTTTGAAAAACTCATTTTTAGCCATTTCTATGCTAACTGGTAGAAAACCGGCCCAGAAAGGATAGGTTAGTAAAAATGTGGGCACTCTAAGGAAAGAGGGCAATAGTAATTGAGAAATCGCTCTTTAAAGTGTGTGTTTTGGTTCAACAGGAGGACCTAACAATAGAAACAATGAAAGACTCACGGCCGGACTCAGCTACCAGGCAGCGACCGAGCTCAGGAAGGGAGCGTCCCGAATCAGCCTCGAGAGCCAGGACAGATTCCATAATGTCAATGGAGGTTTGTATGTCAAATGCTGTGTTTAACCGATGCCACCATAAGCGTGGATATCTTACCAAGTTTTGTAAGACCTTGTCAGCCGTGAAAAGCGCCATTTTTCTTTGGGTTCGACAAAATTGTATCACACGTTAAAAAATCGGTAGGACTATCAATCAATCAATCAATCAATCAATCAATCAATTTGACATTTCTTAAACTTCAGGAAGAATGGCTGCAAGCTTTCGTTGCAACGACGTCTGTCATCTTTTGGGTGGACAAGCGTTAGTTATGATTGGTCGATGGCAGAAACGAGAAACGATCCCAGAAGTCTTCGCGCCTCCCTGGCTTTTCGAGTTGCCCAAGCCTCTGTTTCAAAGCGAGGTTGAGTGCGAAGCCGTTGATATGAAAATGATTTTTTATTCTCATGCAAATCAAAAATCAAAAATCAAAAACTCATTTTCAAAGAAAGGTTTTGCACTAAGCCTCGTTTTGAAAGTGAGAATTTTGGGAACTCGGAAATGGCCTATTAGCGTAGTGGCGAATTCAAACTCAATTTAGATGGTGCAAAAATATATACAGTTTTCTGGGTGCAATTCTTCTTTGATTTACGTTTGCAGTTTGTGAAAAATGTGTTCCTTTTAGGGCAAGTGTCTTTCCAAATTGAATGGATAGATGAATGGTTGAGAAGACCAGAAAGTTTGCTCTCATTGTCTACATTACGCTGTCCGAGTTTTCTCCGTAACTCCATTTACAGTGACGATGTACGCATGCAGTATTATAGCAAACATGAGTTTCAAAGAAAGTATCATTTTATGAATTATATTTTTCTACAGGACAGAAAGAAAAACTTTGAGAAGCAGCAGTCGAAAATGAAGAAAAGAAACTCAAGCTTCTTGGACAGTATTAGGATGGAAGTGGAAAATGAAGAGGAATTTTGAGGTTTTTTTCTTCAAGAGTCGTCAGTCAAGCGTCGTTTACATACAAGAGCTGGTTAATACTTCTACATTTTACGCAAGTGGAGCAAGACACAGCAGCCGACTGATGTTTAACAACAAAGAATCTTTAGCTAGTGTATAAACTCTGCGCGAGTGCAGCAGGATACAGCAGCCGATTGATGTTTTGATATTTAACAACAAAGAACCTTTAGCTAGATTAAAAGCTTTGCATACGGTTTCAGTTTTTCAATAAGAAGCTTGGATGGTAAACTAGACTTGCAAAGAACCCCTTTGACTTTACAAAAGTGTATTATAAATCGTTGGAACTGCAAATTGTAATGACTATATGCCTAGACGTGGTTCATTATTTATGGGGTTTCTAAAATTATCTATTTTGTGGGAAATACTTATTTACACTTTATCCACTAGATAGAGTACCACGATAGTTACATTGACAAAAATTGAGTTTTGATTTTGTTAATTTTTTCAAATAACGCGCTAATATATTACTGACCCCCAGATGATGTAGATAGAAGATTTTATACATTCTGTACAGTACTTGAAAGGCGACCAACAAATTACCAGTTCAGTCGTCGGTAGGTCAATAAAGTATTCTAAGTTGGTTGAGACTCACGTACTGTAAATCAGTGATTATTTAAGCCACGTGCAATCAACAACTGCCTACATTAATTAAAAATGATGAACATGCTGCATGTATTAATTTCGTTTAGTGAACTGCAGGATGAAGAAATAAATGCATCGAAGATCATTTCAGTTACCGTAAAATTCCGAAAATAAGCCCCGTGGCTTTCATTTTTCAAAGGCCCTTTTTGAGGGGCTTATATTCGGAGGGGGTTATCTACGGAGGGAAATTTGCGTTTCAAAGTCGATTTGGTTAGCCTTATAGTTTGAAGTAAATTTACGGTTTTTACTGTGTTTTTCTTTGTATTTGAGGGCAATTCTCCAAGTACAAGCCCCCGAGGGGCTTATATTTGGAGGGGCGATTTGACGGAGGGTTTTTTTGCGTTACGAGTTTGGGGGGCTTATATTTAAGGGGGTGGGGGGCTTATACATGGAGGGGCTTATTTTCGGAATTCTACGGGTAACCCTTTAAGCCCCACGGGTTGTAATTGTGTTTTTTGAAAACTTGTTAACCTAATAGTTTTTCAAAGTCCCTTTTTGTTGTTTGTACGTTTAACAAGATAAGGTTTGATATAATGCTTTGGAGAAATAGTTGTTTCATACAATGCTGTGATTTTGTCATTCACAAGCAATTTCTCAAGTTCCATAGTGAAAGCAAGGACGCACAGATGGCATTGGCCATTTTTATACTAAGGACGCATTATCCGTCTGGACGAAATTGGGCAAACATTTGTAGTTCGTCTGGTTATTCGTCTCAAGTATAAAGACGAGCACAAGACGCATTATGCATCTGGACGAACTTTCCTTCGAAATACGTCTTGAACGACGCACTAAAGGTAGTTCGTCTGGACGCATAATGCCTCTTATGCCCGTCTTGATACTAGAGACGCATAACCAGACGAACTACAAAATGTTTGCCCAAGTTCGTCCAGACGGATAATGCGTCCTTAGTATAAAAACGGCCTTTTATACAGTCTAAATGCTCCACAACGCCGGGCCACCTTGGGGACAAAGAAAGTGGCTGTTGTGGACAGGTGGCCGTTACTGATCCTAATAACAGTAAACGGTGAACTCAAAATCCTTCAAAATCACTCAAAAAACCGCTTTTAAGGATTAAGGGCGACGATACCACAGGTAAAGTAATTCAACGTGTATTTGACATTGATTTATATACATATTTAGCGATATATCGTAAAAGGTGAAGCAAACGGTAAATCCAGTACATTTGCTATAAAATAAATGATCGGTTACACACACAGATTGTCTGGGTGCCCTGTGATGAGAACGGAGATTTTTAAAGACGATTACGTCACAGCGTTGGATACCAGGCCGGGGTGCTTACCATTTGACAGAAAATGTCGGACATTCAGGATGGAAGGTAAATGGTAAGGTCACTTTTCGCAAATTCCTAACTGAAAATTGGGGAGTACGTTTTGAGATAATCCGTTCATTCCGGTTGGTATCGAACCAAACGAAATGTTGCTATGCCTTACCATTTACCAATTTCCCTGTTCCTTCTCGGTTCCAGACTCGTGCTACACAAATTCGCCCCTTTTTCAGCAGCACTCGACTACGGTTTCCTCTTAACTGAAAACTCATTTTAGGCTATCCAGAGTGCTTTTAATCTTTAGAGATGCAATATAAGCGGCGCTGTAAAATTTGTATCTGTTCCGTCATCCTTGGGGAACTTAAGTATTTTCGAAATTACAACGGCTTCAGTATTATTTTCTCGAAAAGTTTAGATGCAATTTAGTGTTTTACGAAAGTGAGATTTTTTTTAATCCTCTCTCCATCAGTTTTTGAATCCGAATATTTTAGGTTTCCTTTTTCTACGAAAATTAGCCCAACACGGGGAGTAAAACGTGAGAAGTTAAACTTCAGAAAATCATGGAGAGGTTATTGGATAAGCTTCGAAAAATGTACCTGAATGGAACGGTTATCTAGAAATTTCTAGTCGTCCTCAAGCAAAAGAAAATTCTAGGCAACATTTGCTTTAATTCTCCGAAAGGAAAATTCACAGAAAACAGTCGTTGCGTGCCCCAACCTGTTTTGGATTTAAACCGTAACGAGTGTGGTAAACTGGTAAATCGCTTACCACTATGCTTTCAACATCCCAACCGGATTTTCCTGTCAAATGGTAAGCACCCCAGTAAATGCTCACGCTCTCCCTGCTCTCGTTTTCAGTCACTATTGCATTTTCGTGTGGTTCCGGGGAAAAACGATTCAAAAACGCGGCGTGTGTACGGACGCGGATTTTTCTTAAATTGAGAAAAAAAATTGTTTTAAAAAAGAAACCAAAAACCCACCTGACCCCACACTAGTAGACCCAAATACAAATGTGGAGGAGCAGGAGGATCGAGGAGGACGTAAAACCATAGAAATGTGGTGGTGGTGGTGGAGGGAAACAATAGAAACGTGGTGCCGGAGGGAAAAACAATAGAAATGTGGTGGTGGTGGTTGTGGACGGAAAACAAATGTGGCATAACCGAGGCCAAAAACATGCCAACTCTACTTTTCTAAACATTATCGTCTAAAAATTTTAAAATATTCTAAAATCCATTTGACTCCAAAAATCCTAGAGAAAATCTGAATTTTTGCATCTAGACCTAGTTCAAAGATTATATGCTTCATGTTCTCTAACAAAAAATTGGTCTTTTTACTATCCATGTTCTCTACAATACTCTCATGTTCAATTTGGCCGTTTTGCACGGTGAGGGTAAAAGGAGGAATGAGTTTGTCGAAAGGCATGTGGCATGGCTTGCGGAATGACATAATTATGCGGAACATAACATACGCAGAATGACCCAAAGAAATATATCAAAGTGAAAAGTGCGCCCTTTTTTCAAACGCAGCCTCTGTGTTGATGTGTCGAGCTTGACATACGACGACAATCAAAAAGCCACGAAGGCTCATTGGCGATTAGCCTTTTCCGCACAGCCACAAAGATTCTTCTTGCCTTTATTAGTCGGGCTGCATGGCGTCAACGACCGATACTTCATCAAGGAAGTCGGCCATTGAAGAAAAGATGTTTTGGAAGGTCACGCTCCCTTCCAGGTCCCTTGTACTTTAATTTTTTTCCTGCAAAAGGTATTCGCACGATTAACTTAACAGTCTCCTTTTACCTATATTTGACATATTTGCATTTGAAACCGCGTGAGAAATGTTTCTTTTTCAGACGGTGGGTTACGTGATCGTGACATAATAATCAGAGATGAAAAGGATCTTGTATCTTGTTTCCTTGGCTGCGTGGTGAGTCCGAATCCTTGCAATTGAGTGGGTGTCTTTTTTTCCTTTTTTCCTTTCCTCCCGTTTTAGCATTTTTTCACGATCAAACGCACACACTCACACAAACAAGGAAGGTGCGAAGACACGCGGAAAGGCCGAAAGGAGACAGAGAGCAGTTCGCTTCACTCGATTTCTGGATTACAGATTAATGTTTGACTCGGAGCGTTCATTTAGTCTCAAATATGATCCGATTCGTCCACCGTATTAATTAATAATCTCTAGATTTGTAGCGAGCCCTTCTTAACGTTCAACAAGCGTTCTTTTCCGTCTAGCGTTTTGACATTTGACAATATTATAATGGTGGGCAGAAAGAGAGAAAGTATTGTCGAAAACGCCAAAAAAATTATTATAGACACGAATGCAGTGAAGCTTTAAAATCGCTACTTTCTGTTCTGCCTTTTTGGTTTAAGCCAGCAGTAATAAATGGACCAGCAAAGCAGTTGCATACATAAATTGGCGCCAAAAAAAGCTGCGGCAAAGACGCGCGCTTGCTTTTCAGTTTAATTTTTTTTCTCTGCGACTTTTTCCATATTTTTTTACATTCCGCAGACCATGCCACATGCCATTCCTCAAACTCATTCCATCTTTTACCCTCACCGCATTTTGCAGATGAACGAAAGAGATGTCTTACTTGACATTCCATTTTCTGAAAGAAAAATTGACAGGTGCCCGTCAAACTGATTACATGTCCCACCCTCATGTCCACGCGAAACGCAGGCATCCCCGTTGAAACCAGCAACCTTGATCATATGTACAGATCTGGAGGATGGAGCAAGCGGGAGAGATGGTAGGTCAAGTAAATTGTGAATTTCTCCCTTTTAACGATAACACATTTCTAGTGTTATAGACCTCTTTTTGAGAATTGAGTCGTTTTTATGCAATCTTTCGTGGAAGCTTGAGGAAAGGTCAAACTTTAAGAAATGGCGCGTGTTTCTAGGAAAAGCCCTCCGTTAAACTCGCATAAACATAGCGATAGCCTTGTTTATGAGACGATCGAACCTCTTCGAAACAACCCTTGGTTTCATGTTTTCTTGAAATGCCGAGTTCGTCAAATTTAAATTTATCAAACTAGAAATAAAGCACAACCGACTTTCTTGTGATATAATCAACCGTCAATATACAAACAGCGGGGCGCGGTTGACAAACCTTCTCGAATCAAAGATCGGGCGGTTTCCAGACATTTAATATTTACCTTTGGTATGGTGTATGGTATATATTTGGGACGTTGCTACTCAGACATGATTAAAAGATGTTCAAAATTGTTCGGATAAAAGGGAATGAATCGTAGTAGAAGTTAGCTGGACATCCAATGAATCTGGAGTGTTTGTGCAGACAATGATTCGCGAATATTGTCAAATTATTCGGTCCAGGAGGTCTGACAATTTTTACTGAAGGATGGTCAAAACAGTTTTGTTATTTTACAAAGACAGAAGGAATTGGATCAAAGTTAACGTTATAGTCTTTTTTTTTTTGCTTTTATCTCTTTTCGATGCAAAAGTACTCAGTAGACTGTCGATTTTATCTTAAGTCTACTGATACAAGACTGAAAAATACCCTCCAAAGAATCCTTCACTTTGCTTTTCTATAACAACGTACAGTGAGAAAGTATAAGGTTATTTTGAAAACTTCTTTTTGTTCAAATAAATCCGGATAAAAACAACAGCCCAATTTGGCGTTACAAAACTCGATTCGAGTTGGACAAGACAAAAAGCACACAAAACTCTAGACATAATCTTTTAGAGATCGGAAAGGAAAACATCATAATTTTTCGCAAGTTATCCCCCTTTACTTGTTCCTTGATTTTTAATGATTGCACATTCATCATGAACTTCTTGACATTGAGGGAAGTGATTTAAGAAGTCATTACACTTTTCAATGTCTCTCCAGAGGGGACTGGTGGTGTGTTTTTTGTGTGCCCCCTCCTCCCCACTGTAAAACATAAGTGTCTCGTCAGCTCAATGTCTGTCAGTAGTGGAAAACAAGAACAAGATTTTAATGTTCCTATGCTGTTTTGTCCGAAAATGTTCATGTACACCCAAATATGTTGAAATGATGTCATTCAGGCTTGTTAGTTGGATGGTGCATATCTTGTATAAACCCTCACCCTTAAACTAAGTGGGTCTAGACAAGTATGCAATTTATACCAATTTGCCAATAAGGTCCTAGGAAGTGACCATCTATCACTGAAAATGAAGATCCAGATTTATATTCAGGGCATGACTGCAGATTCCATGTGTGCACATTGAAATGAACCTGAAAAAAAATGAGTTATTTAATGTTACTGTTTTTATTTAATCATGAAGTAGTTGTAGTACCCACCTCATGGCGTTCTTTTGACATGGAAAGTGTCCATAGTGTCATTGGGTCCTTTAGAAGGTGGAAGATTTGCTCAGCCTTGGCCAAGGTTTTAGCTTCACAGTTCATATCAAAGGTGTACTTAAAGAGACCTAGCTTGTCTTTAGAAGTATTCCAGTGCAAGGCCATTCTCTCCTCTATGACCACTATAAAAGTTGATCCACTACATAGCAGTCAGAATCATGCTGCCATTATCTTACTTTGCTAACAAAGGTTTCTCAAGTATCTTGTCAAAGACACCAATGTCTTTTTTCCTTTTTTCTGACAACAGTATAACCTTTTAAGCTCACCAATACCATTTGAGTGTCCAGAGGCAATACTTTCATCTCCCTTGTCTTCACCAACACCCCACACAATGATAATGGACTCACATAGTGGAGTGTTTACTCCAGTCCCTTGTCAGCCACGAGTGTCTACACCTTATCCTGTCATCGATTCAGTCATTTCAGGAAAAGGTATGGTAAAATTTATTTAGAGGGCTTAACTCTGCTTCTTAAGATCTTATAGATCTAGTAAAGAAAAAACTATACCCCTGATTCTTCTTTCTGATTCTCTTCTTCTTCAAACTGGGGTTATAATAAACATTGATGTAACAGATTACTAATTTCCTTAAGTCCTTTAAGGCCTCACACTCCAACAAAATTCCCAAAGAAAAAATTCACAAAAAAGGTCAATTTCTTTTTGTAAAATCCAACGAAATGAATAGTACTATGCAAACGTTCTGTCAAAGAAATCCATTTGAATGGTAACATCGTAGGATTTTGTCCACTGATTCAAGAAGGGTGACAAACAATCTTTCCTTAACATAGTCCAGAAAAAAGGAGTTTAGTGCCAGCTCTAACATGAGAGAGATGGAAAAATGCTGCAAGTGTTGCTAACTCTTAACACTCTCTTTGTCTTACAAATAACCACAAGGCAATTTGAGAGGAGAATCAGGCATTCATCAGAAATCAGTTTGAGCCTATTTCCAGGCACCATGTGAACAAAAACTTTGAGAGATGAACAAATAATTGTTGCATTCCCATTTAATGTGTTCAAAGAGCTGACTTGTAATTTGTAAATAAAGCTGGGATTTCTTACTTCTCATTTAAAAGGAGCCAGAAAATCGCATAAATAGGGGTGGAAAATCTGAGGACAAAATAGAATTATTTCCTTTGCACCTCATGTTCCATTTGAAAGGATGCAGGATAGTGCTCAAGTCTCCTTAGTCCCTACCCAGAAAATTCTAGTAACAAACAAAATTATACCATCCTTTCAGCCAACAAAACTTGATACCTGGCAAAATTAAATTGAACTTTGTGCAACACAGTTCACTGCATTCAGCCATTGATTATAGGTCACAACAATTCTTCTTGGGGAAATCTGGCTGCAAATGGTCTTGTCGTGCTTTCCAGTTCTACAGTCTCTGTAAGTTTGTAGGGTGTCTGTGACATTTAATGGAAGCATAGCCCTTACAATATTAAATAAAAGACGGACAGAAAGTTCAGCCTTGCTTTTGGCATTTCTTATTCAGACTGAAGGATACTTTAGTTACAGAAGTGATATAAAATACTTTTAAGGCTACGTAGGTTTTCTGAGGTAATTTTATATAAACATTTACAAGTGTAATTTAAAATTAAAGCGATTGTTTTAGGGTCCAAAACAATAGCCACACTTAGCTTGTAAATTACACTTGTAAAAGCTTTATTAAAATATTGTCCCCTGTTATCAGTGGGATCAAACTGCATTTTTTGTCTCCCTATTTAGACTGGCCTGCAGCCCTGTCACCAGAAAACAGAATTTTCCCCTCATCGTGGAGTTTTGAGCCCGCTGTTAATATTGGTCAGGAGTGTCAATTAGGCTCAATGTTGCCAGTGACAACAACCACTTCTTACTCTCTTCATCATTACACATTCCCACAAACGTGGCAGCATGCTGTTCCAACACAAAATCTAAGGTAGAAATAGTATTTTTGATATGTCTAATACTGTCTTTTATAACCCCTAATAGGTAGATGAATCTGGACTAAAAAAAAACGTGAATTCCAGCGTTGTCCTTAGGCAAGCAGCTCTCATATTTTGCTTGCATTGGGCCTCTTTTTGCTTGTATTAGTAAATGATTTTGTTAGAGGGTGACTTGCACAAAAACCTGGACTATTTGCTCTGGAGTACTGAAGGGGACTTTTAAAAAAATATTTCAAAAGCTATTGTTATTTGTGATCTGAATATAATTTGTAAGTATCCTACTGACATAATGTTCTACAACATATGAGCTTTTGCTAGAAAAACCTTAAAACTGATAATGTGGGGATTTTTTTCAACTTACAGATATTACAGAGAGGTTGTAAAAAAGGCAATAAAACAAATTGCCCATTACCCAAAATATCTGACTACAGTGCAGATCTGCCATCTGCTTTTCACAGACTTGTTCAGTTTCTATCAGTTTTAATTGCTGCGCATTTTTATTGAAACTATTAAATGCTCCAGATAAAGTCAGCTAAAAGAATAAATAGTTGGCAGTCAAAACAGTTTTGAGGTTTTGATGTATCATTCTGTAGATGGACAGAGCAAAACAGAGCAGATGTTGCCATTATGCAAGTAAAAAAATTACCCAGCAGTACATCTGTGAAACTGCCAAAATGTAGGTTTAGTCAGGAGTTACTCCCTCAAGGTTATGGAGGACCTGGGTTCTGACATGCTGAGAATTAATTCTATACTGGCAGTTGCACAATTTGTGGGAAAAGGTAGATTAATTAAATTTTTAAGTAGATGTCGTAATGAAAACAGCACTGATTGGAATTTAAGGAGGCTTAATGTAAATTAATAGATTTACTTTTCTTGCAGTGGGTATAGCCTTCAGAACAGTGATTACTGGTATCCAGGAGACTTACCATTGATGGATGGGGTAAAGTTATCAAAATATTTATATTATTGGGAATCCTTTCATTCCTGTAAGTGGCCAAAGAAAAAGTCAGAAAATTTTCAAATTTCTTTTTATAAAAATTATCACAAGAAATAAATAGTGTCATTAAAGATGTGAATATTGTTCATCGTGGTGTCAGATAGGAATGAACGTTTATTCGTTTGTCTCACAATAGAATCGCTTTGAGATATTGATCGCGATGTTTCGACTGCAATACTGCTAGTCTTCATCAGGCGATGAGGTCGATTGTTTACGTGTAGCTATTTATGCACGTTGGTTCGCTGTGTTTGGTGTATTTCGATCCTCATTATTCCGACTAGCAGATGATGTTCCCTCAGGGGTCTGCTTTGTAGTTGAACGGCTGTTATGCTTTTTGATCGTAGGCATCCATGCTTCAGGAATTTCGATTCCGTTGTCTCTATTGATGTTATTAGAATGAAGTCTTGTTTGGATAGCCTCTTTGACCCTACATGTGTATCGGTGAGGGTCACGATCGATAAACTTGACTTGATTCCATAAAGGAAGATGCCCCGTTTCGTTTGTGTGCTCCTAAACTGCGGAGGTTTGTGTATGAGCAAGCCATATATCTCTGTCATGTTCTTTTATCCTGTCTTGCATTACTCTCTCTGTTTCGCCTATATATACTTTGCCGCATTCACATGGAATTCTGTATACAACACCTTCTTGTTTGCCTGGTTCTAGGGCGTCTTTTGGTCGTACTAAGTAAGACCGAAGAGTTGTGTCAGATTTAAAGACGGTGCGAACGTCTTGTTGTTGTAGGCAGCGGCGAAGAACCTCTGATACACCTTTAATATAGGGTAAAACCGCAGTAGATTTAAATTCCTGCGTGGGTTCGTTGTTGGCTGTTGGTCTTGTGGTTTTAACAAGTTTTCGTACGAACGAAGAAGGATAACCGTTGCAAACAAGTACCGATGATAAATGTTTCTTTTCTTCAGAGATAACTGATGGTTTTGTTATGAGGTGTTTGGCTCGGTCATATAGACACTTAACAATACCACGCTTCACTGACTGAGGATGGTGTGAGTCATAGGCTAAGTTTTGATCAGTGTGTGTGGGCTTTCTGTACACACTGGTAGTAAGAAGGCTGTTTGAGTCCCTTATAACTGACGTATCGAGAAAGGGAATGCTGTTATCTTTCTTGGTTTCCATGGTAAAACGAATAGTGGGCTGTTGGTTATTAAGATGTTGTACAAAGCCGTCGACTTGGTCTCGATCTAATATAGTAAAAGTGTCATCTACATATCACTTCCAGATCTTAGGTTTGTAGATCGCACTTGCTATCGCAAATAGCTACACGTAAACAATCGACCTCATCGCCTGATGAAGACTAGCAGTATTGCAGTCGAAACGTCGCGATCAATATCTCAAAGCGATTCTATCGTGAGACAAACGAATAAACGTTCATTCCTAAATAAATAGTGCTTTGCAAAAGTTCAGTGCGATTGAGGATTCATGTCAATGGTAACACCATGGGATTTCTTCCATGGATTCTAAAGTTAAAGTTGCATAATTTTAAAGAACTTCTCCATAACATGATCCAAGAGTGAAAGCTGGGGGTCGACTAAGACTCTAATGAGTATAAGAAACATTCTTGTATTATTTTTTTGAACTTCTTGTTTGTAAATATAGTTTGGAACTGCTGACGAAGAAGGTGAAATCATTGAACAAGATTCCAAAGTAACATCAAGTACAGAATTTGGTAAAAGGACTTTTTTTAATGCCTCATTTAATACTGATTGAGTGACAGAGTTAACAAATAATATGTGAAAAGTGCCAAAATATCAACGTTTACTAGTTTGTCAGAAAATGTATTTATGTGCTACAAAGTACAGTCAACACCCTTTATAGCGGACACTGGGGGATCTTGAGTTTGTCCTCATTAGCAAGAGTCTGTAATATCTGTATTATCAGGGGATAATTTAGCAGTGCTGTCCCTATTTTTGAGGTATTCGTTATAGTAGGGTGTTTGCAAGGCGAGAGTTGAGTGTACTTAAATGATAAAATACCTCTATTATCAATAATGGCAGCACTTATATGATTATGTAGTAAAATTGCTGTTATGTTTATGCTGTAAGCCTCATCAGGATATAAAAAATGTCAGCCTTACATGGAGATCAATGCAAACATGGCTGCTAGAAAAAAACAAGAAACTCAAAGTACTGGTTTTGACAGAAAAGGTATGTTGTCTAATTAAGTGTAAATTTGAAGTTTGATTTTTTTTTCGGAAGAGTAAAGTTGAATAATCCTCATAACTATCGTACTGAGTTTTACGAATAGTCTTTCACGCACTAGCCTCTATTTTAGCCTTAAGACAAGTTTCGTTTATTCAAAACTCTTCAGTTTGGCTAAAACTGTTACAATACGTTGTTACTTTCAAACAATAACAGTAACAGTTTTAGCCAAACTGAAGGGGTTTGAATAAACGAAACTTGTCTTAAGGCTAAAATAGAGGCTAGTGCGTGAAAGACTATTCGTAAAACTCAGTACGATAGTTATGAGGATTATTTCCAAGTCTTTCGAGGTTTCAGCAAGAAAAGTTACCCAGTAAAGTTGAATAATTTGTGAAAAAAGCCAAAATACAGTAAATATTTTAAATATAATAGTGCCATGACTACAAGAAATTAGTACTCTCCCAATCATAATAACTACGCATAATTTTTTTTCAAACTCTAAGTCACGTCAGGATATGAAAAATGTCAGCCTCAGATGCAGTTCAGCGCCAGTATTCCTGCTAAAATAAGACAAGAAAGTGAAAGTGCTGCAGGTTTTCACAGTAAAGGTATCTGATGTGTGCAGTTAGAGAGCTTAAGATTTGAGGAAGAGGACAACTATGAGGACGATATTAAATTTCATGCCTTCTTGCCTATATTCTCTAAAAATAACCACCCCGGAAAGCATCATGTACTTTTTTTCACCACAAAAGTTAGTTCGCTTATTTATGTTGAATGAGGTAAAGCCCTCTTCCATTCTTTAAATGATAACATTCCTAACATTTTATTACTTGTTTTCACCACTATGATATTCTTGCTAAAACTCGTAGTAGAATGACGACGACCGTCACATTTTCCCACCAAAATGACGTTGGGTTTGCACATGCCTACTACTTAGTATTGGGAAAATCTCATTCTTGTAGTAGTCCTTGTCTTAGACTCTAGAGCCCTCTGTTATCCTTTGTCACTTTTAATATGTGATATCGGAAATCAAACCAGCCCTAAAATATGTGGCTAGACTGTAACTTTTGCAGTACCCTCCATCTTTCCTCCCCTGCCCCATAAACACAAGTCAACCCAGTCCCCATGTATTAAAACATGGGTGTGGCTCAGGACGTTACACAAAGTCTTACATAAATTACAGACTGTCAAAATTAGCTTTTTTAGCAAAATAGCCTAGCTGTTGCTGAATTACATGCAAATATACCAGGGACACTGTACTATAAAGTTTCTTTTTTGACGGGAGGATTAGCTTCAATTCAAAACTATAGCACATAAAATTGGGTCCATAATTGGACTTGTGTATAATCCAGGGCCGAGTTGTTCAAAGCTGGGAGGGTTAGTACGAAATTTGAATTCAGATTTGAAAGCTTAAAAAGCATTTTAATTTTAATTCTTTTACTCTAAAAGTTGATGATTGGAAGCTCTAAACATAACAGAGAAAATTATTCTAGAAAATGCTTTTGAATACGAGAAAAAGAAACCCGGGTTAAATTTAACCCCAGGTTAAGCACTAATTGGCCTTCTAACAACTAGGCCCAGGAGAGTTGGCATATATTATGACCTTTGTCTCAAAACAGGTTTAAGTTAGGGAAAATGTACTACCTGGTCCTGCAAAAAATATTTACAGTTAATGTAGAGATGCGTTAGATTTTCAGACTTAAAATCAAGTAACAAGATTCCTGTCATTGCTAGATCTTCATCAGGACAATTGCTATGCTGGCAGTGCTACAGTTTCTGTAGAAGCTTGTGCCTTTAAGCATAGTCATCACAACATTAATTTGCTAATTTTCCACAGAGGTGAAAACTCAAACCCCTTGGAAAATAAAGAGGCCTAAGTTATCTTCAGATACTCAAAGTCAGGACAAGAAGAAGTGCAAGAAGCCAAGGAAAAAAGTAGATCCAGTTAACTATTTGCAGCAAAAAGCCATGTAAGTGTTACAACGGATTAATTGGGTAGCAGTACATTAAATCTGGGTTTATATGCAGTTTCTTTCTTGAAATATTAATTTTATGTCTTGCATTTACTGCCCTGTGACTTATCATCACCCGTACAACTAAACCCATGCCACTAAAATGTCACTTATTTGTGAAGAACATACAAGAGGTGCTTGTGACATGAAAGTTGATGTACGTTGTATCAATAATTCAGGACCCTTTCTCATGGACGATAAACTTCAGGGCCCCTCTGGACACCAGCTATAAAGTTGAATGGACTAAGTTACTTAGAGTACACTTACTTGCACTTGCGCAGTGTGCAGGCAATAACTTCCTGGATTGTTTTGAACATGCATATGTACATCAACTTTATTTAAACTCAAGTTTGAGAGTAGCTTTACTGAGCACTATCACTATCTTTGAAGAGTAAATAACAGTTTTGATCATAATGTATTTGCAGGCAGAGAAAGAGAGAAAAAGCTATTAGAGACAACCTAGAACACCTGAGTAATATGTTACCGTGGGTGGAACTAAAGAGAAACCGTCCATCAAGGAAGGAAATACTTGAAACGGCAATAAGCCGTATCATACAGCTACAAGAAGACATCCGAGAAGCTTATCTGCAGAAAGGGCTTAAGACAGAAGATGTGAAGGCTGCACTGCAAGACAACTTGATGTTTAATTTCAGTAATGGCCCTCTTGACAACACTGATCCAGCCAATGAGGTGTCCATGATTTCTGATGAATCCAGTAGCTTCCCAGGTACTCCAGAACTTGTCGTCAACGACAGTGTTCCAGTTACATTGCCCTCACCAACTTCAGAAGTGGGAAGCCAGGAATCAGAGGAACCAGTGGAGGTGGACTGTGCACTGAAAGGAGTGAAAACTGATGAAATCACTCCACATATAAAGAGGCCAATGAATTCATTCCTGCTGTTTAGTAGAGAGTACCGGGGCTTATTCAAACGGCTGTATCCAGGCAAGGATAATCGCAAGATCAGCACCCTTCTTGCTGAGGCGTGGCGAAGAATGAAACCTGAGGAGAAACAGCCTTACAAGGACAGACAGAAGGAACTGATGAGATTAACTAAAGAGTCACATCCTGATTTTAAGTATTAATACTTAAGGAGTAATAAGATGTGATTTTTCAACAACTTTTTAGTTAGTACCATGGGTATTATGAGGATTTGCCTCACACTAGTGTTGTTTATTAGTATGATCTGCAAAAACAGAAGTAACCACGACACTTTTTTATAAAGGAAGACCAAAATCAGTTAACCCTTTTAATCCTAGACTATGACTTGCTTTGGCAAGATTGTTACGATTCAAATGAAACCTCTTTAGTAATACCATTCATTGTTTAGGATTTTACTCAAGGTGATAATTTAGGATTTTTTTGTTATTTCTTTAGCCACTTTAAAGACTGTTCCCATATTCCGGTGAACAAAGGTACCACTTCCAGGTTTGGGGTGACAGAAAATGAGACAGTGATTCATATGTAATAGAGTCAAGAAGTGGTGGTGTCACGGAAACTAGATTTAAGAAATTATTGGACGCGGTGGGATAATCAGAAAGAACAAGATGAAGACTTTCCATTTACCAAAATGCAGCTTGTTGCAGCAAATTGCCTTTGCAATATAAGCAAGAAATTTTTTTAAAATTTACCTGGACTCTAAGCCAAATTTAGAGGGCTTTGTATATGGAGACAACAGAGCATAACATTGCTTATATCTTATCGCCAGTTTCTTTATAAAATAAAATTTTGTGACATTGTTTTATTTTGATTACCGGAGTGGAAGCAGGGAATATCTATTACAGTAACTATTCCCAGTAACAATAAAATGGTTAATAAACTTTGAATTGTTGAAATTCCTGCCCAGTCATAGTGAACCTTGAACCCTGTTTGTTACTCTGGGGAAGGGTTCTTATAATTTGTTTTACTAAAGCTTTTTATTCTACTATATTTGAACTGTAGGTCAAATTTGAATATAGATATATATTTTTTTATATATATTTTTTATTTAGCTGAGTAACAAGAGTTCAGGTTTTAAATTGACAAACATTTAAGCCATTTTTCACATTATTTAGGCGTTTTTTGGGTGTGTTTTTCTCCTTGCCCCTCTCCCATCATTTTCCTGTTTAATCTCAGTTTAGCTTTGGGCTACTGAATCCTTCACTTTACGCAACACAAATTGAAAAAGCACCAAAAAAATGCTGGCTATGTATTATTCGATACATTGAAGATAATTAGAAATCAGTAAACTAATCTTTATTGCCATTTAAAAGCAGTAGAATTTAAGAAAAAAAACTTTATTTTATCTGTTATAGCCTCGAGTGATCAGAATCTAATTTCTCCTGGAAAGATCAATGCTTAACCAATAGGAGGTTATAGGAATTTAAAAAATGATCAAACAAGAAGAATTTTCTTGACAAATGTGTGTCAATTCTGTAGCAATTTCATGGACGTAAGGAAGGAGAAGTTCTACTTTGAAAATAGGGTTTGGGGGATTAAAGTGATAGTGCACTAGATGAATCACTGAGACTCCTTAGCCATTATTAACTCCTTGCTTACCCAGGATGTATATATATGTCCTGTGTGAAGTCACTCAGTGACCGAGGACGTATATATGTCTTCAGACAAATGAAATTACCAACAGCCTGGTCATTTGAGTTGTCTTGAATAAATAAACTCTGGTTGTGAGAAATGGCTGCAGGCTGCTGGGTGTATTTGGCTTTGGTAGGCAAGGGGTTAAGTTACTAAGTTGACAATGATGTTGACATTTTCAGCCCTCATATCAACATTAATAATTATTCTCTCCACTGTTCTCCATACATTTTCTTTGGTGCTGATGAGAATTTGTTTCATGATCAAGAGAATATTATATTTACTTTCTGCGATGAAAACTAATTCCCTTGACCTTAGCATTTTCATTCAGTACTGCTCAGGCGACACTCTAAGGAGAAAATAGATACTGATCACTCTTAAGACTTTTATGAACCATAAAGGTGAAAGCAATTGTGTTTTTGAAATAAATGATGAAAAGTGACGTACTTTGTCTCTTTATACGAACTGCATCAGGATTAGCTCATTCGGTAGAGAACTTGATTGCAGAGCAGGAGGTCAGGGGTTCGATTGACAGGGCTGGACTAATATACTCTCTGAAAATAACTGAGAAATGAAGGTACTACCTTTGCCCTGCATGCAAACATCCAGACCTTTGCATGGCTTGGATGACCACATAAAATGGTGACCCTGTCTCCAGTATGAGACATTAAAATAGTGTCCTTAATTAGAACATTGTGCTAAATACATTGACACAAAAAAAGTGCATTTTTTAAAGCTAAAGTGCAATGAAAAAAAAAAGAGAAAAACTGAGTGTACGTGGCTTCCCTCCTCAACTGGATCACTCCAATAAGGAGTTGTACTGTTGTAAAGTGGCATTCTGCAGGTTAAAATATCAAAAGTTTCACTTCAGTTTCTTTGAGTTGAGATGCTGGTGCACCATAGAAAAAATACACCTTAATTAATGGTTGCTATTGTATTCAAATGATTTTTCTCATGGTGGTTGTTGTCCCTAACTCAAGTTTTTTTTATGGAAAAGACCACAGGAGTCAGAGGCATTTGATCGAATATTTATTAAAATTCATTGATCCCAAAACAATGTTATCATTCTTAAAGTTGATGAGAAAAGACTCTTAGTGCATATATGTGCAGGGTCTTTGAACAGGCATAAAATAAAGACTTCACTTTTCCAAAAACATTCCAACATACCGTATGTATGCTGTACTTCATAACGACGATCATTGGAAATTCTGATGTGGAGAAGGGTTGTAAAGCTGACTAAAAATTTTAAACGAGGGTATGAACCTAAAGAGGAAATTTCAGAGGGGTGAAGGCAGGTTTGAACCAATAAACCCTCAATGGGAGGAGGGTTATGACTCAAATGCTCTCCTCTTTTTCCACCCTCACCCCTTGCAAAAACATAATGCTTCCCATTTATGACAAATTTCAATCAATGAATAGTCTATATTGAAGTCTGGCTGGCAAGATTTGTTTTATTCGAGTAACCTCAATCATAATGCCAACTATACAACGTTCTCTATTGTAGGCAATCATTTTGAAATAAAGAAACTTACCTATTACATTCACATGTACCGGCACATCTACAAGTAGGTCAGTTTGTTTACGTAGCCTATTATTTTAAGCACTGACTTAAGAGTCAGTTCCGCATGTGCAAAATCGCTTCAATGGATAGATTTATCCTATTCAAATTACATCATTAAAAATGTAATTTAAAATAATTGTGTTACTGAAACTGTTAAAAATAAGACTTACATATACATAAAATGTTTTAAAAGACTATAATAGTTTAATATGAAGACATGATTCATCCTTAGAGTATAATAGGTTGATGCATAAGAATGATGCATTGGTATTAAGAGAAGGTCAATAATTACATGTAATATTCAAAGTGCTTTCCATTGGCAATAATAGTGTTGAGGTTGAGCAGATTAGTATAACTACAGCTGTAGGCGAAAGATCATTGTAACAAATGAAAATGTGCTGCAAATGTGTACAAAACAGTGGATTTCAAGACTTAACCTTCTTGGCCCTTGAAAGTTTTGACATTTTCTTCCTTGGAGGACCTTCTTGGTCATGATCATCATAAGTACATGCTGTAGGCAAAGAACACTCACTTCCATCTGCAACTGCAGCGTATTTTCGCTTGCCTTGGTTCTTAGGGCTTTCTTTAACTCCCTCTTTGAGTGCAGCCATACTGAGCTCACTTAGTAAGCAATCAACTTTACCAGGCTTTGGCATCCTAGTATCGGCTTGTTTGGACAGGCGCACTGTCGTTAGGTTATTCTCAGACTTTGTGCCAATACGTGCACGAAGCTTGTACAGCTGAGCCATCTTGTAGACATCATTTCTTTCCCGGGCAGTCATGGGCTGTAGCTCGCATTCTTCTAGTGAGCCATTGGAGACAAAGACAGAGATCTGAGAATTCACATTGATGAGGAAGGTCATATCACCCAGTGGTTCATCTGGTAACTGTTTGTTTACAGAATTACTGTTCATACCATCAGTGTCACTGGCAGAAGCACATTCTCTTCCAGATTTGTCATCTTCAATCTTCTCACTTGCTTTGGTCACACTCTCTTCAAAAACCGCCTTTGCCTTTTTCCTACAAGAAAGTTTCTTGCTTAATTTTTCTTTTGGCTTTTTGAGGACAGGGGATTCATTTTTGGGTTCAGTATTTACATTGGATTTATTACCATTGCTTTCAGCCAGGAACACATCATCAGATTCTTGCTCAGCTGCAGAAGATCTCTTTTTCTTGGTCTTCTTGGACTCTTCAAGGTCATCCTGATTATTTTCATCATCTACATGTATGTGATCTTTTGAGGATTTTTTCTTCCTCACTTTAGCTTTATCTTTGTTGTTTTTGTGGACTTCTTCTGTACACACTGTCTCAGATTCCTTAGCAGTCTCAACTTGTGCTGCCAGGACATCCATTGACACTTCTTCTTTGCTTTCTTCCATTTCTTTACTTCTGGAAGAGGCTCTCTTTGCACCTTTGGGTTTAGATTTGGAACTGGACTCTTCTTGTTCTGCTGCTTGCTCATTGCTTGTGCTTTTCTCCTGATTTCCATTCTGTTGGTCATCACTTTTAGCATAAGATGTTTCTTCAGTGCTTTTGGTTCTTCTACATTTTTTTTCAGCACCAATTTCTTGGACACTTGAGGTTGTTGAGATGATTTGCTGGTCACCTTCATTTATCATGGTAGAAAGACTACCAGATTTTTTAGAAGGCAGCTTTTTCAATCTTTGGTTGGAATTCAATTTTTTGTTTTCCGGCACAGAATTTGACACCTTGTTTTTGAGACACAAAGCATCTTCAACAGGGACTGCACTGACCTCTGTATTGCCAACCTCAAAAATGTAGGGATCACTCTCTTCTAAGTTGTCATCCTCAGCAGATAGTGAATGGTTGGTATCTTTGTATGAAGTACTTTCCACAGCCTCTTTTGATTCCTGACTGTAGGATAGCAACATATATATTACATCATTATGTTATGTTATATTGCTGTTTAATACAGAAACAAACAATGTATGATAATGAGACCTGCCAGAGCCAATCATTCACTAATTAAAGCAAATATTCAGTGGATGCTGCACAACATTTTCAGGAACAATTATTACATTTTAATTTAAAAAAGAACCTCTCTAGGCTGATTTTGCACCACACGTCCTATACAATATAAAAGAAACAGTGCAATATTCAAGTATTTGCAGGGACTATGGTACATATTTTCTGACATTACACAACTCTCCTACAATATATGGATCTTTTCCAGGGTTGTCAGAAAGTTTTGAAGTAGACAGCTGAGTTGTCAAAGTAAGTGGCCAGTCCAAGGATATTTTATTTAAAAAGGCCATCTGTAAAGAAATGCCAACAAGAGTAGCCGGCTGATTCTAACCAAGTAGGTGGCGATTTTCACCAGCAGCCAGCTACTTTTGACAACCCTGCTTTTCTCAACCCACCCAACATTAGCATACAAATAACTATTTTGTTATTCATGGAGTAGATTTTCCACTATGTTTTTTTAAATGCAATTGCTCCCAAAACTCTTTGTGAGGAGGGGAGTTAATTTTCAGCATAGGAATTTACCCAGGCCATGTTGGGGAGAGGAATCTTAAACAAAAGCACAGGGGATGCTCTTTAGAAAATATGAATTGAACCCCAAAGGACACCAATCTGGGCATGGATCAGGCTTTATCTGACCCCTTAAGGAAACAAAGCTTCAAGACAGTACAAATGTATGACAGCATTTACTTTTTTACTTACCTATATGTAGGTATTTCACAATTCTCTATGCACAATGCTGCGCGATATCTTTATGGGCAAAAATAATGGTTTTTCATCATAAACACCCTCGGTGAGACCAAAAAAAGAGAACCCCCATCACTTGGGAGACCACCCCCCACTCCCTGTCCCCTCGGAATTTTACCCAAAGAAGTTGCTTTCTACATGTAGTTCCATAAAATGATTATTAAATCCTAGATTTAATAGGTAGACATAATAGTTACAGTATCTTACCTGTCATTTTTCTCATCAATAGAAACTGTTTTTTGTTCTTGCTTTTCTGTGTCATTTTTGGCGCCCCTTGTCTCCTCAAGATACTTCACACGTTCTTTCAAGCAATTTACTTCGTCCTCTAAGTGAATTTTTTGTGCACTAAAATCTTTTTCCAGTCGTCTAATTTCTGCAATGAAAAGTTACATGTATATATTAAACGTGTTTTACAAACAATGCGCTAGAGTGTAGTTATTTTTAACACCTTAAACTGGGCCTCCGAAAAACAACTAAACAGGGTATGCCGATGAAACAAACCTAAGCTAACGTTTCTCAGCTTTATCAAGTTAAGCTTCGTGCTTGAACCTTATAAGCTTACATGGCAGCCATTTTGGAGTTTTACTGTTTACAGCGGCTCGACTTGTATTTTAGCCCTTCAATTTTCAGATAAAAAATCAAAGCGTTTTAGGCCATGGTGGATAGAAAAATGACGAAAACGACAAGGCTAGATGGAAGAGCACCGAACACAACAGTATGAGTAACAACAATAACAAGCTCACCTGTGAAAGCCAAGCGAATGAGGCTTTGAAGCTCCTCGCATACCGTAATTAAGCCACCAGTTTGGCACTCTACGCTACCTTTAAGCCGACAAATCGACACTGCAGAAGCCAGAAGCTTTTCGAAATTTTGAAATAAATCTCGACAAGCGTTTTCGTCCTTTCTAATCGGGGTAGAAAACGGAGTTTTCCACGAACTTAAAATGGCTTCGTTTGCCGCCATTTTTCAGAATGCGCGCCTCGAGGGCCTCAACTCCATGTCGAGGATAGCTTGAGCACTCGATTGCCCCGGGCATGAGTTGACACGAAATTTAACCTTCCCGAGTTTGTGGTATCCGTGTGGTTAGACATGACTTCGTTTCACATTGATCCCAGTTTCACTGGCTATGGAAAGACCGGAGTTCGTCTCCTCAAGATCAGACGGAGTGGAAAATATCACGGAATCAAGCAAATCGAAGTGTCTACAGAGCTGAAGTTGAACAACTACGAGGACTATTTGCGCGGAGACAATGCCAGCATAGTTCCCACCGATACTCAAAAAAACACCGTGTATGCTTTAGCGAAACAGCATCAGGTAAGTAAATTCGTTCTGTTTTACTGTGCAACCGTTTTAATTTTTTCGCGCGCTAAGCATAACTACTTACTAGAACGAATTCACTTGATTCTGAAAATTGTTGATTACAATAATGACTTGCGCAGTACTAGACATTTTCTTTGGATGATTTTCGGATCGGAGGAGGGGGACATGGGGGCTTACGATATTGCGGTACTGAGCTCTTTTTCAAGCGGTATTTCGGTAATTTTGATTTTAAAGTGCGGTATAGAGTACTAAAGTGATTACATCATAAAAATTGAATTTGTGAAATTATGGGATTCGTCACTCAGGATATTCTGAAAGAAACACATCCAAGAGGCCTTCTTGTCAAAAAGTAGCATTGTGGGGCAAATTGTCTCTGAGATATTAGCCCAGTTATGCTCTGATGACTCCATACAAATCCTTCTAAATTTGACTCTGTTCCTAATGTTATGAACAGAGTCAAATTTAGAAGGATTTGTATGGAGTCATCAGAGCATAACTGGGCTAATATCTCAGAGACAATTTGCCCCACAATGCTACTTTTTGACAAGAAGGCCTCTTGGATGTGTTTCTTTCAGACTATCCTGACGAATCCCATAATTTGACAAATTCAATTTTTTATGATGTCGCACTTTAGTACTCTATAGGCCACTTGCACTAAGAGGTCACGTGACCAATGCTTCCTTTAAACAATGAGTTGGAATCTTGCTGATGCCAAAAATCGACAGAGCAAATAAGAATTATCTTACACTCGAAATTTGAGAGGAAATGCATTTAAGGGAGTTATTTTATGGCTCTTTGATTTTTCAGCAAAGTAGTATGATTTGTATTGGCCACCATGTTGGAGGGCATACTCTTGCCCTCCAACATGGCGGCCGAAACTACTTTTTGCTTATATCTCGTTAAACGTTTGATAGTTACCCTCGGATGTACTGTAAACGTTACCACATCATCTTTCCAACATTTTTCTTGAAGTTTAAGTGCAAAATTTGCGTTCAGAAAGAGGTAATTCATAATTTTAAAAATCACATTTTGGTCACGTGACCAGATACAAACTTACACATTTTAAGAAAATGGTGCGGGTTTGAAAAACCAAATCACTATTATTTTGTTTAAGATATGACCCACTAACTGATTTTCGAAGGTAAAATCATATAACCTTCATTTTCATAAAAACGATGTCACGTGACTTCTTACTGCAAATGGCTTATTGCGGCATCGTTTAGCCCTGCGGTATTCGGTAAAAGAAGATCCTTCATGGTATTGCAGTGGCAGATCCAGACCTTCAGATAAGGGTGGGGGTGGGGTTGGGGGTGGCAGTGGTCATCCAGACCCTGAGATAAGGGGGGGGGGGGGGGGTGGCTGGTCTCCAAAAAAAATTTTTCAGTTTGGTGTAAAAATAAGGGGGGGCCTGGGCCCCCTGGGCTTCTCACCTAGATCCGCCTCTTTATTGTGGTACTGTTCATTACACTCTTCCGTCTAATGCATGCATGTCAGTATTTTTAAGAATTTAGACTAATAGAAAATGATTTCACAATTTCTGACAGTTAATCTATGATGAACGAAATTGGTAGGGCATCCTTTTTTGGTCATTCTGATCAATTCCAGGTCTTCTCACGTTTCCTCGCAACGGCTGAGTTTGATTGCTGGTGCATAAATGCTTGAGATGAACAAACACGTGAGATGGATAAAACTTTGAGTAAGCGTGACTGATCATAAATGCAGTCTCGGTATTTCGTCGATTTTTGACATGGTATTTTAGTATTTGCTAATTTTTCTTATGGTATTGTGGTATTGGGTACCCCCCAATGTCCTCCTCACAGAGGAGTTAAAGTTCTATGGAAAGATGGAATTTCTGAAGAATTTTTAAGTGAACAGGAAATTTCTTAGATGGGATGGAGCAGAAACACAACATTTCTGTAGAATATTAAACAGACACATTTTGTGATAAATATTACATGATTAATTAGCATGTTATTTATTTCAAGGGCTATTGGGAACATGTGACCTGTCAATGGTTTGCCCCAGGATTGGGGTGGGGGGGGGGGGGGGGGGTGCGGGGAGCAGTCCATGGGAAATGTGACATTTCCAGGTTTTTTAATGTCAATTTCCCTACCCTTGGGTCTCCGATATGAAATTCCAGCCCCTGGGGTGAACTAATAGCCACTCACAACACTTCACTGCAGCAGGTGAAAAGTGGTACCCACAAACTTTGTGCATTTTCCCCAGGTGATGAAGACATATTCTAGCTTGACATCTAGTGTGGTTGGCAATTTTAAAACACATATTTCTATACTCCTGAAAGTACATGTGAATTGTTTCACATAGTATTTACGGCAATACAAAATGTGCAATGTCAGGGCATGTCATCGTCAAGAGGGGTAATGTCCAAGGGATGATGTTTGTAACTGAGGTCCAGAGTCTCATTTAATAGGCCACTTTCGAGTTCCAAAAACCCTCACTTTCAAAATGTGGCTAGGTGCACAACCTTTCTTACTGAAAATGAGTTTTATTTGCATGAGAATGAAAAATGATTTCCATATCAAAGGCTGAGCACCTACCCTCATTATGAAACAGAGGCCCGGGGGAACTCAGAAATCACATTTTCAAATTCGTATTTGTAACGAACTTGTATTTTTATTTCCATTTTTCTTTTAGCCCCCGAAGAAGGTTTGTTTTCAAACCGAAATATTGGGCCATTTGTTGAAATGTATTTTTTTTGTTTTATTCTTTTGTTTACTTCTTCATCGCCTCGCCGTAAGGATCAGTTTGCCATTTCATATTTTTCTACAAGTTTAATTGTGCTGATCTAGGTGCTGGTTGTTCAAACGTTGGATAGCGCTATCCACCAAATAAATCACTATCCAGAGGATAGAGTTTTGGAATCCGTAATACTTATCTGATGGATAGTGATTTATCCTGTGGATAGCACTATCCAACGTTTGAACAAGCGGAGCCAGGTCTACAACTGTGAGATCTGGCACCACTCATTGGTTTGTTGCTGTGGTTTTGCTGAGATATTTTAAATAATATTATTTTGAACTCGGAAATGACCTATTGGACACTTGGAGTATACTAGCAAATCTAACACAGAATTCCATGACTATTTCATGTCTGTACATGATTTTTTGATCTTTTTCTAAATTATTGAAAACTTGTGGCAGGGTGGCATCCAGTGAAAATTTAAGTAGAAAGCAAATATTGATATGAGGTATTTGTGCAAATAATTATTTCTTCTCAAAGCTGAGGGACAAAATACTTTTTGTCATGGAACTTCAAAGATAGATCACTGATGGGTGTTAAAAATAGCATTTTTAGCTTGAAAAGCAGCAAGATACTCCTAACTTCCGCTCTGCCATGCATTGAAATGTAGGAAATTGCATGATAGATGTTTGGTTTTTGAAATGAACTTTTTCCCTTCAATATATAGTTGAACTGTATCCTCCCCTACCCAGACTACATTGTAGTAAATGATCAAAGATAAAATGTTTTTCTACAAACATGAAATAGTTCCTGTATTTAAAATATACAGCTGTACCATATTGTGCAATTTCAACATAATCATCTGGCCCCAGTTGTTCCAAAGGCGGATAATGCTATCCACTGGATAAATTACAATCCTGCAGGATAGTGTAATTATTGGTTTCCCTAATACTTATCTGCTGAGTATACTGATTTATCCAGTGGATAGCACTATCCAATGTTTGAACAACTGGGCCCTGGATCATTGTGGTTATCCAAGTCATCTTGAAATATGTTCAGGCTGTTGAAACAATCGTATAGACTGAAGTGCCTCTGACCTTTGGATTGTTGTGGAGATCTGAAAACTACTCTTAGGCTCAGGGTTTTCAATGAGGTTTTAAGTAGGTGACAAAATCTTTGGAGTAGATGGAGAAGGAAAAACTTGTGCCACAGGCGTGAGTTGCAGGTGCTGAAAGCGGGAGTTACTTTGGGGGTCCCGGGGGCATGCTTCCTGGGAAAAATTTTGAAATCTGGGCCTGTTAGAGTGCATTTCCAGCATTCTAGAGCAAAATTAGAGTGTTTGAACAGAACACAGACATCATTAAATTTTAGCTTTTTGGGGAGTAATTTCCAAAGAAAAGTGGGTGGTGAGTTCATGTGAAATAGCTGGTGAATTTCGCCGGCTGCCAGCTCTTATTGCAAACCCTATAGGCTGTTGAGGTGACTGGGAAGTTCAGAATGTACCTCAGCATTTATGTTTATGTGCTTCAGCAGGACTAGACATAGCTCAGTCAGTAGAGTTCTTGACTTCAATGCAGGAGGCTGTGAATTCAATCCCCTGAATATCCCTGGGGCTGGACCAATAGTCAGGGTCTTAAAATAACTGAGAAATAAAGGTAATGCCTTTGCCCTGCAAAAGGCTAAGCCTTTATGTGTCTTGATCAGATGGCCATGTGAAATTGTAGTTCCAACTCTAGTAGAAGATGTAAAAATAGACTCCTTCATTAGTACTTTATTCGTGCTAAATATACATCGTTGACGCTGAACGAGTCATTTTCCCCAGAATTCAATGCATTTGAGTAAGTTTACCTTACTGAACTGCACTGAATTCTTGGGAAAATGACTTGTTCAGCGTCAATGTATTTTAAGCATAAAACAATTACTAATGGAGGACACTGTTTTAGACCCCAAAATATTTTAGACATCCACAACTTGTACAACATATAACCATACATGTAAAATAATATTTTTGGGTTTTACAGCTCAATACCATTGAGGAGTTTGCCCTCTACATTTGCACTCATTTCCTATCAACACACAAGCAGGTATTCTTATTTTTTATGAGGTTTATATTTAACACTTTGTATTTTGGAGACTTCGTTCAATAATGCAAAAATTTGCTGAGTAGATGGTAGGTACTGTCTTGTTTTTTTTTTCTCATAAAGTGTTATTAGCAGATATTTAAGTAGTGATGTATCTTTCCTGCAATACAGGTTAATCAGGTATCTGTTGAAATTGAGGAAACACCTTGGAGACGCCTTCAGCAGGTACCATACTGCACGAAAATCTTTGTTATCGTTGTAAACACATGTGTCTATAGGCGCTCTGTTGATAATAAAGCACTTATCTATCTATCTATCTATCTATCTATCTAGCTGTTAATTCTGTTGTTTCATCAAATATCAGACCAAAAAGCTTATGTGAAGGAGGGTGTAGATCTAATCTTCGGAGAAACTTTTTTGTTAGTTAATGTTTTTATGTACAACTCCACTTGAAAAGGAGAAATGATAGTGTAATGCACCTATCAATGTTAAGCCCCAGGGTGGGGGGGGGGGGGTGCCAGACCCAGGGGAATTTGACATTTTAATGGAAGCCAGAGTCAAATTCTCCACCCCCATGCACCTGCTAAATGTCAATTTCCCACCTCTGGGGTAACTTTTTCTAACAGAGTCAGGACTTAATAATTGACAGGTTGGAAAGGATATGTCTTTTACAACCTCACATAGTGTTCACTGCAACACAAGAGAGGCAGTGCCAGAAAATATCATCCTCTGCAGGGCATAATAAAGGTGGCCAAGATGCGCTAACACAAACTTGATGTTACCACATGTCACATGTGTCACACTTTATCCACAGGACTTGTTCTTGGGTATTATCAGGATCCTCGTGTTGTCTTGTTACTTTCAAGAAAAGCAGAGGTCATTTACCTCTGGTGACTTCTGGGTATTACCAAGATGGCAGGTCACTCATTTCCAGTTTCTCTCGGTCTTCCAAGATGGCGGCCATGTCAAATTCCCGACCCTGGGGCAACGCTTAAATGTCAAAATCCCTACCCAGGGGAAGGCACGCTCGGTCAATTTTCCGTGGCTAGCCCGCCCCCCCACCCTGGGGCTTAACATTGATAGGTGCATAACTTCACACACTCCAGCTTCTATTTTCTCGAGTCTCCTGGTTCCTTGCCCTATACTCTGTCTACCCTCCTCCCCTGGGGGATGGATTATGGATTGTGTGGTTCCAGAAAATATCCACCTACCCCACGCACTTGGTCAGTGGAAATTCTGATATCATGCATTGGGAAGGTGTCAATTAGCTAAACTGGGTTCTTTAGGTGCTCTGGGAAGTGGGCAGGGGTTCAAACCAAAAAGACCCTCATGTTGATCGAGCTAAACAAAAAATCTCATTTCATAAACATATATTTATTTATTTGTTTGGCTGCCGATGCAATAGACATGTTACATGTGAACAATAATTGCACAGATATTTTGGAAAAGTTGTATTTTGTAAAGTTGTAGGTGTTACAAAGGAAGTGGTATTAATGTGAGAGAAAAATGTTGCCTTTATGCTCTGACCATTATTTTTTTGGCACAGATTTTGCTAGAAAGACTAAATATCAGTGGTGAATTGAGATAAGCAGCTTAGCTTATAGTGTTCCATCTTCTTTTAAAACAGGGAGGTGTTGAGCACGCTCATGCATTTGTTTACAGCCCAGAAGTGATACGATTCTGCTCTGTCACTCATACTAGAGGAGGTCTGTGTTATTTTTTTCTGAAAATCTTATTTTCAGACCTTAATTAAACTCTTGAGTTCAATTTCTTCAAATATTTGTAACACATAAAAATGTTATTGATTGTTAGTTAATGCTCCAATTTGAGAGCAGTGCTGATGTTCATTTTCCTATTTTGGATTAGATAAAGGAAAAACCTTTTGTCAGCAGAGAATTGTTTACTGCAGTTGAACCCCTCTACAAACTCCAGTATGTTCCAGAATTCAGCAGCTGGACTTCTAACAGGCTCACATAAACACGAGCATAATTATTACACCTGTGCTAAGAGATCTGTTTTGGTTACCCATTCATGAGCATATTCGTTTTAAAATTTCACTGATGACTTTTAAATTTCTTAATCAACTAGTGCCATCCTATCTAAGTGACCTTTTAATTCACTATAGACCATCAAGGACATTATGTTCGTCTGATAAAGAACTACTAGTACAGCCCCGCTGCCATCTTAAAACATATAGAGAGTGAGCTTTCTCTTTATTGCCCCAAAACTGTGGAGTACCCTCCCATTAAGTATAAAGTGTTGCAAGTAAGCAGAATCTTTTAAATCGACTCTTAAGATGTACCTTTTCAGAAATTACTTTGAATTCTAAGAATCATTAAGTATTACATTTTTTCAGGCTTTTTTTATGTTATTTAGTTTTCTTTATCATTCACTGTTGTAAAGCGCTGTTGGTTCAGTAGAGAAACAGCACTTTACAAGAAGATTATTATTATTATAAAGGGGACAGAACAAAGTGGTCATTGCAGAGAGGTTTAAACAATGCATTGACTCTCGTCTGGGACCACAAAAAGTAGACGTTGTTGAGATGTGGCCATTTGTGGAAGTTCAACTGTACTTTGAATGAAGCCAGCTTGCTTTTTTTTTTTTTTTGCTTATTTCGAGCGAACTCAAACTCCATTAACTAGCTTCATCCATTCCTTCTGGTTTCCCATGATGCTCTTCAGTTTAGCAATGCTCAAACTAGTATCATTTAGCAGCTGGTCTACATATGTTGTTGCTGGTTTTCCTCTCTTTCTTGCGCCATGCTTTGGTTCCCAGAGTAGTAGATCACTTATCACCTCATCCTTTTTTCTCCAACAGTGTCCTATAAACCGCAGCCTCCTGATCGTCAGTGTATCTGTAATCTTAGGAAGGTTGGCGTACCAATGTCACCAGCAATGTCACAAATTCAATTAAGATGGTGCTTAATTGACTTATTCTGATATTAACAGGTGATTACCTTGCAAATAAAATGACTACTTCTGACGTTTTTGAATAGAAAAACCAAAACTGTCTGGTGGTCTCAAAGAAATGAGGATTCTCAAGACAACTCAATCAGGATTCACTGGTAACAGCTTTGTTATGTAAAAGAAATAAAAAAAAAATGCACTGTTTTTCAGCAGTTATTAATCTTTCACGATAAATTACTAACAATAACCTTGTTTCAAACCTGCAGGATTTTGTAAAGACAAATACACCATTTTGACAGAATCAACTGACCGCACATTTTGTACCAAAGTATACTGCCGATACCAGTTTGATGCCATGAAAGGTGTTAATTTTGATAACTGCTGGTAAGAAATATTGAGCATTAAAAATGTGTGTTTACACTACAGAAAAATTTGGTCCAGACCAGTCAAACAAATAGTGGTATGGTAGAGGTAACTTTAAAAAAGAAAACAATATTTTTTTTTGTTCGAAAGTTTGAGTTTCCACAGGACTATACATGTAGGTCCCTGTAGCCTTGTGGAAACTCCAGTATTTCTTTAAAATTAGCGGTACCGTACCACTTTTTTTGACTGGTCCAGACCAAATTTTTCTCTGTAAACGTGCTTCATATATCTGAATTTGTTTTACGGGTCAATGATGGTCGTGCCTGTTGGGCAATGTGTATAATTGTCATCACTGATGTGTTATGAGGTCCTTTCTGTAATGTAAATTTCAAAACTGTTGGTTTAATGTTTTGTGTCCCTGTTGGTATCTTACCATGTTACCACATGTAAACTACTAAAATTAATGTATTTGCAGAGGGTAATACGTGTAGACTGGGGGATAAAAAAGTGCTACTCTCAAATTAAAGCAGGCACTTGATAGGTTGGAGAAAATTGTGGGTAACTAACTTTTGTTAGGTTGCAAAATCTGGGGAGTTTTTAACATTGTTTTCTAGAAAAACGGATTTCTCTTTTCTTCCTGAATATCCATTCTATAACAACATTTCCGTAATTCTGCAGAGTAAAATAATTGATAAATCCTGTATCCCTTTCTCATCCAATTCCATTCTCACTCTCCTTTTCTCTTAAACCCTGAATTCTGAAAAACCTTTTTATCCCTTTAAGTCCCAATAGTGTCCAAGATCAATTTTCTCCTTACAATTATCCATACACTGTAAAGAGATAAGTTATAAGAATCAATAAAATGATCACCCAAGAGAAAATACTTTGATCTTTGAACAAATTCTCTCTACTAATTCTTTAAGGAAATGTATGGAGATCAGTTTGGGGCATTTGTGTGTGGATACTGGGGCTTAAAGGGTTATGGAACCTCGAAATAGGCCTCTGCTTAATTTTGATTCCATAGGAATTTTGTCAAGAGCACCATCCTGGAGGAGTTTGCAGGTCCCCCTCATACTGGTGTCTATTCTCCCTCAGTTCAGGTAAGTCTTCCTGGTTTGTCGAATAGAGAGGAGACGTGTGACGTCACATTACCATGGTAGCACTGTTTCTGGATGACAACAAAACTAACAGTGACGGCGACAGCAAGGAAAATGGCAACAAATATTATGTTTATATTAACAAACAATAATTTACTTTGCATGTGCATCACGTCGCTATTTTGTGCATTTCTTTGCCGTCATTGCACCACTATGACATGAAACTTCCTAATTTCATGAGCCTGCTTTATGGAGTAGGTGAACACTACACAAAAATTGTTGCTTTCTTTTTCTGAACTTAGATAACAATAGATACGGTCCCAAAGGAAATTTTGCCAAGATTTGCCAAATTACGGTAATTGAAATTGAATAAGATCAGTAAAGTTTGAAATAGTGCAAATAGACTTTTAAGTGACTTTATTGGTTTGTTGTCATGCAACAATTTTGTTACTATGGCAACGTGACATAACGACTTCTCCTCTCTATAGAGACTAGTCTGCTTTTAAACAAAATCTCCCCGGTGGCACAAAGAGAAATATGTAGACAACAGTGTAGAAAATATGCTTGTTATTATACACGTAGAGGTTAAAGAGGGTTAAAGATATAAGTCTATGTTCTCAGTTCTGTTTTACACCAAACAAGGTTATACCCTACTGCACACACTCAGCACTTCATGTTCTCTTTTACTTACTAGAAAAAGTTAAAGGTTTGTGTATGGTGGAAAGTGCACTAGCTTTTCTAGCTAGGTTACAGGCACTCCACTCAACTAATAATTATTAGAAAAAAAACCAGGAGGATTAAAAACCCCAACTGGCAGGAAGCAACCAGTTGACTATTTACATGTGTAGCAGAGGATTTGAACTCAGGACAACCGAGAACAAATCCAGCTAGCAGTCATGCAGGAATGGCCTTGAACCCAAGACCACCGAATTGTGCGTGCAATGTGCTGACCACTCAGCCACGCTCCCTTCAACAGTAACTCTGTTCCCATTGTGTTCCAAGACCTACCATAAATCTGTAACCCCAAACAAAACCTGTTGAGACACACCGCTAAAATACCTATTTTTCCACTGTCATCCTTGCAAAAAACTAATGGAAACAGTCACCAAATGAGTGCCTGTTTTCCCACCTCCCCTTATTCAATCTTGTTTTGGGTAACTTGAGAATTATACACGTTGGATTTTAGACCAAAGAAAGTTTGAATAGGGAGCGGGGAGGGGTTTTACTTTTTTCTGTCTAGAAAAGATGGTGATATATTGCAAACATTAGAAAATAGATGGAACTGTCTTTATCAGTTTTGTACAATAGGTCCACTAAATTAAAAGATTACCGTTTCGTCAATAGATCTCATTATGGAGATCATGTGGCCTAGTTCTTTAGCGGGTAAGTTGTTGAATGAAGTACAATCATGTGATCAGTCACATGATTGCTCTTCAGCAGGAAAGAGTCAATGTAATGTACACACTTTTGTTTTGGTGAATGTTTGAGGTTATCTGCAGGAATGAAGGTTATACTATACAGTGTAACTGGGCAATCTTACTGTTTCTTTTATATTTCTGTTAACAGAACACTTTGTACTTGGCAGAGCAGAAGATTTTAAACAGCATCCCTCAGGTTGGTTACTACTTTTTATCAGCTGTATCAGCCTGTCCATGCAAGCAATTCAAGGGAGGGCTTAAAAATGAGCGATAATTCCCTGGGATTATATTTTCTTTAATAAGCTATGAGTAAGTGCAAATGGACCTCAACAACTCCCAACAGCTCAACAATGTTGGGAGTAATTGCATCCATCTTGACAGTGGTGTGCGAACGGATGCAACAACTCCCAACAATGTTGGACGTGCAGTGCATTGTGGGAAGGATGCAACCCATAAGACTTCGTAAACTCCAAGGAGACCATGTGTAATACTCGTGCATGGCCCCAACAATGCTGGAGAAGCTATGCAAACGGACCCAACATTGTTGTGCTATGCCTCGGCGAACACGGAACATGTGATCGACTCCCAACAACATGCGGCAATGTGCAAGAGGGTTTGCAAACGGATTCAGGTAGCAATGTGAGAGCACTTGTTTTGTTGACTTTCATGGGAAATGTAAGCAATGGCAGAAATCCTGTTCATATCAAACTTCAGTCAATGAAGGCCTTAAATAAAAGTTGAACAAACGAATGTTGTGTCGTATTCATGTTTCTCATGGAAGCTATTTTGTCCAAAATTTCAAAAACTTTTTGTAAAAAAGTACGTATTTTTTTCTGTCACTTTTTTTCAAAAATGAGGGTGACTAGTTGTAAGCTGAGTGCTAATTCACCAGGAAATCTTAAGACTGGACGTTGCGTAAACGTACTAAATTCGATGTTTTAATCGTCCATCTTGCCTTGCCTTGGCAACGATCGATATCATACGTTTAACCCAATGATATCATGTGGCATGAATATATTTTGTTCGTGCCAAGTGTGAGCCAAATGTGAGCTTTATACCTCGAACGAGTCTTAAATAGCACCCCAATGAATCGTAATGATCCACAACCTATCAGACTGTGTTCAGCCAACTAAACAACTTTACTTTGCTAGGGATGATGCTGCCTGAATAGACTACTAGCCGAAAGAATTCAGTATTTTAGCATAGGCCGGGAAATTCCGCTGTCATTTGATGATAGCCCTGATGCCATGATCAGTGACATTCTGAGAAATGGTATAAATGGTATATTATGTATGCACACTTCAATTATTCCTCGAGCCCAAATGGGCTCTGAGTCAATAGCCCATGAGGCCGAAGGCCGAATGGGTTATTGACTCAGAGGCCATGAGGGCGAGAGGAATAATTTTATTAGTAATTTTATGAGGTATCATTTGACTCGTATTTTGGCACAGAACTCTGACTTTGTTATTTTGCTGTTATGTTTCGTTGCAGATTAGTTATATAGAGATGACGATGCCTAATATTCATTATTTTACCGTTAATATGGCACCATTTGGATTGACAAACAAAGATGAGGTATATAACACGTTTAACAGTTGGTTAATAGCTAGAGAATCTTGTGTAGGAAAACAAAACTATTTTCATGGGGAATGCATTACTTGACATTAAGGCCTCGTTTGTCAGATCCTAATTCAGATTCAAGGCAATGAATCCATAAACGGATTTTTACCATAGCAATCATACCCACAGGCGACGGATCAGCGGGGAACAGAGGGGCCCGAGACATGCGTAAGCAGGGAAAAACGAAAATGCTCTCGCGTGTCTCGTGGTCACGCTCCAAAACCCGCCTCAGCCCCTCAAATAACGCCTTTTGTGTCACTACAACCCACGTGGGTATTAGGAATTGTTTCGTGTACCAATGTACAGTACCCGCCCTAGCTATCATGTCAATATTGCATGAAAATGAATGTAGTTTTAAGAACTGAAGTTCCCTTTCTGTATAGATTTTGATGCCCACTGACAAGCCGGCAGGAATTATAAAGGCTGCTCTTTCAAGAAATCCCAAGGCAAAACTGTAAACTCAGCTGAGGACAGCTCAAGTTACTTCTGCGAGGAGAAAGTGTAGTTGCAATTATTTTAGCTTGCGAGCAGGCTCACTTGTGCGATTTCGAGGAAAGTTTTGGCGGCGGAGCAGCCATCGCGCGAGGAACTCGCACAAGTGACCCTACTCGCTTGCTACATTTATCTGAACAAAAGAAAAGATTCAAGGACAAAGGAAACACTGTCGTGACTCACTATACGACCTCGATGTTAGATTAAGAAAATAAATTAAAGAAGTGCAATAAAATTCGTAATTTTGATCAAACAACATCATCAAACACCATCAAATATTGTTAATATTTTAAATCGGACTATTTATCTAGCCAACCAGCGTTTTGGTCCATTCTACTTCGCAATATTCATTTTAGGGTTTAGGGTATACGAAGCTTAGATATTTTTAACCTTTTATAATTAATGTATTTAGTTGTTCAATTATTTACTGTTGTAGCGCACGGCTTCCTGGGAGAGCACTTTTAGTGGAGAGAACTCCGTGGATAAATAAAATTTGTGTTGTCGTTGATGTATAAGTTTCATAGACACAAATACGTTTCTTGGCCAGGTTTCATATAAAAAAGTGTTTACATTTACATAAGAATTCCTGTAAGTTTCACCCTTTTATAAATCGAAGCAAACTTTTTTAGACGTAGCACATGGTAAGAGGTAAACAGAATTGCAATTTTCAAGAACGTTGGCCTTTTTTCGGGGATACTTTCACCGAGGAAGTGTCTTTTTATGTGCGGTGCGTCTGTTCACTTATAAAGTGCAGATAATGTTAAGATACATGCAAATCGGTTCGTGTGGTAGGTTTAGCCGTTTGCAAGGAAAAGGCAGTACCCGCATTTCTCTGTTGTTTTAAGACTTCGAGTTTTGGTCTGTTCTAGGAGATCGACCCCTTGACTTATCGCCGTGTTTTGTTTAGCGCTCTGTCCGCAACTGAACCAATCTTTCAATCAGTCAACAACCAAACAAACCCTTTACTTAATACATACACTCTCGGATCGAGCCCGCGGGAAAAGCGCAGGAAGTCACGGGCTCGAACTTCGGCCGGATGAACACTCGGGGTCAGTCTTGAAATTACTGAGTAGAATATTCTGCCTTTGTTCGGACATCTAAAATGGTTAGACGTTCTATAGGCCCCGTCTCACAGTTCTTTCACTGTTCTGATTCTTGTGGGACGTAAAAAAACCCACACTGCTTTAAGAGTAGGCGGAAACAATGAATTCTCATTGACCCGTTTTAAGGTTTCTTGAGTAACGTGTAATAATGGCGGCCGTTTTTTGTATAGAGCTCGTACGGGTCACGGAAAACTTGGAAGGGCATAAAAATTTTACACTTTCATTTTCCAGGCATCTAATTGTCGGTCAGAGAAAATTAAAGTTATGTTTGGTAGATTAGTCACTACAGATGTCAAAGCAAGATAGGGACACGGAGCGCATTATTTTTTGGTGTACTGAGCTAAACCTACGTTAAATTTGCTGGTTTGTTCGCTAGAAACAACGCACTCAATATTTAGATTTTGATTTAGATATTTGATTGCGGGCCCGAAAAATTATCAGGAGATAACAGCCCGTTGCGAGAAACGGGCCCCTGGGTTCCAGAGGTTTTTCCCCTCGTGCTGCGGGATGCTTACCCGCTATTCGCCCGGGTCACTATGCAGACTTGACCGAAGCCGGAGACCTCACATGAAAAGTTTCTGATTCCCAGGGTTATTCACTCGAGATAATTAACAAATTAAAACGGTCCAAGCAGTATGCAGGAAGTTTGTCACATGAACCTAGTTTAGTGGCCTTAGCTCCCACAAGTCTTCTGCAGCTAAGTAGTAACGCATTCAAAATCACTATCCAGCGGATAATTATTGGAGAAACTAATTGCACTATCCACTGGATAGAGATTTATCCGGTGGATAGCGCTATCCATGCAGCCTTTGAACAACCGAGGCCATAAATCGTTATCCAGTGGTTAAGTAGGACGAAAACCAATTCCGTTATCCACTGGATAGTGATTTATCCAGTGTATAGCGCTATATCCACCCTTTGAACAACTGGCGCGAGAAGGCCATAGGTTCGACTAATGTTGAATACTGGGAGTTTTTCCTCCCAGCCACCTGCGTCACAGACTGAAAAAAAAACAACTTTCTCGATAATAACTACCCTGCAAGCAGAGTCGCTGCGATCTTTCGACTTATCTAGGAAAGCTCTGCTAGGAACGTACCGTATTTACTCGAATAGACGCCGCGGCGTTAATTTCATTTTTCACGATCCAGCTGCGGCGTTTATTCGAGGGCGGCGTCTATTCGGGGGCGGCGTTTATTCAAAAACCACTTTATTCAGTACTAAATACCATACTTTACATTGTATCTTTTTACTAGCTAACAGTAACGAATCTCGATATATAAATGCCGTGTTCATTTTGTCTATTCAATTATGATTTTAACCAGAGTTAAACTTCTATTTCAACATCACTGTCCTCCTCGTGGTCGGAATCTACAGTCACTTCGAACTAAAAAATGTTGTTGTAGAAGAAAATAAATTCCCATTGCTGGTTTAAACTTGAAATAGACTTTTCTTTAATAATTATTATAAATCATTACTTCCTGAAAGAGACGCCGCACCCAGATGCGGCGTCTATTAGGGGGCGGCGTCTATTCGAGTAAATACGGTAAGTAATAGCTGACTAAAACAGTTTACAAGAAAGAAAACCGTCACTGAAGCCCATTTGAGATTTAAAATAATCTCTTTGTAAGTGACTTAATAAATTGCGACAATTAATTGGGGAAGAAAAGCGGACAGGTGTTTTTTTTTTTTAAACATTTTCCTCAATTACTAAAACAGTTTACAGGATCATAACTGCAAATGAAGCCTTTTGAGATTTCAAAAGAAATTTGAAGATGACTTCATAAGTTGTGTCAAACAAAACAATTGGGTAAAAAAGAGCTGACAGGTGTTTTTAACTAATGGAAAAAGTCAAAAGTCCACATTTGATATCATATCACCATTAACTGACTGAGTGGGCTTCACTACAACCGATACTGACACGGTAATTTACGGCGGCACAAATGATATCGGCGCAAATTCAGTTACAACTTAATGCCCACCATATCGTGTTAGTAGCTCCCTCAAAAGCCAGTATAGACCTACAGACATTGTTCCAAACTTGTCCCTGGTGACATTTTGGATGCCAAAATGCAGGGTTTTCTTTTAAACTTGAAGTCACAGTTTTACGGAGAAACAAGATTTTTATTGACAATCAAACTCAGTGGGCCGCTTGGTATTCTAAAGTAATCTGCACGAGACCGCAGGGTATAACATCTTAATTCAATCCTTTCCCGTTTTCATGTACTAAAACACTCTTATGTCTATATTGGTTGAAGACTGTATCACGGATGCAAAGTCATGAAGCATCGACGAAGACATAGACAACTCTTCTACAAAATGAAGTTGATTTGAATTTTCGCTGATCTGGACAAAATGGAGGATACACCTCGCCTTGAAGCAATTGTCATCATAAACTGTGCTTTAAATGTTCTGCTAATATTTACATCCATCACTGGAAACACGTTTGTATTGTTCATCATATTAAGGACTTCTTCGCATCGCTTAGAGCCTTCCTTTATCTTTCTCTGCAGTCTTGCTCTTTCTGATCTGTTCGTAGGGTTTATCGCGCAACCTTTTTATATTGCAAGTGAATCCACGAGGCAGGAGACTACCTTGTATCATTTGAGTCATGTCGCAGCGTTTTTCGCTTGTGGTGTCTCTCTCTGCACCACGGCAGCCGTGAGTATGGACCGTTTAGCAGCCCTTCATTTTCATATGAGATACTGTAGCTTAGTGACAGTTCCTCGTGTTTTGTGCACTTTGGTGATGTTATGGGTGATAAATGTTCTTTTTTCAAGCATTTACTTTGCGAATTGGAAAGTAACTTACATTATTATGGCCGTTGGGATTGGAACTTGTGTTTTTATATCGACTTTTTCTTACTTTAAAATTTATCAAATTGTTCGTCGACATCAGCGTCAGATTCAACATCTTCAACCAACGGAACGGCCTCAGATTCAGAATAACCAAACAACACTACCAGTTGATCCACGATTTCAGTCTAGTGACCAATTTATATCGCATTTCAAACATCTGCAAACACTAGATCCACAATCCATAGGACAAACTTATCCCCCAGTTTCGTCAGTCCCGGATTCTCATCTTGCGAGACCATCTAGTTTGGAGATGAGTGCACATCAAACAAGACATCAGTCTTATTCGCAAAGACAGAATGCCAATCTGATTAGTTTGAAAAAGAGCGCTTTAAACACGTTTGTGTTTTACATCTTTATTATTGTTTGTTACGTACCAAAGTCTTTTTCTATGATAACCTTTATCATTGCTCCGTCCGCTTGGGAAGAATGGTCGAATGCTTGGACCTTTGCGAACACACTTGTGTTTTTCAATTCCTCGGTAAACCCACTTTTATATTGCTGGAGAATTCGCGAATTACGAGCAGCCGTCTTAAAACTATGGGAGATGAGGTTTCCACGAACAACAGTAGAAGATACTTAGAACCGTACCTTTGCCAACTGCGACATAAAAAATGACTTTAAAATTTTATTGATTCCAAGAGAAGGCTCTTAGGAGAGTGTGGAATGCTGTAGCCAATGCCTTTAATATTCAAATGGACTTCGTGCTCTACGTAATATTCTGGCGCAAGATGGTTGGAGTATGATTTTCATGCGTTTATGACTTCTTGGCTTGCGTATCAGCTGCGGCCGACGCATCCTCCAGACTACTCAGTGATATAGACAAGAAGTTTAGAGTGCTGAGAACTATGACCTTCTCAGTCCTCCTGAACGACCACTCCAAATGGTTGCTCTTGACTTGATATTAACTTATCAAGTTTTTTAACTTTCCCTCTAAATGTTGATCATGTACCGTTGCGTAATTTTGAAGTGCATACCTACGTAAATTTTACGCGCGTAAATGAAACAGAGGCAATGTATGGGCGGTCACGCGCAAACGCAAAAGTTGAACCTCTCTCAACTTTTACGTTTACGTGCAGCCTGTCATACATCACCTCTATTTTATTTACGCGCGTAAAATTGAAAACGCTCCCTGTTTTAAATGCGTTTCAGCCTTGCCTCCAAAAACACGGATTTTTTCGAAAACGTTCTCAAAAGTTGTGTTCCGGAAAAGGAAGGCATATTGTTTTGTAGACGGGCAAAAACGGACATTTTGTGCATGACCTGGCTTTGCGATAACAAAACGAGAAAAGACGGGAAACGCGAAAAGGCAGGTGTCTTGAAAAGACATTAGTGTGGGCTTAGTCGTAAATTATATTTCAGTGGTTAACACCGATTGGATGGTTATACCAGTTGGTGATGTGTTGCTGAGGTAGGCAGCATTATGCATGAGGTGCATTACAAGCTTTCCTTTAAGGGACGAGATACTATGGTGCCGGGGCAGCATTACTCACAGTGCTCTGTGCAATATTTCGTCATGATTTGAGTCGGGTTGCCGTGTATAATCCAGAGTCGGGGGACATTAGGGTTTACGGTATTGAGGTATGGAGCTTGTTTTCCAAGCGGTACTAATTTCGATAATTTATAAATTTGAACGTGCGGTATTGTAGTATCATCTAGCTGTGCGGTATGAGGTTTTCTATCCTTTTCGCTGACGGTATATCAGTAAAAGAAGATCCTTCATGGTATTGTGGTACCGTATTTACACTCTTCTATCTAGCACAGGTCAATACAATATGCCAAACAAAACACAGTAAGCTATAAAGTTTTAAAAGGGCAATATTTTTAATCCAATGTTTTGGATCCAGCGGTATCGGTGTAATTCGTCGAATTTTGACACGGTATTTCGGTATTTACCAATTATTTTTACGATATTGCGTACCTTTCAATAGATAGATAGACTGGGTTAGTCTCTTTGCAGAAAAAACTGAAATGCGCAACTTTACAGATTTAAATATCTTAAGCTCAGAAAAAAGACTACAATCTTGGACAGAATAAATGGAACAGCAAACCCCCATCCCCCGAAATCAAGGATGACGCCGCGCCAGGGGGGGGGGGGGGGGGGGATAAAAACTTCCCATTTATTTTGTCCAAGATTGTAGTTTTACTTATTAGGTAGATGAAGCAGATACAACGACGGTGGCAACGAGAACGGCAAAGAAGCAATAGGTTTAGGGTACATTCACACCGCACTGGACGGCCTCTTTTAAGCGGCTGAAAAATTTGACTGGGCACTTTGTTCACGTGGAACCGTTCAATATTTTCGCTTTTTCACACGGAACTTTGTAGTCGTCTAAATTTTTGTACGGTTACTTACAAATTTCACGTTGTTGAAGACGTGAAGACAGAACAACGATTTCTTATTTCTTCTTTTTTGGACACAGTCCTTTAAAATCAGTTCAACTCCAGAAAATTAAAAATTCACTATGCAACATTTGTCAATATTAACGACATGGATTAAGAGCGATGAATTTTGAACTAGCGCGAATTCACTTTTTAAGAGACGTTTCACCCCCGTCGTCGTTGCTCAAGGTCCTTATGTGGCTTGATGCACCAAATGTACACTACCAAGGGGGAGGGGGAATTTATGAGTGCAAGCGCAAAAGTTGTGAGTACTCTCTATATAATGGCCTACACGGGAGGAACCGCCCGAAAGGGGTACCTTATCAGAGGTTTTAAGGTATTAGAAAGGATTGGGAAATTTGTCAGAGGTCATTATTCCCTGAAGGAGTAAGAAAGGGGCTACCATTTCTGTCATAAGAGGTCTATACATGGGTAAGAGAATGACCCCGAGGGCGGGAGAGCCAAGCAACCCCTTCCCCAATGGGTGGTGGGGTTGCGAGGGGGCGTCAAGTAAACCACGAACGCGATCGAAAAATCAAGTTTAGTTAGAGAAGGAAAACCGGCTTTTGATCTATATGTTGTATTGTAGTGAGAACCAGCCTTAATAAAAATTTTGTGACAAAAATTTAAAAGTTGGAAACTGCATTCAGGTCACTGAAAGACTTTGTTGTTCTATGACACGTAGGTGGACGTGAGGATGTATTGTTTTTCTTACCACGTTTTTCCGCCGAGCAAGTTCGAAAATAAAACACAAACAGCGGTGATAAACATTGTGAGTTTTCGCATTTTTATGAACTTGAAGTTTCGTATGCTATTCAACATACATTTTTTAAAAGTGATCTTAAGTGACCGTTAAAGAAAATGACCAGACTATATATTCAAAAATAACAAGGGATCTTGAAATGAGATTAAGAACAGTAATGAATACAAAAGGAAACAGCTAATAAAGCGTCAGCTTTTCACTGCTGATGTTGAGATTAAAACCTACGAAAATATTGTTTTGCTGGCTAACCTATTCACGTACGTGCAAACACTTTGTTTATTTATCTATTTTGTGCGGAAGTTTACGACAACTTTCTTGGCAAGGCTTTTGGCGTATGACGTCAGATATACTAGACGCTCTTTTGAATGTCGTAACACCTGTATTATTTTAAGCCAGTCGCTAAGAATTCCCACCGCTCATAGCCTGCGAATACAGCCGTCTACCCTTGCCCCTCGCCTCTAGGGACTTTAGAGAAGGCTGTATTCGTAGGCTACGAGACTTAGTGAGCCAATCATTAGTCGAAAGCATTAGGGTCGTCACGCAACGCGGAGGAGCGAGGAGGAGAAGCGTTGAGTGATGACCCTAATAACGATTAGCCTGCATGACAGGCGCTTTATGAGCCAAGCGGGGTGAACGCGATATTTCGCGCGGAGCGCGACACGAGCGCGAAGCGCGAGACGAGGGGAAGAGATCTCTTCCCCTCGTAAATATCGCGTTCGCCCCGCTTGGCTCATAAAGCGCCTGTCATGAAGGCTAAATAACGATCAATAACGGCTGCGGAGGAGACTATACTGAAGCCCAGGCCAGGCTCTCACGCATGGTGAAAGCTGCATGGGGACAACTCCTTTTTATGGGAAGTTTCAAGGGAAGTTTTAGCCTGCTACGCAAATCCGAAGAATCGGCGAAATTGAAACTGCTCTGTTCTTATGACGTTCAGTATTTCTTAACTTCCACTCAGTTTTCACAAGTTATAATTTGAGTTGAGATTTCACCTCTCTGTGGGCTTTTTAGCTTATTATCATGTGAGTGCCTGACTGTTGATCATTGTTACTATTACATTAATACTTTTTGCCACTTGCTACCAAGAGCCATAATGGGATTCTGGCTCTTGTTGCTACCCATTACTGTTGCTGTTGATTTGAAACAGCTAATGGCCAATAATTTCTTTCACGGCACCATGATTGCAGAATGAACGCGAACGAAACAAAATACTAAAGAAAACTTTGATTCAACAATAATTAATACTTTTGGTAACTGTCCCTTCGCAGTAAAGGCTTGAGATGAAAAGGTCAAAATTTAAGGACAGGTCTTGAAAAGACCCCATAAATTTTGTCAGTGTCACTAAATAATTTGTATTAATTTATTATTATTTCTGTTTGATCCACGTCAGGATACTTTTCGCTAAGTTCGAATGTCAGCTGAGAATAGTCAAGGAATTTACAACATTGAACAAGTAACGATACAATACAGGACTTTTTCGAATATTTCCTTTTTTAGTCGGTAGTTAAATTAATGATTGCATTAATGAAGGCGCGTGCTAATTCACATGCTGCCAAAGGGAATGCAAAACCGTCACCTGTTGAAACCTATAACCGATATTATAACTTTAGGAAGTAAAGTCCACAAGCCAAAATTTTTTATCCCTGTGCTTCTATACTTTTAAGAAAACGAATGATTAAAAAAGTTTGAAATAATCTAATTCGGTACATTCTATTTATTAGACAATCACTGATTTGGCTAGGATTTGCTGAATATAAAACAGACACTTTTGCGGATACATAAGTATCACTGATACATGTAAAAATTCTATTATTGAAAAACCAATGTGCATAACAACAATGGGCCTCATGGACAAGATCAGAAGAAAAATTTTAGTGATAGTTCACGCACACTTTTGTCTTTTAATATAACACAAAGAAATATGTGCGTCATTCATGCTTATTGTTACTTTATATGTAAGCGATTAACTAAATTTTAGAGCTACACATGAATGACGTATGGTCTCTCATGCAAAGATTCCAAGACTTTTAAATGAAGCGCATGCAAAGCTTCTGTTGAAGAACAAAACGTGATATTAGAGGGAGTCAGATAATTTTGCACTAATTATCGTGGATTCGAAGTGGATTATCTAAAATACTTGCACGCTTTTCAGACCTTTTCAGGGTCAAGTATTCCGTCTATTCTACGTCTGTGTACATGTTCCGCTTTGTTTTTAGTGAAGGTGAATACGTGACAAGTCCCTCAAAGCACCAAACGGCCCTTCCTTCCTAAATGCAATTCTTGTGTATGGAAGAAGGAAGTAGTTGAAGGCCTACCCTTAAGGTGAAATTAATCTTACTCTTGCACAAATTTTTTCTTTGTGCCATTATTATGGCGTCACTTATCCACTCGGTAAACCAAAACAGCCTCTAATGTGTTGACAAAAGCCTCGTTTTCATTCCTGCGGTAGTTATTCAGTACCAATGTCAAAACACCCACTGCGAAACACGCGTCACTAAAGAGAATTGGAACCGTGAGAAGTGTATACAAGGAGACATATTTTATCCTACTTCACGTAAACATACTGATCGATACTGAACAAATGGGTTGTGGAAGCAGCTCTCAGCCTTTAAAGAAGGGTAAGCCGATTATTTATTGCTTTGTTAAGACTTTTTAAACCATTTAGATTCTTAAAATTCAGAGTTTTGTTTTGGTGAACGTGGTATTTTCACTGAGGTCTCCATACGTGACATCCTTACCCTATGTCTTGTAATTTCAGTTAAAAAGTTATTAAACGACAATTATTATCATGGTGCTACAGTAAATCATTTTCAGTGCGTGCGGTCCAATTATATATTGATGGATTAAACAGAGAATTACTTTGAGATCAAGCAAAACTTGATTTGTTAGATCTTTATCCCAGACTTCGTTACTTGTATACCTCTGTTGTCTTCTTGATTATCGTAGCAATATTTTTTCAAGCAGTCAAACAAGAAGCAAATAAGCGAGCAAAACACTTATCATTACTTGACTTACTTCTTAAACTGATGTTTTAGAGATCTGTTCGGGATTATAAAGGTCTATAGCTTTTGACTAGCATGCGTTGCAGCGTGTGAAGGCTGGATTATTTAGAATGTTAGCCAAGGTCTCGAAAAGAGCAGCTAACTATTTCAGCAAACTCACGAAAATAAATCAATTGCCTTAATTCACGGTATGACAAAATAACTTGAAAGATTATAGAGGAAGAGTTTAATATCGTGCTCCGATGCAAGAAACCGCAAATCGTTTTAATTTTAGTTTTGGATTGTTGATTTGATAATGATTAAACGTTCTAATTATTGATTAGTGTGATATCGAGTCAGTGGAGGTTATCGGAAGAATAATATTTATTCTGGAAATAACTGTACAACAACAAATTTTAAAACTTATTATAAATTGACCAATTGAACACACTTTCTCTTGAGCAAGCAATTTAGGGCGCATCATATTTAGTATTTTAATTATTTATTAGCTCATCAGTTAGCTTATAAACTAGGGCTGTTCAAGCTGTGCGATTTACTCGTTTCAATCCTCTCCAAGGGTTACTGATCAGAAGTTATAACAGATAACAGCTGGTCACCCAGGGAACGTATGGGATCACGTGGGGTGTGAATTGTGCGTCAAGTATAATTAGACCTTGATACAATGGGTGCTAACCACTGTAACCATGACAACCATAAAAACATCTTTACATTGCCTGCTCATACGTATCCATCCCCGATTACAATAGGAAAAAAATGATGTTTTCCAAAAAAATGTATCGACTGTAGACAGCGTTTTTAAAAACCTGTGTTTTCGCTGACCGTTATCACTGGACTGGACGTGTGAACTGAAGCTAGTCTTGCGAGGCCGTTTCGAAGTACAGTAAAACCCCATGACTAAGAACCTGGATTTTTTCCAAGTTAGCCTAAACAGGTTCTTATATAAATGGTAGTTAGCAAAAGTTTAGGCTATTTAGTTTCTTAAAAAGGTCCTTTTTTTCTGAAGAAAAAAATACATTATAGCTAGGAGTATTCAGTGGTTCAGCTTATTCCTCATATAAAATCTGCATCCTGACCAAATTAGAAGTTACCGGTGGTTCCTCTTTTCATGGTCATCTTTTACGTAAAGCATTGACCTCAAGAATTCCTACCTCAGAACATAACATACATTTATTGTAATTCCTTGTCGCGTTGCAATCAGCTCTAGCAGTTGAATATTCACTTAAATATCTTATTTCCCAAGTGTACAAAATCTTTTTCGCTTCAATTTTTAGGCCAAACAGGTTTTTATATGGAGGGTGCTTAACCGGCAAATTTTAGTCTAACAGGTTCTTAAAATCTATGTGAGCAGACGTCTCCTATATTTCCTTTGTTGAACGCGGAAAACGGATTGAAATTTTCTTTCAAGGAATTTCTTTGACAAAAACAATGACCACTCGGTTCACTGAAATGTTCAACTATTCAAGTTTACAAGAGCTCAGAAGCCGGTGACTCATATATTCAGTTCCTCGTTGCTTTTAATGTAGCAATAATCATTTGATAGCTTGATATATATAAAAATTAAGGCGAATCATTTCGACCAGCTAGAAGTTAAATAAGGTTTAAAGAGAATTTGACATTTTTATAGCTAAAGCGAAAACCGGCAATGAATTTTAGCAATTTGGAGGGTCTTCGGATTCGTCATGTTTTCTGAAATGAAACAAAAAAGACAGTACCAAACAATTAAAGTAAGATTATGTTTATTTTGACTATTAAACTGATTTTTTTGTGTTTTGTAGTATTTCGTGATATTGCCTGCTTACCAACACTGATTCAAACCTTACATTTCTTTAACGCAAAAACGGTCACACAGTTTTGCGGTATGGAATGTGTTCCTTTTCAATTCAAATGACGTCAAATTGTCCTTAACCTTTTGAATTGAAATTGGTAGGCATAAATTGCCTTATTATGACAAATAGCTATTGTACTGGTTTTAACAAGGATTTTTCATCTGTTGTGAACATAAGTAGTAACGGAAGGCAATTCAGTGAGCAATATTCAGTTCTAAAGTGGGCCCTTGTTGATGTCACGGACATTCCTTTCAGTAATAATTCTGTAAGAAATAGCTAGTCAGAGTAGTTTTCAGTAAAATTTACGTCTGATTCAAGGCAATCAGATATGATTTTCATTCGTTTTATTGCGCTCTGCTTTTTTACAACCACATCCTGCATGGAATGCTTCAGTACCCCTGTCACGCATAGCCTATTCCAAGACGTTCCGTAAGGAGAGCGCAGCTTTCAGATGGTGGGTAGCGAGTTAAATCTTCGGTTCTTCTTTCTTTCCTCGTCGATTTTTGTCGCACGTTCTACTGTCTGAACGGCAGAAACAGGCAATTTCACGCCTCACAATTATTCTGGTCTAGTTCTTTGCCTTTTGAGTAAGGGTTAAGCTTGGGACCATTAATTGAGGAATATGTTGTGGAACGCGGTACCGAAGAGCCGTTTATATCGGAAGGTTTTTAAATCCTATTGACCTTTCTTGCAGATCTATAAGGTAAAACACGACCCCGAAAGGTCATCTTTTCATAAATAATATCCTATGGTGGAGATTCTTGAACACATCTTTTTTCTGCCTTTTTTATGTAAAGGGACTATTGTTGTTACAGGTCAATTCTGTGCTGAAGTCATCATCTAGTGCCCTTTTTCAAAATGCTCCTGAAGAGATGTGACGAAGATATGAAACAAATTTTATTTGAGTTTTGCAGGCGTGCTGGAATGGCGTGAAAATCTCAACTTTTCCAAGTTTTTATTCATTTGCATCCTTGCTATCCGATGCAACCTGGACCACAGGAAGGGAACAGCCTTAAGGTCTAACTATAGTTTTAAATAACAAACCTGGAGCATTATTTTTGGAATTCAAATGAAATAAATTTAGTTTTTAGAAAGATAGCAAATAGTGTGACATAGGCCCTTGAAAAAACCCGACGTCAGCTAATTATTTTCATATACTGGGCACAAAACTATGGAAAACATAAGCCTACTTTTTGTCTGTTTGACCCCTCCCAGATACTCGTGCCCAGTCCCAAGTGACAGTAGCGGCCCAACAGCGAGCCGAAGCTGCGTACAGGCGTCAGCGAATGGCTCAAGAAAGAGCAGAGCAGACTGCGGTTTGGCGAGCTGAGATGGAAGTAGAGCGGGCTCGAATGCTCAAGGAAATGTCAGGTGGAGGTAGTAGGAGATCGTCATACTGTAAAGAACTGGAGGATTTGAAAGAAAGGGCTCCAGAAGGTAGGCTATTTTGCGAGAAAAATATTTACTGTCCAAAATAGTTGTAACATTTGGTCGATCAAAGTTGAAAATAGCTCAAACTGCACTTTTATAATTAACAACACTTGCTTGCTTATGTGTCACCGCAAATGTCAAACGCTTCTTATTCCGCGATCCTAATAAACTCCATGATGCAGGGCAGTATCATTAGTTGAAATTGCACGGTTATTTAAGAGGTTTTAATCTCTTTTATTGCAGTTTCTGATCACCTGAATGCTTATCTTCCCGACTACAGAGTTAGGACCAAGAACGCACGCAATTCTCTTCCTGTGAATAGATTCCCACATTCGACTGTAATATCTGAAAGGCGAGGGTCTAGAGATGAAAGAGAAAAGCGAGCATATTATCGACAAAAGGAAAAGGAGGAAGAAAAAAACGGAAATGACCATCGAAGGCTCAGCACTGGTGAAAAAATAGACCTGGATTTCTTACGGACAATATCAAATCGTTCGAGTCAAACTTCTCCAAGCAACGTTCAAATTGAGGAAAACGTCACAGTGGAAGAGAGGTATGGTGCTGAGTTCCCGAATACTAACACAGAGGTGATCGAAAAAGTGCCATTTCAAGGAAACGATGGAATGAGACGCGAGGAATCTAAGAAAAACGAGGAGGGAGTGATTGCCGAAAAGGCAGATGTCGGTACAGACGGTAAAGAACACGTGGCTAACAACCCAGTTGAAAGTTACGCCGACGTTACAGCGAAGAAAAACGAAATTGCGTCGTCGACTTACGAGCATTCACCGATGGTTGATGATATTACTGAGGATGGTGACCATGGCAACGTGGAAGGATTATCAGATACGGATACTAAAAATGTTAAGAAACGATTCAAACAAGAAAATGATGATAACAGCGTCAAAAGTGACGGTAACAAAAACTTTAGTGACATTTCAGTGGGTTTTGACGAAAAGCAAAACAAAATTTCTAACACAGTTGAGGAGGTACCCAAAAAACAAGAAGGAGGAGAAATCGTAGAGAAACATGAAGAAGAGGAGGAAGGCGAAGATTATAATCGAGAACAACAGAGAGTAGGAGATAAGGAAGACGAACAGGTACTGACGCCAGACCAAGGATCACAACAAAATAATGAAAAACAACAACAGCCAGAAAAAAAAGACAAACAAATTCATGTATATGAAGAGCAAGGAGACAAGGACAAAGAAAGAAACCACATGAATGAAACTGTTATTGAGACAACTATGGAAAAATCATCACCTAGTGGACGGCATAACGTAACGGCACGGGATGAGTATACACAGGGCATAAGTTCAAAAAATAATAATAGCTTACGAAACAGTGAAGCACTAGGTTTATGAAAAAGATAATGATTAAGAAGCACATCCTTTCCTATAATAATGCGCGAGTAGAGTTTGCTGATTTTAAAATAGTTTGAAATAAACTTGTCATCTCTAAGTTAATGTGCTCTAGTTAAAAGAAGCAAAATTCGGTTAGTAATTATTATTTTTTGCCTAAAATCAGAACCAATCAAAGAAAGACGAGATATACAATAGAGCCTCAAACTTCGTTCTCAGGGTCCTTTTCTACTCGGAGGCCGAGTAGGAGAGGACTCTGGAAACGAGGTTCTAGAACCCTCTCAACTCGAACTCTGAAGAGAAACGAAAAACAGTTCGAGTTAGCTGGATCGATTGAATGCTAATTGCTAATTAATAGTTATGGATTTTTCAGCCCTTCAGTGTATGGTAAAATGCAAATTTAACTTATTTTATCAGAAAGGGTAACATGATTATGCTTTTTGTGATAATACGTTATCTGTTCATTGCACCAATCAAAATCTAATTGCTGTAGTGTTAGTTTTAGTGGTTTTACCTACTATAAAACAAGAAGAGCTAATGAAATGGCATCCGAGTGGAGTTTCAAGGACTAGAATTCGAGTTAACGGGGTAAATTTCAGTGAAATTTTGATCAAGGGGAAGGACAGTGACAGCTCTAGCCAACCAAGAGACTACATGTAACCGCCTGAAGGGTGCTGGGAAAACTCGTGTGCGATCCAAGCCAGAATATTTTTTTCGGGTTTGCTTGTGTTTTCAGTGACTCGCTATCTATTTTCTACTTTAGTGCACAACGTAGATGTGTTATTTACTTAAACTTGAAATGCGCACGTTGATTCTACCGAAAACTATCCTGATGAAAGATTAGGTTAAAGGAAGATTAAGGGTTATTCAATTTTCATTCTTTAGATCTATATTAAAGAACTCTTTTATCGTACATTCAAAGGGCTTGATTTCTTGAATCAAAGGTATCGTTCTAAATGGGCTGTAGATGACGCATATTCGGATATCTTTGAAAACGGACATTATTTTGTCCGTTTTAGCCTTCCGTCCACACGCAAACATGGGGAGGGGGGGGGGGGGGGTGAATACGCCGGCTTATCGTTTTAGTGTGGACGGAAGAAAGCGTAGTTTTTGGGATGATATCAAAGCAACGGTCACGGAAAAGTCAGAGAAAAACCAAAATTTTTCAAGGTCAGGGAAAAGTCAGGGAACTCTGTTTTCCGGTTTATAGTTTAAGTTTTAAGTTTTCTTCAGACTTTCAAATGCATTTTCTTTCGGAAAAGATGAAAAGTATGCTGTAAAGGAAGCAAAGCGATCAATTTGACAATCTACGCCTGACACATGTAGTAGTTGTGGTCAGTGGTTTTCGTTGTGAATGCTTTCTTCCAAATTCCTTCTTCCTCTTTCAGCGAAAAGCGAAAAGAGGTGGAAAATTAAGAGAAAACTATCGATGGCCTGCAAAAAAAGCTCATCGATTGTTCTCATTAATAAAAGGTCATGAAAACTGTTTAAGGGTCAGTAGAAAGTCAGGGAAAGTTCAGGGAATTTTTAAACTTTCTGATGAGTGGCAACCCTGCAAGGAATGCTATCGTATTTTCTCGGTATTCGTGTTTTTGTGTGGACGGGCAAAAACGATTCGAATATACTAGCTTAAAAAGTGAAAAAAATATTCATTTTCAAAATATCCGGATACATGTGGACTAAGGCTCACTGAAAATAACGATGGAAAAAAATTATGAAACCACCCCTGCGTTCTGTGCTTGTATATTCATCCAATCTGGCAAAGCAAAGCCCTCCGACAGAGAAGTATCTGCTGTTTAAATTCATTGCATGCGGCTTGCCTTCAGAAAATCCTTTTGTTATAATAAGTAGTGTAGAGCCTATAAAGCCCTATATTAGGGGCGGATCCAGGATTTTCTTGGGAGGGGGTGCACCACTAACTACCATTTTTACGGCGTTTAACATAAATTCTTTAGCCTTGCCCCATGTTTTACTTCAACACCAATAAACCACCACTTTTTTTGGCAGAATAGTAGTTGTATTAGAACGCCGCTGGTCATCTCAGAGACGGGGGGAGGGTGCACACCCCCTGTACCCTCCCCTCTAGATCTGCCCTTGTGTATAGAGCGTTTTCACTTATCTGGTCAGCAGCTATGCAAATAAGCTATTTTCGACTTGTCCCAGACCTCTGCTTCGAAGTGCGAAGCCGTTAATTAATATAAAAGTGAATTTTTATTCTCATGCAAATACTGTAAAATTCTTTATCATGAGAAAAATTTTGCACGTAGCCTTTATTTGAAAGTGAGAGTTTTATGAACTCGGAAATGGCCTATTTTTATTAGAACATAGTAAACTAAGTTTAAGGTTACACCAACATCGCCGTAGTTCATTATTTCATTTAACAAAACTTTACGATGTACATGCATTTGTATGAACAGCCCGAAAATGCCTCGACTTGCCAAAGTCGAGCTACGACAGTGAAAACCCGCGATTTCCCAAGCTAGCCTAAACAGGTTCTTACACAAATGGTCATTAGCAAAAAATAAATTTAATCAGGCTATATAGGTTGTTATTTTCTGGAAAAAAAAGAGCATTGTAGCTATAAGTATTTAGTGATACTCAACTTATTCGTTATATAAAATTAATCTGTTTGCCAAATTAGTATTTTTTGTAAAAATGACTATGACAAGAAAGACTGAAGCACTGAATTGAAGTCGTTTTGCCCAAGTGTACAGAATTTCTTTTCATAGATTTTACAAAATAAGAACCTTTTTCAAATTTTAGGCTAAACAGGTTCTTGTACAGATAGGGTCTAACTGGCAAATTTTAGCCAATAACAGGTTCTTAAAAACCAGGTTCTCAGTCGCCGGTTTTTACTATATTCGGATACAACAGCGTCACGTGATACTAAAATTTACATACTAGAGTAGGGTAGGAAAATTGTCTATTGGTCTTGTCTTACAGGTTTCTCTATCGAGTACAATGAGCTGTAACGATAGCAGCTTGGCTCTCTTTGTTTTTCCCGCAGCGAAGACCCGTTTTGTCCTCTGGGGATAACGTTTGAAATAAAGTGGTCCCTGCAAATTTGTTAATTTATTAATATCTTCCAAAAATAATGAGCAAAATTTACAATTGCTGGTTTGTAATATACGAAGATTTGAGAAACTCGAAGAGCGAGTTTACAAGGGGGTTTCTAATTTCTTTACTGTGTTTACTTTGAAGGTTTTGGATAACTGGCCTAAGTCACAAAATGGCAAGTAAATTATTTTTTGTCAGATTTACGACAATTATTGAACATAGGTTTGTTTTACATTTCGCCATGAATTATTGATATTTTCGTACAGCTACTAAAAATTGCTCAATAATTAGAATGAAAACATCGAATGCACACTTTCAAGTTTGATATCTGCCAGAAGTTAGGCAAATTTTTGAACGTCGACGGTCGTGCTACAAAATGTAAGTTTGTCATTAGGGTTCTTTTCATTTCTATAACTCGCAACTCACTTTTTTAGTACGACAGGTATGGGGTATCATGTTTTTCTCAATTTTGACAAAATGTTTTTTTTCTTGATTACGGTGGTAAAGCTTTCCTTATTTATATCATGGACAGGATGCTTTACAACTGGTACGTTTGCTTCCGCCTTTTGGTTATTATATAAATAATAACCAAAAGACCAGATAAACTTGTATGCAAACAAGTTCATTGCGATTTAGTTAGGCTGTATTGACTTTTAAACTAAAAAAATTATTTGTATTTTAGATGCTGTCAGATGTTATTGGCTAAATGAAAATATATTCAACAGGACTGGAACAGAAGCGGGTGGTATACTGTTGCCTTTGTACCGCCGTACCGTGTAACTAATAAATTGCGATGGATGTGAAAGATATTTTTCTTCAAGAGCTACAAGTCGATAGCATTCATCTATCCGTTGACAAAGCACAACATAAGCTATTCACCGCGATTAAGAAAGGAGATTTAGATAAAGTAAGGGGCATTTTAAGTTCCTTTCCAGAAAAATACGACGTTGATCGTCTATACGATTCTGGTAAAACCGTTTTACAAGTGGCAGCAGAGATAAAGGATGTTTCCGTTGGAAGCCACATGGTTAGAGTCTTATTGAATGGCGGGGCTAGCCTAGAAGTTGGTTTGCTACAAGCGGTACATGATGGTGACGCAAAAACCGTGCGGATTCTGCTTCAGTTCAATGCAAGCCACTCCAAGCCATCAAAGCGTTCGTTTTCCTTTCAAGGTGAAACCGCCTATGTAACCCCGCTGATCCTTGCGGCCTGTTTGCAGAATTTTCAACTTATCAAGCTGCTGTTGGATCATGGATTCACCATAAGCGACCCAAATATCTGGTGTACCAAACGTTCTAACGAAACAGCTGGCGAAAAGTTTGGCCCATCTGTATATCGTTTAAACAGATACCGCGCTCTTGCCAGTCCCATGTTTATAGGCGCGTCATTTCTTCAGAACGTACAGAGTGGTCCGGACCCCATTCACCGAGCATGCGCTATGAGCAAAGAACTTCGGGACACAGCTGAACAAGAATACGAGTTCAGTAATGAGTATGTTGAGCTTAGTGATGGCTGTGAAGGATTCGCTGTAGGACTCTTGAATGAATGTCGCACAATGGAAGAAATAAGATGCGTGATGCAGACAAAAATCAAAGGAGAATTGCTCCCAAATGCCGAGGAAAATGTCTTAAATATGCTAGAATTTGCTATTTCTACAACAAATAGAAAGGTATGTGAGACATTATTGTTTTTTACCTTAATACGTTCGTCACTTCATTATCCAGTTAGATGAGTTATACTCTCATGACTGGCTCATCCAGTAGGAAAAGTCTTGTAGGGTGTAATTAACATGACAGTCTGTACACACAGCAGGGGGGCCACAGGTTTCAATTTGCTTCTCTTTAATTTAGTTTTGATACTCGAGGCGGCACATTGTGTATCCAGCTTACTATTTCATCGTCATCATCATTGTGGCTTGTAACAAATGTCAGCTATGATGAATAGCTTACGAGGATTTAAAAGTTTAACGGTCAATGCAACACCGATATCACGGCAATTAGAGCCGCTGTTGGCAGTTTTACATTTTTTTTTTCATATTGCAGTTTGTCAGTCATCCTTTCAGCCAGCTGATTTTAAACACAGAAGTCTACAGAAATGTTCCGTTCCTGGAGAAAAGTGCCTTGAAACAAGCTATGCTAATACTTCTTACAATCGTGCTGTATCCGTTGGTGTTTATAGTTTGGCTTGCTTTTGAAAGCTGCTTTCCAAGACATGAAGTGTCCAGAATGTTCCATTCCCCCTGTGCAAAGTTCCTCATCTTCTGTGGTTCTCACCAAACTTTTCTTGTCCTACTGGCTGTCACATCATTCCACTCTGCCTTTCTTGGGTACACAATTGTTGGTAAGAGAAAAAGAGGAGAATAACTGTAGTATGGTTTGAATGCAATAATCGAAATCTAATATTTTTAAACAAAATTTGGTACTAAGCTTGTACCAAGTCTTCTTTGCAAAAACCAGTTGCTCAAATTGAAATTAACAATTTATTGTAACCGCAAAATAAACAGTTTGTACAGTTAAGCAGAACTGAAGAAAATTGTAGGCGCTTATCTATTTTTCTTTTGTTTCTTGAGAGACGAATCTCGCCTTCAATTGGCGAATGACTAAACCGTTCGAACAAACACGGTAACATTGTGCAATTTGGCACCTTAGCCTCAGAGCTAAGAAGAATTCTTGACAAGATCGAAAGTTTGCTTTGCGAATCTAAAAATTTCACATGAGTAGAAAGCTGAAAGATTGTTTGATTATATGGTTCTTTTATTTCTTTTGGTATTCTATCCTTTAGATTGGGCAGTTTTTGTATTTGTCATCGGTTACCTCGTAGACATTGTTAAAGACATTCTCCAACAAGGAAGATCTCGCTTCTTTTCTTACTACTGGAACTTTCTGGCTGTAGTGTCAACTACGCTATTTGTTATTCACTACATCATTTGGTGGACAAGCCGAGTGGCCCTGGACAACACTCTGCATTCTGTTGAATGGTCGAAACACGCCGAAAATCGTTCTTACTCTGTGATGTTAACTTCCGAAAGCTTTATGGCCCTAGCAATCCTTATCGCCTTTACCCGTAACTTCTCGTTCATTCAAGCAAGTTCTAGCACCGGTCCACTGCTACATGCATTCATTCAAATGCTAATAGATGTGGCTAAGTTCTTTTTGTATTTTGTTTTTGTTTTTCTGGCATTTGCTGTGAGCTTCACCAAGTTGTACTTGCAGTATCAGAAAGCTAGAGAATATTTCCTTCAGAGTCAGGGCGGAACAAATCAAACAATTCCTCTGGACCTAGAGAGGTATGATCGATGTATAACGCTCCGTCCCCTTGTCGTGATCATTAAAGGTTGCATGTGCTTTGTCTAAATCACACTTTACCAAAAAAAATGGTTTAAAAAGGATATGATAGGAGTGTGTGGATCTTGAAAAGGTATGAAAAAAACTGAAGAATTTGTTTTTGCTTTACCTTTTAGATTCTCACATCAGACTATATAGTTGACTTGACACGGGCATCTACAATGATGGGCAAAAGTCTTGGGACACATTAGCATTTGTGGGGCATTTTTCAATCCTGCATGCCTATCTCCTCCCCCAACCCCACAAACAAGGTTGGACGCGTATAACCAAGTTTCAACATTGTATAGGATGGGGGGGGGGGGGGGGGGGGGGAAGGAGAACAGCAAGAAATGTTGAAAAAGGATGCGCCAAGAAATAAAAAAAAAAAATTGTGAATACTGCATTACTGTCCCAAGGACTTTTGTCAAAATTGAAGACATAAGTTTTGAATTTCACCGTGGCCATTTAAGATTTTTTATACTTCGCACTATTTCCACTTGCAGATTTGGAAGCAGTATGAACACAATCTTTTGGACGCTGTTTGGTCAAATAGACGAGAGTAGTTTCAAAATCAACGAGTCAGGTTACGGTGCCATATGGAAAACAGGGTTGACCCTGTTTGGTGCGTTCAACATTGTAGCTGTCCTTGTGGCTCTTAATATGCTGATTGCAATACTCAACCAGCGCTATACGAGTGTAACGGTTAGTATATTGATATCAGTTCCCTTTTGAAAGTATCTCAAGGTCAAATGGCCTGAGAAAACAGCCAATATTTCAGTCGCGATGCCAACACTGGTTTTCCCGCGTGCAGGAGCAAGGGTGGTACAGTGGTGAGAGCACTCATCTTCCACCAGTGTGACCCGGGTTCAAATCCCGGTGCTGACGCCATCTGTGGGTTGAGTTTGTTGCTGGTTCTCTCCTTTGCTCCGAGAGGTTTTTCTCCGGGTACTCCTCCAGTTTTCCCCTCTCGATCTGGAACGCACGGACACATTTAAAGGAGTTCATACGAACTCACAAGTGCCCCGTGTGTAAACAAATTACAATTTACAATTTTACGAATGGCGTCTGAGAAAAAGAAAATGCACTTTATTTCAGTGTCAATGCATTTAGCCCAAAGTACTAATTGGGGACAGCATGTTTACGTCTGCTACCGGAGATGGGAGCGCCACTTCATGTGATCATCCGAGCCATGCGAAAGTCTAACTGTTTGCCAGCCAAAAGATATTTTAAGACACTGAGTATTGATCGGGCCCTAGGAATCGAACCTTCGGCATCCCGCTTTGAAGTTAAACGAGCGCAGAAATTCCATACTGAGGACATCACTACCCACATCGGGGTAGTACTTCTGATTGATCATGCCGCCTGGTAAATTTGCTTCAACCAATCAGAAGCACTACCCAGATCTGGGTAGTGACGCGTCATCAGTATGGAATTTCTGCGCTCGTTTCTCAGACGTCATTTGGCAGGGAAACCAGTGGTGGCATCGTGGAATGTCGGGTGTTTTCTCAGGCTAAAGGTCGAACTGATACCCAATACTAGCAGATTAGTGAAACACTTTACCGATTAGTGACAAAGTCGGATAAGTGGCAAACCTTTTGGGATAGAGATTCATCATACATTCGAGCAACTCCAAGTGGACATTTGCGTAATACAGGCACTTCTCTCAGTCCCAAACATCCAAAACTTCAGACAAACCTTAACCTCTTTGTAATGCGGACACTTGGCTAAGTTTCCATAGTATCCGTACTACATCGCCAAAAACAAACAAACAAACAGAAAAGAAAAGGAAAATGAATCAAGTCGCTCAGTAACTCGTAAAACTGGTAAACCAGACCGATGATATTTTAAAAAGAAAACGCGCCTTTGTATCTCCGGATGTGCGCATGCTCAATGACCTTATATTTTCTTCACTCATCTACACTTTATTTTAGGTTTAACTGAATTGCTTATAACCTCGGAAAAGACGCTTTGTGATAAATTATGCAGAAGTTGTATGGGGTACTTCATGAGCAAACCTTGAGTATATCCTCACAATCGATCCCAATAGCCCACTTTCGATATATCAGAATTCTAACATGGCTCCGTGGCTTAATGAATTGAGTACATTGTCTCGTTTTCCCAGAGGAGACTTGAACACAAAGAAAACCAAAACCAAATACAGAAATATGTCTAGAAACTTTTTTCCTGTGTTTGCATATCCTAACATAAACACTCGAGGGGTTGGGAGAATTCTCGACAGTTACGCAAACCCTCGACTTCGTCTCGGGTTTGCATAACTGTCTCGAATTCTCCCAACCCCTCTCGTGTTTATATCAGGCTATGCAAACACGGAAAGCGTTTTCTATTGCTTAAAGGCCCATGTTCACCCAAACAGCTTTGCGCGCTTGTGTTTTTGTTTTGAAACTATTCTTTTGTCAAATGCAGTGTTTTGATTGGCTTCCACTTTTGAGGAGCGTTGCCTGACCATATTAAAAACGACTGCGAGGGAGATTAGCTTTTTTCAAGCTTGACCGAAGCTTAACAGAGACAGTATCAAAGAGGCCATTAAGACTTAAATTCTTTTCCAGATGGAGGAAGATATATCGCCGACTTCGTTAAATGTCAACGGAGAAAGCAGTTCAAAATTTAAACTGGTAGTGAATGCGTATGCATGCTTTGTCGAGTCCGATGAACGCAATGAAGGTCATAAAATTACGAAATGTCTAAGCACCAGGTGAGATTTTCCAGAAGCCCGTTTCGACTGTGAAATGTTTTCATTGCTCAATCTATTATTTTGTGCTAATTCTTAGGAGGCTTAGGTATGTGTTCTCGAAAGAATAAGCGAGAAGTTGTGTTTGCAAAGCGTCGAGTCAGCACTGCTTGCAGTCTTGTCGCTGTATAATAATCGCTGTGTTACAGTTTCTTTAGGTTTGGCTAAGGACTGGTTTGCGAATAATAGTTCTCGCTACTTTAGAGCGATACACCAGACAATCAGTTTACGTTAAGGATATCACTCGCTTCATAGGTTAAATTAAATAAAGCATTGTTCATGTTAGATTGACTCGCTTGTATTGCTTTCAACTGATTTCAACGGGACCTTTGTTTACAATTGAACATCAACATTCGATGTAGAAGGAACTCGGCAAACACGCTGTCTGTAGAATTTGCAGCCAAGAGCTTCTTTCCCATCTCTCAAGAGATTAAAAAAACGGATCCACGGAGACGAATGTACTTCGAAGACCCCAGTCGATGCGGTCTTCCAACCGTACGCTTCGATGGCGCCGCCATCGAAAGCACTGCAGTGTGAAACAAACACTCTCAGAAACAAAAAGACTCGATACCAGACCAAAATATTCAGAAAGATGTAAAGAAAAATACCAAAAGCACCTGTTTAGACTTTCTTTTAAACCAAATTTTGCGAACTGTGGAAGATTAACAAGGATTGACTCTACACACTGAAGGCAGCGATTTTCAACTACGCGAAATGTTTTTTTCTTGAGTACAGGGCGCGCAATGTATCTAGGGTGAACATGGGCCTTTAAACATCGAACGTGGGCTATGCTTGGTTAAATAAATGAGTCGAGGCTTGGCAGGAATGCGCCTTGCTTCCGATTCGAAATATGAATTTAAGTTCTGGACATCGAGGAATAATTGATAAGGTTCTGATATGACTTTTAAATGGTTTACAGCAAAACTTGGACACCGAGTGGAAGTTCACAAGAACAAAGCTGTGGCTAAACTGGATTTACAAGAAAGGTGTTCTTCCACCGCCATTTAACATCCTGTACGTTCTTCTTCCCGTACGGTGGATCATTAAACGTCTACTCACTATGTGCATTCCTGCTGCCATCTTGGTTAGTAATGAGTTTCTTAGCGGCAAGATTAAATAAAAAATTTTTTTTACCACAACTGGAACTATGTTTATAGATTTATCTACTTTGCTCATTGCTTATAGTGTGTCATCTATTAATTTAACTCTGGTCTACGACTCAAACAGTTTTCTTTAACGATTTAGCTATTTTTCAAGAAGATGATAAAAAAGAACCCTGGGACAACATTGAAAGTTAAAAAGATGGATGAGCAGCAGGTATCAAAACTGTTATTGTTACCAACATAGTCGCATACCTTTGAAGCAAAAAAAGTGCTCAAATTTTCTCTAATAACACACGGATTTAACAGAGACGCTGCGACTTAAAATGAGATAAATACGGCGGGGCTTGGTATCTTGAAGAAAACACGATCTTTTCTCGGAATGAAGATTGATGTGAACTGCGGAAACACAAATTTAAACGTAGACATGATCGTCGCAGATGTGATAGCAATTTGAGAGAAAAAAAATCAGAGGTACTTTTTGTTCAAGAAAAAAGCTGAAAAGTAGCAATTTAAACAAGCTTTAAAATGTTAAAGGTTTCTTTTTTTTCTTTTTTGTTAGAGGAGAGAAGTGATAAGACATCTTTGCTTGAGATACTTGGCCAAGAAATCCCGTTATTCTGAGATTGAACACAAGAGGAGGGACTCAGAGGATGTGAACGACAACAAAGCTACCTTGAGACACAACACGAACGCAAAGCAAATGTCAAAGGAGATTGACACCATGGATACATCATCTAAGCTCGTGATAAAGAGAAACGGGGGAGCCAAAATGTAGCCTTGTTCAAGTTTACCATACGTGGGTTGAGTTTGCTTTTGTTATATGTGGGTCACCAATTACGGGTTGAGTTTGTTGTTGGTTCTTTTCCTTGCTTCGAGCCGAGAGATTTTTCTCCGGGTATTCTGGTTTTTCCATCTCCTCAAAAACCAAAATTTCTCAGATTGCAGTGCTAGACGAAGAGTTATTTCGTGGATATGCTACCACTAGATAATATTATTTTGTTTATTTATTTATTCTTTTACCATCAGGCTAAACTACAACAATATGATTTTTTTAAACTGATCTTTTAGTTCACTTGAAATCGTGACCGCGAAAAATGTAGGCCCGATCATTTTTTTAATAACCTTCAAATGTATTTAATCAGAACAAAGTTCGTTCTTTTGATTTAGTTTGATTTTCCAAAGAATGTTGGCATCAAAAAAATATTTGATGAGTATGTCAAAGATGTTGATGTTGTTAATGATATCTTACATTCATGTGCTATATACTTTAATCCTTAGATCAGACTTACGTTCGTTTAGAAAGGTGAAAATGTAACATGGATTTTTCAAGCTCGTTTGAAAGAAGAGAAATCATGAAAACTATCCAAAAAACCAATGCTTCTTGTGAATCATTCCCTCAAGTACTAACTTGGCCCAACAGATATGAATTTTTTGAAATGAAATTTAAATCTAAGTTTATACTTTGTAATCACATGTGAATTATGAGAGTGGAGCTGGTGCTTGAGGAAGAGCTTTGCACTCGCCTCGACATTAAGGGGGCTGAACACAGTTTGTTAGGTTGTGGATCGCTACCATTTAATGGGGTGTTATTTGAGACTTTTTGCGGATAACAAGCTCAAGTTTGGCACAAGCAAACTCAGATTTTTATAAGACATGACATTCGATAGGTTTAAGTGAGATTTTGATCGTTTCCATGGTAACATGGACGATTGAAAACAAGCCCTACATTAGGAATTTAGTTGGTTTACGCAAATATCCTGTCATTAGCTTTTTTATAAATTTGCACACAGCTTACAATTAGTAACCCTTGTGTTTTAAAAGCCACCTAACCAAATTGTATCCAATATAGTTTTTGAAATTTTCACAAAATAGCTTTTATGAAAGTCTTGATTGTATCACAAAATTTCTTTGTTCAAAATTTATTTCTAGGCTGAAGTGCGATATGAACAGGATTTCTGCCAAATTTTGAAATCTTGCTTATGAAAGACAACAAAACAAGTGCTCTCACATTTCACATTCCACTAACATTCCTAAGTACGCATGCGCACCACCTATTGTTGGTTTTCACATGACGTCACTAAAATTCAAACTAAAAAACTATCCATCCTACCGAGATTTTACTTTCACGATGCATTAGAGCAACTGAAAACTAATTGTCAAACAAATTTTCGCTTCAAAAGGGTTCTTGGTTTTGTGATAGAGTACGCTTGAACTTCCAAGCTTTTTTGTGACGCGGCATTTACATGACGGCCAAGAGAGCTGTCATGTAGGTTAAAAAAATGACTTATTTCAGGAAATTTTGCCATCTAAACAGTTCATGTAATGGAAAAAGTATTATCTTAATGTTTATGAGTTTCTCAAGAATAAATTCACGCTTTTTGTAGCAAAACTCGGTAACAGATGTTTCTGTTGGTTTCCGTCCGCCATGTTGGAGCTCATCCAGGTGAGCACCAGCATGGTGTCTCCATACAAATCTCTATAAATTTGGGTAAAACATTTCCTCGGATATCTCGTATACGAAATATTCCTCTGACCTGAATCTTGGCGAGGGTCTTTGCATATGTACCTCCTTTCATTTTCCAGATTCTGGATTTTAAGTATTGAATGGTTATGATTTTGATTTTCATCTATTTTGAATGGCGTGACACTGAAAACCAGCAATTTAAGGTCACATAACAAATTTATATTGAACTCTTTTTTTTAACATGTCCTGGCACTTTTTTCTTTACAAGCTTATTGGTTGCACAACTCCTCATGATAAACATGTTAAAATGCACAATAAAGGGATAAATCAGTTCTATAGAAACTGTTTTCAGCCACCTCACTGGCACCTGAACACGGAATTTTAAACTCAAAGGTGCCTAACGGCTAAGGCCTAATGAGGTTGACGAGCTCTGCCTGGGTGGTATGGCTGTATGTATGCTAAAAGATGGATTCTACTGCCGAGTTTCACTAGCCAAGAATGATTATTGCTCGACTCGCGACCACGTCACATAGTGATAAATTCAATATGGTGGAAATGGTTCTTTGTTTGTTTATTCCCAGGGATAGAAAAGAAAAATTCACATAGTTTTCTTACTGGCGGCAAGAGATATCCGGTGTAGTGTAAATATAGCCTAAAACTAACGGTTTCCAGTTTTGTTAGCGACAAGATGACAACTTCTTCAGCCTGCACATGCACGAAAACAGTCCGGGAGTTTCCTGCTCTTCGATTGGCCGGCTTTGAGAAACCCTGCAGCTGTTATTTATCCATAATACGATAATGCACCTATCAATGTTAAGCCCCAGGGTGGGGGGGGGGGGGGGGGGCGGGGCGGGCTACCCACGGGAAATTGACTGAGCGTGCCTTCCCCAGGGTCGGGAATTTGACATGGCTGCCATCTTGGAAGACCGAGAGAAACTGGAAATGAGTGACCTGCCATCTTGGTAATACCCAGAAGTCACCAGAGGTAAATGACCTCTGCTTTTCTTGAAAGTAACAAGACAACATGAGCGAAAGAATGGTGAGGAAATCTGTTTTATTTTTCGGTATATATGAACCATCACTTCTTTCATTGTATGATCGAATGTTTATAAATAGAAGAGTCTTCGTTCCTTCCGTTTCTGTTTCTATGTGAGGTTGTAAAAGACATATCCTTTCCAACCTGTCAATTATTAAGTCCTAACTCTGTTAGAAAAAGTTACCCCAGAGGCGGGAAATTGACATTTAGTAGGTGCCCGAGGGTGGGGAATTTGACACTGGCTGCCATTAAAATGTCAAATTCCCCTGGGTCTGCCCGCCCCCCCCACCCTGGGGCTTAACATTGATAGGTGCATAAAATACACACACAACGTAACAGAATAAAGCGCTGCGGATACATTGGAATACATTGAAATAAATGCAGCATGAGTTTGAGCAGAAACTAGGGAAAAATAATCCGAAAATATCAACGAATAAATCATTCGACAGCAGAGCAATGTTTTGAGCAATTCTTAGTGTTAATTCGATTGACTAACGGTTTAGTTTTATAAGAATTATCAGGTTCTGGAGATATTTTCCCCGAAGAACCGGGAGTCCTCGGCTTGTCTCGCCTTTTAAAAATTCTAGGGACTTACTTATCGCTGACTTCTGCTCCCCAACGATTTCTCAGACAACAGACCTTTTTAGCTTGTATGTTTTGTTTTCCCAATTCAGACCACGCGATTTTCACCATGGAATTGCCACTTATTACGTATACCTATACACTGGATGTACGTGAATAAGACGACATTTGAAAGAAAAAAACAGTTCTATGGCGTACCAATCACGTGGTCTGAAAAAAAAGGCAAATTCCCTGGAGAACATCACGTGGTCTGAATTGGGAAAACAAAACATACAAGGTAAAAAGGTCTATTATGTAGCGTATGCATTGTATTAGTAAAACATGACAGCACTGAGAAATTTCAGCAAAAAATAAAATAACAATTTTGACTGGACTTGATTTCCTTTAGGAAAAGTGGGGTAAGCTTTTTTTCCTCAAAAAATATTTATTAGCCGTCTAATCGAATTCGCTTATATTATTGGTCATTTTTATGAATGGTAGCTGCTGGTCGTTTCTCAAAGTTTCGTAGCGGTAGCATTAAAACCGCCATAGAACACTGCGATTGAAATACCAACGGAGTCACCCTTAACATGGTTTTACACGGGACGATTCGCAACGATGATTTTTTGCGCAACACAGTACCATTAACACAGCATTGCAATGTTGGAACAATGTTGCTACCATTTAAATAAATGTCGCAGCAATGTTGCGCTAAAAATCGTCGTTGAGAATCGTCCCGTGTAACATCACCTTTATGAGCAGCCGAAAAATGTTCTTATCCTCGGAGAAAATATGAAGATGTTTTGCTTGAAAACTTGAAGGCCAGCCCACACAAACTAGTCAGCTTCAAACCATTCTGTCTGGCATGTAGACAGGCAAGTTTTTTGAGAGGAAAAGAGCACGATTAATTTCCAACCAAGAACGCACTTAATTTAAGTCGTTTCCTTGGAGCTTGAAACCGATCCCAAGAATTTCTTTCTGTAAACATGAAGGTGGAGCTCGTCGAACTAACATTCCTTAAGGATACAATAATCTAGTCTTGCTGAAGTATCAGTTGAGTAAAAAAAATTTGTCATTTCTCGGCTTGATGCGCTCGATGCGGTTTGCAGGCCCCTAAAATGTACCGTGACCACTGAAACGGCAGTCGTTTTAGATTTTGGCATGCACCCTTAGCAATGGACTGTCCACAAAACGTTTCTTTTGCCAGCAGATAATTAATCCCCCGCGGCTTTTATTTTCATTAGCGCGCTCCAAGAATCCCCAATGAGAAGTTGGAAGGTCTGTGAGCAGGTTACCTGAGCCCAATCAGTTAGAAAATTTACCTCCTTAAAATAACGTGCAGCCCTTTAGTTTTTCTCAAGAAAGTACCCCCGAGGGGTTTTCTGAGAAATAAGATATCAGATAGATGAGACCAACCTTCGAAAGTTCTTGTGCCGTTCAATTTAGTTCTGCGGCGTTGTTCTCCATTTGGCCTGAAAACGAGGGTTTGTTAACTAGGGATCAGAAGGTAAATGTTTTTCTTATTATAGCAGGTTTACTGAATGAATGTACTTATTTCGATGATCAAAATTAATTGGCTGCGACGAGTGTTTAAAGAAGATTTTACTTATCTAGGATAGGAATATGTAACTGCAGAAAGCTTAAATCTCATCGTTGAGCTTTGAAAACAATACTTCAAAACAGTACTATTCTAACAATCAATAAATTCAACGCAGCGGTAGGTTGAATATTTGCGGAAACCTTGGGTGAGCTCGAATTGGCCCTGAATCGCTTTCAAAGCTCTTGTTAACAAAAGTGTGTCCTCCTTTTATTTCAAATCCTAAATCAACTTTTATCATTCAAACTGACAACTCGTTCAAAACTCATTTTGACATGTTGGTCGCTAGCACCTCAAATTTGCGTTCAAGTTGCTCAGTTGCCCATGAACTCTTATCCCACAGCTGGCATTTTTCTCATTTAAAACCGTCCCACAAAAAGAAAGAAAAAGAATTGCTTGAGAAGAGTTTCACTTTGTCTTAATTCGTCCGCAACGCGAATATAATGGGAACTGAAAATAATATCTTACAGAATTGCAAATTGGTGAAACATTTTTTTGACTTAATTTATCCTTTGCCATAGTTACTTGTTGTCACTTGAAAATGGAAGTTTTTGTTTTTTCGTGTTTTCTTGGTTAATTTATTCAATTAGAATTTCTCTTAAGATAAAGATTTGCATGATAATCCAAGGGTTTTTGTCATACGCCATTTGCACATGTCCCATAATGCACCTTATTTGCCCTCCAAAATTTTGCTTAAGCTCTGTTTTTCATTTCTCTTGGGTATTCAAGCCGTCCCAAGAGAAATTGAAACAAGGCTTATGGAAATTTTTTGGACGCAAATATGGTGCATTATGAGAGATGTACAAGTGGCGTATTTCAGAGGCGTCTGGATAGAATTTATGTTGAATATACCATTTTCATCTCATCTAAATTACAAAATGGTTGAACGTTTTCTACAAATGTCATGTTAATGAGTACTCTATATATCTGACTCGATTTGCTAAATCATGGCTTTAGAAATTTCTTTCGTATACCTTTACCGTGTCTTGTTGAGCATGATTATCGTTACTATTTATTATTTTTTTAATCGAATATTTACTGAATAGAGTATATCATGAGTTTCTCACTGGCTATTAACCTACCCCCCTACCCCCGCCAAAAAATAAGCTTTTCATAAGTTCCCATAATTCTCTCTTTCAGTGTCAGCTTGAAACCAGCGAATTAGACTGAACTCGTCTATCGTAGTGGGTTGTCTTAGAGAGTTTTTGGCTGCATTGAGCAAAGTTTTGCGGAGAGTATCGTTAAGCATTATGAAGGAACAATTCTCACGATTGGCAAAGTCTGCTGCGTCCAATTCCTTCTCGTCCAATACCTTCACCCGCCGCTTGGTTAGCTCAGTTGGAAGAGCGCCGGTCTGCCGAGCGGGAGGTCGCGGGTTCAAACCGCGTCCGGAACAACACTCAGGGTCTTTAAATAACTGAGAAGAAAGTGCTGCCTTTCTAATGACATCTGCAAATGGTTAGACTTTCTAGTCTTCTCGGATAAGACGAAAAACCGTAGGTCCCGTCTCACAGCACTTTCATTGATTTGTTCTTGTGGGACGTAAAAGAACCCACATCACTATTCGAAAAGAGTAGGGGTCGTTGACCCCGGTGGTGTAGCCAACCTTTACGGGTTGTGGGGTTGGTTAGGGAAGGCACCTCGCATGGGACCTGAATCCCGTTCGTGCACATTCCCTCTGGGCAGGGTTGCGTCCAGAAAAGCTGGTAAATAAATAAATAAGTATTTCGTCTCAATTGTTGTGAAAGACTGATTCCGGGCTTGAGACGGAAAGATTGGATATTGGGAGCTTTATTGTTGGCAGTACAGTCTTTGGCCTCAGAAAGTAGGTTATAGGAGTGAAAACTATTCGGGGAGATCGAAATTACTGCTGATTTCTGACCAGGCCTAAGACTTAATTACATGACAAAACCGCTGTTTTACATCCGGGATCTTGAATAAATCGACTGTTTGAGTTTGCATGCGACGATTATGTGGAGAAAGCGAGGGTTTTTCCAAGTAATTTTACTATGTTCCACCATGTTGAATGTGGAAATATTATGTGCGGTTTTCGGAAGTGTTGAATTTGCCTCGAAAGTGATTTATTATGTGATTTACGGAAGGCGTTAACGGACAATGTTTGTGGTTGGGATGGGTGAGGACAAAAAATGGACCCGGGGTCCTTGGACCCCCATTTTGGACCGGCCCCATGGACCACTTATCTGGACCAGGTCCATGGACGCCATGTAATGGACCGGCTCCATGGACACTTTTTGTTTAAGAAGGAGTTGAAAGTAGAAATGATGAATAAACATTATGGCCAGCTTCAACCCACAAAACTTGTCCAAAAAAATAAGGTTTGAAGGTGTTGTTAATCGATATTTACAAATGGAAATAAGAATCTCTATTTCCATTTTTTCAACCCCTGAAGAAGGTTTGTCCTCAAACCGACATATTAGGCAATTTGTTTAAATATATATTGTTTTGTTTTATCCTTTTGTTTACTTCTTCATCGCCTTGATCAGTTTGCCGTTGTATATTTTTCGATAAATAAACACACTGCAAACAAAGTGAATAACAATCCCGATACAGAGCTCAAAACAACTTTTTGACAGTGGCCGGTCAACAAATTTTTGCTCGGTCATCTCTGGACCGGTAAAATATTAATTATTTTAAAGTAACAGCTAATTAAGACAAAAATATTCATGTGTATACACCATGTACATTTATTATTCTAGTTATTTATTGAAAGCCGTCTACTTAACCGGTCAAAATGACTGGCCAACTTAGACCTTGTCACGGAGTTTGCCACTAAAACTATACAAGAGAGAATGAGCTATTCTCTCTTGCATCTTGCTTATTGTTCATTTTTCCTTTTTTAATTTTTTGAGGGGGGCATGGACCCGGTCGAAAATGGTGGGGGAGGGGGTCCATATTTTGTCCTCCCCCGGTTGAGAATTCTTTATGCCAAGCGTAAAAACAATTCCTGAGTGTTTAGTTTAGGCGATTTTGTCTTAGAAAGCCTATTCGTTGCTCTAAGATGGTGGATTCTTAATGTGTTTTCGGCAGACACTTAGATATGGGCCTCATGGTTTGAATGACTAAAAGGTTATAATTTCTAAACGTTTCAAATGTTGTTTACCGTCTAGAGGTTCTAGTTTCCATACGACGTAGATGTCAAATCAGGTTAAAATGCAATTGAAATTTCTTTAGCCACGTTTTAGCAAATCCAGACAGATATAAAACGGTCATTCTGAATTCGCTTTTCATCGTTTTAGTGTTTCAGCCTCGGTATTTTTCCCAGAGGCTGAATTCAAATTCGTCCTCTGACTTTCATATGATTTAAGACCAGTAATAGTTAACACTACAGCTGCCCCCGCTCTGTACATTGTTGTTCAATAATATTCTTGGTCGATGTGGAGTAGCTCTTTGAAATATACCGATTCATAAATAGGATTTTCACACATATTCCATATAATAGGTGCAGATACGAAAAAGGAAACACACACGGTTCCATGCACGCACAAAAAATACTGGGAAGGTCACACTACTACACTACTGAATCACGTTGAGAATAGAGATAGTTTCGGTAGTAAAAATGTCTCGGTTAAGAGAAAAAAACAATTCTAAACAGCGACGACATATAGAAATTCAAATCTCAAAAGATACTTCAAACACTTGCCCGGTACAGCGACATCGTTAAGATCACGGATATGAGCGAATTAACCCTCGTGACGCGTGCCCCCAAAATTTCTTTCACAACGCAGACAATGTGAGGTATGTCCAACTCTGTTTTCAAGACCTTTGCCGATGAGCGTCTATTTAGTAGCAACCTCTTTTATTTCATTTTCCCCTAGCTATCGCTTTGGGGTAACTGTCAAGGGAAACTCTATTGTTCTCTAAGGGTCTGTTTACATGGAGGTGGGGTACCCCGGATAGGTGAGGTAACCCGCCTGTCCATTAACCTGAGATCAGGCGTTAATTTTTTTCTTTTTTTGGCATGTTAGGTGGGGTAACCCGCCACGTGTTACCTCACCTACCTGGGGTCCCCCACCTTCATGTAAACAGCTCTAAATATATCCAAGCCCCGGACGATAACAGTTCCGCGAGGTAAATTACCTAACGGTCCTAAGGAAAAATCGGTCATACTTAAACAATGAAGTTTCCCTGGGTAAACTGTCAATAAGTCGAGTTTCCTAAGGTAAAAGTCTGTAGTGTGATATGTATGCAAAACACCAAACCATTGCTACTTACAAATCCACGAATGTACACCAGACAATAAAAAAGCACGAGACAATGAAAACGCACTAGACCATAAAAACCACCTATTGAATTACAGGTAATGTACCCTCTGTTGACGAATTACTTCCAATGGAACTATCAGATATTTTCCTGACAAAATATTCAGTGGATAAGGGTCGTCGACCGATTGACAAGTTACAACGAAATCTATACGAGACTATAAAGAACGAGGATTTAAATGAATTTAGGAAAATACTCAGCGCCCCAAGAGAAAACTGCGACCTTAATCGCCTGGACAGTTCTGGTAAAACTGTTTTGCAAGTAGCAGCAGATCTGACAGATGAGTCCGTCAGAGACGAAATAATAAAGGCACTACTGGTACACGGGGCCAGCTTACAGCTTGGTTTGATTAATGCAGTACACCATGGTGAAGTTAGAAAAGTGAAAGTACTGCTTCAATTTTATAATGGACAACCTCAAACATCACCAGACAAACTCCTCTCTGTCACAGGTCATTGTGCTCATACAACGCCACTTGCCCTAGCCGCGTGTTTGGAGAACTTTCCAATTGTCAAACTTCTTCTTGAACATGGGTTCACCATTAGTGATCCCAAGAATGCCCCATTGTCGACAGAATTCAATGAAGCGCCTTGCCTGAAGCTTGGTCCCGCCGTATATCGTTTAAATGAATACCGCGCACTGGCCAGCCACGTGTTTATCGCGGCTTCTTTTCTGCAAGACGTGCAGCGTGGTTCAGATCCAGTACTTCGAGCTTGTACCCTGAGCAAGGAACTCCGTGAAGTGGCCGAACAAGAATACGAGTTTAAAAGCGAGTATCTTAAGCTTTCTGATGGCTGTGAAGAGTTTGCTGTGTCGCTACTCAATGAATGCTGCACAATGAAAGAGATCAGATGCATTTTGGACATGAAGATTAAAAGTAAAATGTTTTCTAAATTGGAGACAGATTCTTTAAACATGCTGGAATTTGCAGTCCATGCCAAAACGAAAAAGGTATGCTTTAAGATATTTCTTTAATTCAGTAAACAGACGACCAGATAACAGCCTTTCTAACAAATTACCAAAAATGAATAGAACATTTGTGTCTATGGCTGCAGTCTCGCTGCAGAAGCACAATTTGCATGAATGTCCATTGTAATGTAAAACACCTCGGTTAAAAAGAAGAGCACTATTTTGGCATGACTTCATTTCCATATTTCTGTATTTGCTGCTTAGGAGATGAGTAAGAACGACTGCTTGCTTTACTGAGCTGATCCAAATGTTGAGACGTTTGTCCGATAAATGCGAAAAGAGAATCATCAGGCATAAAAATTACAGAATTAAGGACGAACAAATTTTTGACCGAACAAGTTTTAACCCGAAGGTTGAATATTTTGATCGTCGGTGATTACTAATTAGTAAGGTGTTAAAATCTCGGTGGTAACAGTGAAGTTTAGCTGCCAACAAAAGTGGAAGAAGGTTATTTCCAAAGAGTATAAATTATAATAAATTATTTATCGACAGGGGAAAGTTGAAAAAATGGGTTAGTTAGTTTCGTTTCCATCGACTGAGTCGATGAACTTATTTAAAATGGCCACCAGATCGATCCAATATCTGACGTTTAGGTTGCGTTTATATGGGGAAAAGTTGTCCCGGGTAGAAATTTCACCCCGGCCTACCCGAGCTTCACTGGGTGAGCCAACTTGTCACGTATTTTCTTACAAAACAGTGGCGAACCGTTCACAAACAAGGGTGACCCGCCCACCTGGGTTAGTGTTTTCCATATAAACACTTTGGCCCACCCAGTCGGGTCAACTCGGTCAAAGCTAGACAATAGGGACCTTAATAGGGAACTTAAGAACCACGACGAAGTTCACGACGACGACGTCTGTTGACTGGGAAAAGACTGGAACGAGAACGTCAGTTTCGGCGGGAAAAAGGAAACTTAAGATGCAGTCGGTCGGTAGGTCGACGACGACGACGACACTGAATGTAAATACAAATGTGAAACAATAATGTCCGTTCGGAACAAACTTTTCCGCATCGGCGTCTTTTAAAACAATGCAAGATCTTATTTTTTAAGCCGTACGTCTAATTTCATTGACGATGAAGAATTTTTTGTGTTGTCTGACCTTTTCGAGTGGAAAAACCTGCTTTCCACACGAAGGTTATTCAGCTTTTAACTGAATGAGATGACCGAGTCCGAGTATCTGTCAGAGTTTAGATTTGGAAAAAGAGACTTGCTGATGTGACAGCTGTTTTCCATATAAAGTTTATTTCCTCTACATTAAACACATTTGATTTGCCTTACCTAAACGTACAAATAATTAAATCACTAGACTTTTTTTTTTTTTTTTTTTTTTTCAAACGTTTATTAAATACTCCACAGCGTTACAATACTAATGCTACAATAAATTACAAATACGTTACATTACATTACACAATGAATTTTAACGGTAAAGTAACTGTACAAAAAAAGAAAAAAATACGTTCTAAGTACAGACAACACTATGGTACAGAGTCCAAAGGCAGAGCCCACTTCTTATTAAATTTGCCCATGTTATTAGTTTTAACACATATGTACTTTTCTGTTTCATACTTAATTTTAATCTTAGATGAAAAGGCAGTTATGACTGGAAGAGTCTGATTTCTTCTACAACCCCATAAGTATAGTTTAGCGATCAGTATCAAATAATTCAGTAAAGGGCAATTTGTATATAGTATTCCTGTAATAACGTCTTGTAAGGTCAGACACACGAATTCTCTTGTCAATGTGTAATAATAGTATTGAAATTCCTTCCAAAACTGCTTGGTGTGTCTGCATTCGAAAAAGATGTGGTAAAGGGATTCCGAATCCGTTTTGCATAGTGAACATTTATCATCTTGAATATAACCTATTTTGCATAACTTTTTATTGGTAAATAAAATTGAATTAAGGACTTTGTATTGAAAAGCTTTTAGATAAGGTTCAAACGCTACCTCATGTGGAAGAAGGAATACTTTTTTCAGCTGGTCTTGGGTTAGATTGAAATCTTGACACAAGTATTTGGAGTTTTTTAGACACTGGGCAATTATTCTTTTAATTAGCATGTAGTAATCTTTAGATTTCTTTTCTAATATATCAAATTCTTTGTTATCGATTGTCAATATTAAGCTTATTTCTGAGCGAAGAAAATTGCTATTCTTTAAATGTTTTGGAACAGAGTGACGAAGCCCTGCCCAAATTAGGTAGTTAATCTTGCTAATTTTTTTCGAAACAATAGTAAAAGAATTTGCGGTGTCTAATTCAAACAAAAGATCATTTACAAAAATGACATCTTTTTCAAAAAGTTTTTTATAGAAAACAGGCTTATTATCGACACGTATCTCTTTGTTATTCCACAAAATATATTGACATTCCCTTCTACTATCGAAAACACTACGAAACTCAGACCACCATTGAAGTAACTCTGAATAGAATTTAGAGGAAATACTTATCTCTTTAAAGTCATAATTACAATGAAATAAAAAGAGGCCCCCAAAAGGTTCCAACGAAAACCGTAAAAAACTTCTCCAAGCACCATTGCAGTTGCACTGGAAGATCCTTTTCAGCCAGGCTAGTCGTAAGGATTTAATCATACTTTCCAGATCGATCATTTTTAAACCACCGTTTTCAAATTCATTAATTGTGGAAAGTCTTGTCACTTTATCGGTTCCTTTCCACAAAAATTTAAATATCATTTGATTTAACTCTTTAACGATTTCCTTGGGGACCGGCAGAAGCGAGGAAATGTAAACAAATTTTGGTATGATTAAAGACTTGATAATTGTTACTTTTCCATAGATAGAAAGACCTCTTGAAGACCAAATATTTATAAGTTTTTTAACACTGTCCAATCTCTCGATAAAATTTTTTTCGTGCAAAAGTTTGATATCGTATGAGTAATAAACACCGAGGGCTTTAATTGGTTCATCAGGTCATTTTATACCAAAAGGTTTTGAAGTTTTATCTCTAGATGACCCGATCCACATTCCTTCAGTTTTAGATGAGTTAATTACAAGTCCTGATATGTTCTTGAATACTTCGAGAAGATTAAAAAGGGCCTGTGCCGAGTCAATGTCAGACAGAACGGCCGTTGTGTCATCAGCATATTGAAGGAGTTTTGTTTCTTCGCCACCGATTTTAATACCAATTATCTGTGGGTTTTGACGAATTGCCAAAGCAAGAGTTTCAACTGCAACCACGAACTAGACTTGCTCACAAGTCGAGCTTTTGAGCGCGTAGCGCAACAGTGAGCGCCGGGTCCTACCACACCAGACCAAAAAACCAAGCGAACGACTTTGAGAAAGTCTATTAAATCACTTACGAGTTCGCTCGCTCGCTCTCCACAGCTGTTGGCTATTGTCATTCTTCGAAGTAAAAACAATTCATTAGTCGAATTTTCAATCAACATCGTTTGTTAGGAGAAAAAAGAAAGATACCTAGATTTACGAGAATAAAGAAATGCAAAGGACTTCAAAAATCGCTTAAAACAGTGGATTTATACCTGCCGAAGCTTGTGGATTGCAGGACGACGTGATTCTACTTTGCTTGGCGTCATCGACGACACCACGACGACAAAATTTACTAATCGCGCTTGCGCAGTACACTGTAACTCAGTTCTGGTCGTCGTCGACAAAGCCGTCGTCGTAGTTCTTAAGTTCCCTAATTAAGCAATGACGACGACGACGACGACGGCAGTGAAAACTTAATCGCGTCTCTTTGGACCCGCTCAATATGTCAAATGCAGGCGACTTTTCCTGGAGTTGAATTCTCCAGGATTTTATTCAGGTTCAAAGAAGAGGAAGGAAAATTCGTCGTCGTATGTCCACGTCCTCCATAAAACAGCAAATTAGGAGGTTTCACTTCGTAGTCGTGCAGTGGACGTGATGCACCTGCAGAGCTGTTGTTTTGATCATAAAAGCTATATTTTTTTGAAGTTGTCGTTGTGGTCGTCGTAGTAGTTGCTTAAACTCTCTAATCAGAGCATACGCGAACGCTTTTGGCAGGATCAAAGGGGTCAACTTCTTTCTCATATACACTCTCACTAAAGTTGACCGGCTGGGAGGGCACCTGACTCTTCCACCTGGGACAGGTTTCCTCCATGTAAACGGGGCTTCAGGGCGCCAGCGCCTCGTCGAATCTCTCTGAAGAACTCGATAATGCAGTCCCTTAGCAGAGGCTAATTTATAATTTTTAATTATGAATATGCTAGATAAAACCACCTGATATGTTTTAGTTTTGGAAAAGGATAAATCTCAGTAAGTTGAATACGCGATAACAGGTTGGATTAATTTCCTTTTAAAAAGTTATACTAACCACAGAGTTTTACTTTCCAGTTCGTCGCCCATCCCTACAGTCAGCTGGTTTTAAATTCAGAGGTCTACAAAAACGTGCCTTTCCAAGGGATGAAAAGTGTTTGGAAGCAGCTGGTGTTAGCATTACTAGCGTCTTTGCTGTATCCGTTGGCTTTCGTGATTTGGTGTTTTTGTGAGAGCTTTTTCCCCAGACATATAGTGACCAAAATTTTCCATTCTCCTTTAATGAAGGTTCTTATGTACTTTGGATTCTACCAAACATTTCTGTTTCTGCTGGCTTTCACATCAACTACAAGCAACTTTCTGGGCAGCTACTCATTCAGTGGTAAGGTCCATAGGAGAGAACAGTACAATTTAATTCCACTGTGAATGCCGATTCATCGCACTATGTAAGGGAATCTAAGACAGCCGATTCCACGCCCTTTGGATTCCGGATTCCAAGTACTAAATTCCAGTTTTAGTCCGTGGAACTTGGATTCTGGATTCCAATCGTTAGTGGGGATTCCGGATTCCTTGAGCTGTATTCTGCATTTAGAAGCCCACGATTCTGGATTTCACGAGTAAAGTTTTCTTCCGAATTTTTTGGAAAAACCAAAAATTTCCTGGAATACGGAATCCGGAATCCGGATTCCTTTACATGCACGGGGCGGGATTCAAGACCTCACATTACCTGTCTTCTCTTCACAGATGTATATGTCCTAATTTTTGTCATCGGGCAATTGGTAGACATCATCAAGGACATTCTCCAAAAAGGAAGAGCCCGCTTCTGGTCTTACCATTGGAACTACTTAATCGTGGCCACAGTGGTGCTTATCTGTCTCGGTCACATCATTTGGTGGATTGGCTATGCAACTCTTCCAGACGCATTGCGGTCAATGACGCTAGAGGACAATGCCGTAAAACGCTCGTACACAATCATGTTGAGTTCCGAAAGCTTTGTATCATTGGGAATCCTTTTTGCGTTTGTCCAAAATGTCTCATTTTTTCAAGTAAACGCAAGTGTTGGTCCTTTGCTCAATGCACTCACACAGATGTTAATTGACGTGGGAAAGTTCTTTTTGTATTTCGCTTTCATTTTTCTAGCATTTGCTGTTGGTTTCACAAAGCTTTATATGCAGTATAACGCGGCCAAAGTATACTTCGGACTGGGGACAAAAGAGGAAAATCCTCAAAAGCTGCAACGGTACGTTTACTGAGCCGGCATGTGGTAACTTTTCACGTCTTCCATCCCAAAACACAAATGACATACTTATTTCAATTAACTACAATCCACTCTTGGATAATCTTATGGCAAGCGCTTTTTTTTGTCTTGCTACTTCAGGTTGTATGGCAGTGCAAACGTGATCTTTTGGTCGCTTTTCGGCGAGATTGACGTTGAGGATTTTAGGATTGAAGAAAAGGGCTACGATGCCATCTGGAGAACGGGCATGACGTTATTTGCCCTGTTTAACATTGTAGCGGTTCTTGTCGCTCTTAACATGCTGATTGCGATACTCAATGAATCCTACACACGAATTTCAGTAAGTAAAGACTAGCAATGCTTCCTTTAAAATGTAATCGTTGTGAGTTGCAGCATTTTTCCTGTCGTGATCAATAACTGAGATTGGGAATTCTCCGGTGTTTAACCCAATAATGTGGACAAAGCTGAGTTTGTTACCTCCAATGTACACGGTCTTACTTCTTTCAAAACTTTTACTTAAAAAACTACGGTTTTGTGAAATGCTCTCTCCGAGACCCGGTGCGCAATTTTCCTCCCATAGTGAACTGACCACTCGGATCCGCCCAGATAAACCGTTTTAGATTTTCTTAGTATTGTGGGATTATGAGCTCTTTCAATGCCCAAGTAACACGTAGTGAAATTTAGTGTGGGTTACTTCTTTTATGATTTATAGGAAAACTTGGATACTGAATGGAAGTTCACGCGAACAAAAATGTGGTTAAACTGGATTTACAAGAAAAGCGTTATTCCGCCACCATTAAGCATCGTGTATGTGCTGCTTCCAGGCTTCTGGGTTATGAAACATCTGTTCAAAGCTTGTTGTCCCGAAGCCATCTTGGTAAGTATCGAAATGTATTCAACAGTGTTTAGATTTTCTACCCGTTCTACATTTTGGGCTGAGAAAAGATTGCAAGGAGAATTAAGCAAATCGCACACCCATCTCCTTACCTTCATTAAGTCCACATCCACGAAGCCAGTCGGCCTCGTCAACCACTTACATAAGCCTCAAGACCAGGACAAACCTCAGTCGCCCTCGCACTGGATTGGGGAGATCGCGCCAAATGCCGATAAATTCCGGTGTCCCTACCTGCAGCCTGCCCTGCATTTGCCTGTGCACACTCTTCAAACCACCCAATCGGCAGGGGTATTTTGCAGAACGCCGAATGACTTTGAGTTTAGTGATTAGGTTAGGAAACCGAGTGAATCAGGTTCTATGTAGTGTCATTATATTCGGAAAACTGAGCTAAAGACCTGAAACTTGATTCATTGTGAGTTTCCTAACCCTAATCACTTAATTTCAGAGTAATTTGACGTTCTGCATTCTCCGAAAGCCGAAGGCAGAACGCCGAATGACTCTGAAGTTTAGTGATTAGGGTTAGGAAACTGAATGAATCAGGTTCTATTTAGGGTCATTAGACTGGACAACTGACCTGAAACTTGATTCACTCCGTTTCCTAACCTTAAACACTAAACTAGAGTCAATTTACGGCGTTCCGTATTCTGTATTCGGCGTTCTGCAAAATACCCCTGCCGCCACACAATTTCTCAGGCGGTTTAGCTGCTCGTGTAACCGAAACCACAGAATGGCTAGAGGATGCCGACATCCCAGTCTGAATCTCAGCATAGCTGATGGAATTTAAACCATCTACGATGTTCAGTAGGGTACCTAAAATTCTACCATAGGCTTCGGCTCCATTATTTTCTGTGCCTACTCCAGAACATGTTAGTAGGCACCAGTTACGAAGAGAGGACAGTTGCTCACAAGACATATCAATAAGAAAAGTGACGCAGAAAAGGAGTAATACATTACAGTGCAAACTAGGAAAGCAACGGCAGGGGAGCTTAGCTACAATCTGCGACAAAATTGAAGAGACAAATAAGGTACTTTCTGCACCTCTCCCCTCACCCCTTCTTTCAAAATTGAGATTCTTTTTACAGGTAGCTCGTACAGCGGCATACCTTTCTTGGGGGTGTGGGGGAGTTGGAGCTTCCTTTGCCCCCTCAAAATCTCACAAAGGACCTTAAAGGACAAAGGGCCTCAACTGATTATGTCGCCCATTGTCTTGCTTAACCTCTTTGAGTGAAATTTTCAGTTGATCATTACAAAGTGGAGTGTCAGTTTTGTGGAAGCTAATAGGCACTTCTATTCAAAAGCCATCTCCACGTAGTGGCTACAAATTGTGCGGTCCCTTCGGAGTACTTCCTATGATGGCCTATGAAAGGAAGCTTCGTTGCAAAAGGGCACCTTTAAAATTTGTCTTGAAGAAATTCATGACAGTCCAACACACGCACTTTGTAACTTTAGTGCTTTAATTTTGCAAACACTATATATGACAGAGACAAGAAGAAATCTAGTTAGTAGGTACATGTAAAAGAAAATTCAGTTTTCAATACAGGGCTAAGAGGTCCGCGGCTCGAGGTGGAGATCTCCAGTTTTTTAAAAACTTTTTCGAGTAGCCCTCATCCCCGGAGTTTGCCCGGAACACCAGCTCATACATTAAATGCAGCACCATTTTGCAGAGGTCCCTTAACATCATTTGATACATGGACGTAAAAATAGAAAGCAGTAGAAATTCCAGGATATAACCTTCAAACAGAAATTAGTGGTGAATTTGCTAGAGCAGTGTACTCAGATTCACAAAGTAGATATTGAAGAATTGTACATCCTTGAAGGATTTTATTGGAGGCCATGAGACCCACCTCCAAAAAATGCATGGCCGCCCAAAATACCGGTAGCTGTCGTCCAGATGGAGAAGGTATTTACAGCTATCTTACCAGTGGGAACTGTTTAACTTTTTTTCCTTTAACTGCAGGTGTTTTTGGAGAAGTTGTTTAAGAGAAAGCCTGTCAATGGGACTGTTTCAAAAGTAAAAAGGATTTGCGAGCAGAAGGTAAAGAAAGCTTAGATTTTCGCTCGTCCACACGAAAACGATAAGACGGTGGAAATACCATAGCATCCCTTGCAGGCCATGCCTTGTATGATGTATAACATCATCGTATTCGAAAACCTTCCTTTTTGTTCCTCCACATGAAAATAATAAGTCGGGGTTTTCATAAAACTCCACTCTATTTCGAAAACCTTAGTTCTTGGTGCCCGAAAACGTCGTTGTAATCCTCACATGTAGGTATTTCGAATTAAGCTGAAATACCACCGCTCTAAGCCAATCAAATTGCAGAAATTTCTTATGTAGTAGTATACCCGTGCGTACACACGTGAAATCCACCTTAAAATTTTACGCGCGTAAGTAAAATAGAGGCAATGTATGCAAGGTCGCGGTAAACGTAAAAGTTGAACCTCCCTAAACTTTTACGTTTACCACGACCTTCCATAATTGCCTCTGTTTTATTTACGCTTAAATTTTACGTTCTTACGCTCTAAAAACTTTACAGCAGTGGAAATCCACCCCTTAAATGCAAATGTCATTTTCATCTGAAAGTCACTGGCATGCATATTAAAAGTCTGAAATCAATGCTGAACAGTGCAAGTTTGATTTGAGAATCATCAATATAGCCGCATACAGTTTTCATTGGTTTGTTCTCTCAGAGACGAAAGGTGATTCGCCATCTTGTCTTGAGGTATCTGGCTAAGAGATTGTATTCTTCCGCGCTTATTAGTTCAGAGGAGGAGTCGAACAACGAGGCAACGGCGGACACTGCAGAACCAATTCTGGAGACTTGTCAATCAAAAGACACAGGAGCCATAATAGAAACTGGCTTGTAGTTGTTGATCAGTCCTTATTAGCAGACCGGTATTGTTTTCGCTTGGTCAGACCGTTATAGTTTGTAGAGGAGACTAGTTTTCAAAGATGGCTGGCAAACGTCGTACACCAGGGCCGTAGCCATGAGGCAAGAAGAGGCAGTTGCCTCGTCTTGATTTTGGCCGTTTTGTTTTTCTTTTTTCATAAGCAAGAGTGTATCGAAACATATAATTGATAAGTGAGCGTGATTCTGTATATCATCTAAGAACTAACTTCAAAAAGAAGTGTTAGCTAAGACTTCTCCTAATTATCTACAGTATAAAATCTATAAACGTAGGCTACTCTCGTGGATTCATTTTATTGTTATAATACGTGTTACAACATTTGAGTGCTTTAAAATGCAGATGGTCATTAACCTGGCACCAGTATCGCTGAGTAATAAAAAAGTGAACTTCTACACTTGCCCAAGATTGACTGAAGAAAAATGCCACGAAAGAGCCTCTAAATTCTAAATTTCAAACTTTTCTGGGGGGGGGGGGGGGGGGGGGAAAGCCCCCAGATCCCCTTAGCGGCTCGCGCCTTCGGTGCTCGAAACTTACCTCGTCTTATGATTCTGAAGTCTGGCTAAGGCCCCGTACACCGTTCACAGTCCACTGCTTTTTGGTGAGATCGCCAGGATCGAGCGATTACCTGCTCGGGCGGCCATCGTTTTTCATATGTACTGAGGTAGTCGGGGTTTATGGTGGTGGGTGGAGGGAGCGCCAAGATGTAAAAGGCATCCAAGATAGCTGCCGGAATGCTAAGCGCTTGGTCTCGCCGATTTTACGGAAAATAGGAGACTGTGAATAGTTTGCAAACGTCAACAGATAAATGCTACTGTGCCTTAGTTTATTTTGGGAGCTTCTGAAGTTGCATTATCCTTTATGTTTTGTTCATAAATTGTGGCGGAATAAATTAGTGCCACGTTTTTACTTTTCAGAAAGATCAAAATGATAGGAATGCTATTGAACAAACTTGACATATAACAAAGAAATCTGACGGGCTTCATAACCATTCTACTCTATTAACCATGGTTACACCAACTTCTGGTTTTACACTTGACAAACGCTCATTGTTTTGCATTCCGCCCAAAGCTAGAGCGTTACTGCATGGACATGTTAAAATAGCGGTTATTACATAGTGTTAACTCCCATGAGGACATTTTTAGGTACATAAGCGGGAGGACACTATCAAGATAGAGCAGAAAAAGTAACCAGGTTTTTTTTACTTTCTCCCTCGGAGTCTTCAGTGTTTCAAGTGAGTTAAGAGAAGATTATTGTATACCGAATAAACCTGTTGAAAGTGCAAAAACTGGTTCGTGATACTCTTCTAAGTGGATACGACATATATCCAATTCATTCATACATAGTTGATAGGGAATGATTTATTGGAAGCTGGCCCCGCTAAGCTGCTCTTGCTCAAAATTTCCTACGTCTACTACGACAACGGCTACCGAACTGTTTTTCAGCTGTGAAGTGGCCTTTCAAAAGCGAACGAAGTACAAACTGATGTTACTCTCTTGTTTTGTATTGTTATGAGTTTCGGATTCTGTCTTAAACAGATTGAAGATGATGTGAACTGCGGAAATACAAATCTAAATGAAGAGATGATTGTCGCAGTTGCAAGCGCAATTTAAGCAATTACCAATTAAGCCTGAGTAGAATTTCAGGGCTTCAACGGGATCGAAATCATGGGTTAAATTACCATTACATTACTGCAATGGTCATATCTTTTTTTAGGTTTCTATTTTGCTAATATTGTATGTTTTCTTGATCGTATTACGTATCATTAGCAGGCTATTAAAAGACAAAAATTCTCTCCCCTTTAGCAAAATTGGTGTCACTTTTGATACATTACATTCCTATCTCTCTATAAGGGCTCAAGGGTGTTAACCGTTACTGGTAGAACGACCAAAAATTTAGGCCATAGGCATAAAAATTAAATAACCGTTATTCTTAAAAAGAGTTAACCGTGGAAAAAGAAATGAGCCAAGAAATATTTTTGAGTTTGTGGTTAATGCTGCTGAGACGGCTATGCATTCTACGGCTGGATTGTTGGTGTAGGCTTCTTTGAACTCGCGATGCGGGAGTTATGATCAATCTTTGTGATACAACAAATTATATCTTGATTTTCAAATATCCGTTAACTGACGTACCTTGCAATACCCGAGAGAGTTTATCACTGAATTTTAAAAGTACATCAAATCTAAGTTGAGACTTCGTTGGTTGGATTTCTGTGACTGGCAGTGGCCTTCCAATAACATCGTGAAACCACTGCTCGCCTCGACTAGCTAATCTCCTAACTGCAGGAAGTGGATATTGCCTGCTGTAAACAATTAATAAACAGTTGATACTATGTCGTGGTGTTGTAAACCCAATAACGCGACAAAACAAAATTGGGATCACTCACCGTTTCTGGGAACCGAGTCATTTTTTCGTTCCCAGAAACTGTGAGTGATCCCAAGACTCGAATTTTCTTGCCGTACTTCAACACTCGACGAGGACTACTCGATTTTCACTGCATGACTCGACGAGGATTACCCTATGAAACACGGTGACTCGCCGAGGATCACTCGACGAGGGTGACTCGCCGAGGATCATGACTCAACGAGGTGGACTCGACGACGATGACTCAACGAGGGTGACTCGACGAGGGAATGACTCGAGAAGGCGACTAGGCGAGGATCACTCGACGAGAATACTCTTATTCGGCGTTTGGGTTATTTTTCTCATCAATCCGTTGTTCTTATTATTGTAGGCACATTTCATTTCATTTAGTATAATTATATTGTCAGCCTTCCTGCATGCCCAATTTGTAACCTTAAGGGCCCAGTTGTTCGAAGGCCGATTAGCGCTTAACCCGGGGTTAAATTTAACCCGGGTTTATCTTTCTTGTGTTCAAAAGCATTTTCTCGGATAATTTTCTCTGTTATATTTGGAACTTTCAATCATCAACTTGTAGACAAAAAGAAATAAAACCGAAATACTTCTTAAGCTTTCAAATCTGAATTCAGATCACCCTAATTAATTGAGTATCCATACCAGGAAGTTTCTAGAGAAAACTATTGTTACTCATCTTAATTTGGTGATATGATTTCTGAAACAGATCGTATCGAAGGCTTTGGAGAAGTCGGCTAAGATCATCATAGTTACCACCGAACGTTTCATGGCTTTTACTATTTCATCCCGTATAGCTTGAAGTACAGTAGTGGTCGATTGTCCCTTTCGATAGACAGAAATGTTACTGTTGAGAACATTGTTCTTGTCAATAAAACCAAATAGCTTACAGAAAACCAGCTGTTCTTAAACCTTTGGCACTAGTAGTATTGATATAGGTCGTAATCATGTTTGCAGGGATGTTATCACGACCAGTCAACGGTCTGATCGAATGCTGCGTAACTCATGGATGGCCTCCGTAAGAGTAATAGTCCTGATTTCAAACCCTTCAACAAAGTTTGCAGGGAGTGATTAAAGCAAGTTTATAATTGAGACGTAATCATCAACATGGTGGGCTTTAATGCCAATGGTAGCTAAAGGTGCATAAACACTTTAGTCCCTGCTCTATTACGGGGGCGGGGATTTCATTTGATAAGTGCATAAATTTAAATTTAAATTATTTCAAATGACAGACACAGAAATACTAGCCTGCGAAGCGCAGACGTATTTCCGGTCGTCGCTTCTCTCCCTCCAACGACCGGAAATACGTCTGCGCTTCGCAGGCTACAGAAATACACGCATCTATATAGAGAACAATAAAAACCAAATACAAGTAAGATATTACAATTGAATATAATATAAGGCGGCATGTCATGTATTTCGAATACTGATAATCGGGACCACGAAGGACATTTCTTGTGTACAAGAAATACAAATGGAATGTGTTGCAATTCAAGCAAATGTTGACGATCAAAGAGAGTGGAATCCGCTATCTCTATTCATCTATCGGGATGATACCAAGCTATAAAGAAGTAGAGATGTTGGGCGTCGCCTTCCAGATGTGACAGGGGTAAAATCGCCAGAAACAGACCTTTTCTTTGACACAATAGTCCTACCTAATATAAATTACTCATTATCTGTCCGAGTCCGATCTTACACCTGTACAATGTTTCTTAGACCCCTGTTTTAAAAGGAAATATACGCCTAAGCCCGTAAGTGTTTAAGATTTCTGGGTGAGGCAAGACTAGTAAGACTGTTTAAATTATAAGAAAAAGTTTCTAATGCTAAAGTACATCCATGCACTTTTATCTATTATGCCTCGTGTTAAAGTATGCAGTTACAATCATAGGAAAGAAACGTGTTTCAAATCTAAGGTTAACACTATGCGTTTTAAAAACTCTTTTATTAATCGTTTAGTTTTTAAATATGAATTAGCTATGTAACATACTTTAATTCTTACCTCAACAGAGACGTTGTCCTCTCTTTTAAAATGTATATCAGCGCGAATTCGTACATTCGCGTTTCAAACATACCAATACCAGCTACAACGTTTTCACTGCTTCATAAATCTGCGCCACCCTCATATATCGCCGTCAAGCCATTCAGGGCCATTCTGGGTCAGTTAGGACATATTGATTATTTGTCGAACAGGACTATGCTTATTCTGTTGTCAGCATATGGCTGTGAAAGGCCAGGGTACTAAACACAAGCTACAAGCAGAATGAGTTTTTTAAGTTAAAGCATACTTACCATTTCAATCAGGTGAATGCTTACACTGATTACCTAAGAGAACTACATCGAAAAAGCCCCGGGTTAGCAATACAACAGTCGCCACTGGGTAATCAGGGCAAGATGGTGGGAAATTGAGATTTGTATTATAATTCAAAGCCAGCTAATTCTTCTTGAATTTATGTATTTGATGATTCCTCTTTGAAAAGAGTAACTTGCGAGTTCAAAGGAACAATACACTAAATCTGGAGTGCAAAGAAGTCTGTGACCAGTTTTTAGAAAACCTCAATTTTTCCATACATTTTTTGTAATTTTGATACTATTTTTAATTGAATTTAAATTTAAATGTAGCTGCTATCCGCATTATGGGGTTAATTGCCTGTAAAATAAAGGTGTGTTTCAGGCGCAAGGTGATTGTATGAGAAAAAGTACGTTTAATGTTTTACTAGTAGCACGGGTAACGAAAAAGTCCGATTTCATAACCTGTGATGGTATGGCCAGAGATATAACAAGATTTTAGTGTTAGCTATTGCCATCATTATTATTGTTACTACCATTATGGCACTAAAACTCAGGGACCTAGAGTGACCATTTAATTGGCAAGTACGCACGCGGTCCATATGGTCTTCTTATGCTCTTACTTTCCTTTAACCCATTTGCCCCGGAGCCGCCCGTAATAGCCGGTGCGGATCCACATCGCTTCTTCCACTTGTAATGTCATCAGGTTTTGTCCACTAACTTGTGCAGAGTGAAGAGATCTTTTAAACCATACCAAAATGAGTACAATTAAGTCAGGGGCACAAGACAAAAAAAAAATAAACATAAAAAAAAGCCATGTTACATTGACCGGAAAATTTCCGTAAAAATCTTTTTCTTAAACCCACCTTACACTAAGGCTTTCTCGCATTCTGATTGAGTATAACGTATTTTCTCAATCGATCCAGGCGTTTACAGTAAAAGCCTGCGTATAAGAGCTTAAGTTTTTCCAAGCTAGGATAAGAAGGTTCTTATAAGAATGTTGCTTTCTGGGAATTTTTTTATTTTATTTTTGAAAGTAAATAAGGTGTTTTTTCATCGGTGGGTGTGGCCTATATTTTGGGCCTATTGTTCACGGTTGCATGCATAATATGTTACGTTAAATCCCTTATCACGTGCACGTGGGTCTACAAGTAGAAGTACATGTTAGTTGTCTCATTAAAAGGGATTTAGCTTCACTCTCTTACTTCAATTTACTGACTGGTAGAGCTTGTTCTACCACTGGACGAGAAAATGGATTTGCACAAATTTGCTACTCTTTGCAAATACTGTAAAATAAGTCCCGTGGCTTATATTTTTTAAGGGCCCTTTTTGAGGGGCTTATGGACGAGTTAATCTTCGGATTAGCTTATGAAGAAGGGAAATTTGCGTTTCAAATATCAATTGGGCTAGCCTTATAGTAGGAAGGAAATTTACCGTTTTTGCTTTCTTTTACTTTGTATTTGAGGGAAACTTCTAAGTACAAGCCCCTTGAGGGAGGGGAGGCGGTTGGGCTTAAATTTGGACGGGTTATTTAACGGAGGGTTTTTTTGCGTTATGACTTCGGATGGCTTATATGTCAAGGGGTTTTTACGTGAAGGGGCTTATTTTCGGAATTTTACAGTGTGTCGCAACTGATATAACAATGCTGAGGGTAAGTGCCAAATTTGCATACCAAAACACAATAATAAATTTGCCATATATTACTCCTCAGTACTTACATATTTGCGACATACTTACAAGGAGCAAATTTGTGCAAATCCATTTTCTCCATTCAAGAAAAGTTCAAATGCCTTTATCTTAAAAGCCCATGTTCTGCCTTTATACAAGTTGCAAAGAGTTGCTCCTTTTTTCTTATTATTGCAGATTTCTTTGGCTCTTTGAAATTTGCTCTCATACTTTTTTGCATATCTGACAGGGTTTTCAGCTTCCTTTGAGCACTAGTCGACTTCAGAGTTAGAAAAACGTTTTTCCTTTAACGAGTTTTTACATTTCGTGGCCTCCATTCTGGAAATTGTCACCCCACTGGACCGGCAACATCGCAGAATGCTAGATAGTTTAATAACCCTTTTTGTGCTTCGATTGCTTTACTAAAACATTAATTAGCCAGGCGTGCAAACAGCTTTCTTGGTATAGTGGAGCCTTCAGTTGCGTCCACCTCTTGTAAGCGACCAGTTTTCCAAAATGTTATAAGTATGCATTTCTATATTTGGATCTAACACATCTCGTAAGCGACCTTGACCACTTTTAGAGCTAAAAATTTGAAATTTGCTTCTTTTTTTAACTCTCGTGAGCGATCATTTGACAGGTAATAGAGGGGAAAGTAGCAATCATCTATTGACTTCTTCTTTACAAAAAAGGAAGTACAACTTCACGTATAAGAGCCGGCGTTTATTCCATAAGACAAAAAAGCAAGGCTGATTTTACAGTCGGGAATATATTATCTTGTAACCAATATTTCGGAAGGCACGGCCTTCCTTCTTCAGGGTCTTACAAAAAAAAAATTTTTTTGTAAGACCCTGAAGAAGGAAGGCCGTGCCTTCCGAAATATTGGTTACAAGATAATATATTCCCGACTGTAAAATCTTATATTTTCACTGATTGCTGATTAGATTCTTTATTAGGATCCGGTCCTTCTTTTTTGTAAGCTGGTCCTTTCTTAAAAAATTGAGTTTATTCCATGCCGGCGTTGAATCGAAAACTAATACGGAAACCGGACCCCTCTACCACTCGCTCATTAAGGCAAACGTAACTAAAAAAAGACAGGCAGATTGAGCATTGATCACATTTAATTAATGTAGGTTTCTATTATTACAAGGAGACGAAAAAAAAAAACACTCGGTAAGGCTCGGTATACTTACTAACAACTAAACGATATAACCCTTTAGGCATTTGTGATTATAATCATCGCCATTTCCCTTTTTTCTTTTCTTCTTATCTGTTTTCCTTTTGAATTATTCAACATGTGATCTTCTAGTACACTTATCTACAAACTTAACAAAGCAATTTTAATCAAGTGATTCAGATTTCCACCAATGCAACTGATCTAAGCTTTAAATTTCTAACTTTAAGGCTCAATTAAGGTGTTTTGATACAGTTTTTCAGAGGCCATACTGATATTTTTCTATCGCCTTACAAGTGGTTTTAATTTTTCTATGTCCGATCGCTATAAACTTTTCACCAGTTATTGGCTAATCGATTAAAATCTGTGAAAAGGTAGTTTTAAGTAAAATCGATATTACTATGACAACAATAAACAAAAAACTTTGAAATTGATAAAAGCCGAAATTTGCGCTATCTAGACCTGCTACTGAAAAAAAAAACACTAGGAATTTAAAGTTTGGTGTTTAGCAAAGAAGAAGATTTTCAGTAGCAGGTCTATATCGCGCAAAATTAGGCATTTATCAATTTCAAAGTTTGTTGTTTATTGTTGTCATAGTAATATCGATTTACTAAAACCTACATTTTGACAAATTTTAATCTATAGTCAATCATTGGTGAAAATTTTATAGCGATCAGTCAAGGCTGAAATCACTTTTAAAGCGATTGAAAAATATCGGTATGGCCTCTGAAAACTATATCGAAGCACCTTAAAGGTGACATAATTCCTGCCTTATAAATAATTTTGTTTTGACATCTATTAAGATTTTGAAATTGGTTAAATTTGTTGTACGATATATACAAACTCTTCTTGAAACACCTTAACATGTAATTGGCACATAATTCATAAACCTTGTCTTAAGTATTAATCGACTGCTCCAGTCACACTGAATAGTCCCTATACTGTGAAGCAATAACAGGCAAAAAATTGGCGATGATGTTATCCAGCCCTCTCCACTGTCTCCACATTCTGTCATTCAAGTATGACTGTAGATCCCGACGCTCGATCCCCCTCCGACCTTTGATTGACAACTTCAGGTTAGCCGCCCAGGCAGACTCCGCTTCCTGTGTGTGGACTCCAGTAGCCGGATCAACAAAGTTGTCACGGTGGACCACAACGTGATGATGGCCGACATGATTAGGAAGGTGGCGTTCGAGATTGTTGTACGCTCCCCAATCGTCGGTGTATCCAGGTTGGAGGCACCTCTCCAGAATCGGCAAAAGCGTCGCACGATCGCGTCTGTCCACGACTTGAAAAAATCCCCGGGAAGGCCTCGTCTCAGTGTTGATCACACCAAAGACCCATGAGTCTGGTGCACGACGTCCTCTATTGTACTGTTATGAGAAAATAAAAAGACTTTACACTTGATATACCAAAAACTTCACTGAAATCAATTATTTTTAGCTGGTTGGTGAGTTTGTTGACCATGATTTGCTTTTAGACCTATCCTTTTATTGACCACATCAAAGATCGGATCAAGATCGCGATTATTATTTTTCTTAATCGCAGAAAAGGGCTGAGCTTAAAAAGGAAACGGGAAAAATGAATTATGAGTTAAATTCTTATTTCCGATTATAGATGCACTACAAAACGGCTATTGAATTCTTAATTTGTCACGTGTAAAATTTGGTGTTCTTTTTTCCCCTTCTTCCTTTCTAACGTGCGTTTTTCAGGGATATACAAACTTAAGGAATCAATTGATCGTTTGAAATTGCCCATTTAAATGACATAAGTTGTTATTTTTGTTATGTAACTGACTTTGATAATTGTGTAACGTCTACTAATGCTGCACCAGGATACTCTATACTAAGAGCTCTTGTTTAATCCAAGGCCCCCGGATACCGATTCTACCAAGCTTTCGTTTGACCATATTTCTCTTTTTCCTCACCTTAGCTTTGTGATTAAATTTGCTTTCATCGCACTTGATCACTGCTGTCCCTCCAAAAGGGATAAATGGATTCCGCTCTATGTCGAGGGAGCATGCATCTTCCAAACGCTGAAAGACCCGGCACACGAGATTTACGTTCACTGACATCATTCTGGCCGTCTTTTCCCTGGTCACGTCCATCGACCAGAAATAAATCAAGAGAAGGAGCTCACCCAGGCTTATTATTGGAAATTCTCCAAACAAACTATTTGTCCTCAGACTGCGCCTTTTCTTACATGTTGTACATCTCCTAAAAGAAAAGGTTATAGAAAAGGTTAAAAAAAAAACTAATTCCACGCGAGATCGTTTTCTACCGGCCTCGCTGAAGAAAAACGGGTGAAAAGGAGAAATTAAAGGAGCTGTGTCACGAAATTATGCCAAATTAGGAAATTTCAAAATGCCCGTTAAATTAAGAGAAACATAAAAATAACCACTTAAATCTTTAAAGGCAGGTTAAAATAACATAACAGAAACAACAGATGACACGGATGGGCAAAACTGAAGAAGATTGAAACGGATTGAAATTAAGGTTTTTGAAAACTGTTCAGCCTAACGGTTTTTCAAAGTTGATCCCTGCTGATTGCAACTTCAAAAATAATGCTCAGGAGACATATTTGTTTGTGTCGGCTGTCTGATTTTGTCTTTACATGTAATTTCCTTGCTTACTTTAAAAGTTCCCTAGCGATTGGGGGCGAGTAATTGGCAAAATTAAAAAAAATAAATTGGACTGCTGTGAGCCCCTTTGAGAAACAAAAAAACAATCAAACAGTGGAACTCCCTGTTTCAATTCTTTTAAAAACCCCTATCCCTCCAACAATCTACGTCATTTCGCCTGTCTCCACTTTCTCGGTCGCCACACCCCTTTGTTTGGACTGATTCCCACGTGCCCACTTTTTTGGACTCTTTCGTCTCTTATAATAATAGCATCTAGAAGAACCAATGTTGATCATGCAATGTTGAATTTGGTATTTGTATCAGACAAAAGTTTTTCTTGATTTTTCAACGCTGCTCGCGATGAAAAATGGCAGGTCTCTAGTTAGCTTACTCAGCTCTCTCATGCGGAAAAAAAAATCAAGAAAAACCGGAAAGGCGGGAGCAAAATAAATAATAATTATTAGTAAAAGAGATGAAAACAAACCATTGATAGCCGTCAACGTGTCCTGCTTCGCGTTCAACTAACTCAATATCCCTGTTGCAACCAGAGCAGTGGAGAGGATTCGCCAGCAAACTGCGATGTTGCAGCCATCTGATAAGTCGAGCTACAGGGCCCTGCCTTAACCTAGTAAAATAATCCAGGTCCATTTCCAACGGATTTGATGGATAAGTTTGCTTACAATTTATAGCGTCTGCGACATGCGTCGACCCGAGCGAAATAGACTGGCTTTAAATTTTCTGGTGTATTTAATAAGTAACTTCCGGTATCACACCGAATAATTTCCTTTTTTTTTTGTTGACATATTTCACAGTACTAAAACCAAAAATTAACCATTGACGAACAGCTATTCTGAGGATTTGATGGAACATGTTTCCAGCAGAGGGCCTACAGGTCAATTACCCATAAAAGAACAGACTTTTTGGGGGCAAACTGATGAAATATTGAAACTGACAAGGCAGTTTGGTTTTGTATGAACGTTTGCTGTGACCGTGTCATGTAATCTTTAACCTCCCTTCAAAAGTATGCCGCAGGAAATGTATTCTGTGCTCCCATTGTAGTGTAGCCTGAGATCATGCCCTCTCCCTATTAGCCCTTTATGTCTCTCACGGGAAGAGGGCATGATACATTTGTTTGTCGGATCATATGTAAAAAAGCCAGAATCTGGACTTTTTCTGATGGATAGGAAACAATACGAATGATTTGCGCCGTTTCGATTGGCCAAAATGCCGCCATCCGTTAGTTGTTGTTAATTGATTTCAGTCTGCATTTTTGCTTGCGTAATGCGGCAGTGAATACAAACGCGAGTTCGTTATGAAATTTCTGCCGGCTCAGTTTTCTTGAATTTGAAGAATGCCTAAATAGAAATTTCATCCATTGAAATATTTTCCATCTCATCGTATACTAAAAATTCACCGATCATTTGAATGCAATTTGATACCGGTTACAAGTTACAGAAGCGACAAACGGGTTCACTTTCGTCTAATAACATGCTTTGTTATTTAAATTTCCAATTCCGCTGAGGATAAAAGAACAATAGCCTTAATTTGCACAAGAAAACAACACACTCAAGGATTCTGGTAGCTGTAGTAAAATGACGTCATCGTACAATTGTCCTACTCGCGTCCTCTCTGGCTTAGCATGGCGGCGTCACTATTGTGGAAGGGTTATAATATGAGTTTCAAGACCTTTTTACGGAAAAGTAGTACAGAAAATTCGCCCCAGAGGTTTAAGGTAAGCTCATTCATAATCAAGTACAGGTGATAGAGCGTATAACACCTACCTAAAAGAGGAGATTCCAAAGTATTGTGCAACATTACAAACAAACCCATCTTTGGCCAGAAAATCACGGAAGCGAAGCATCACCTGGATTGCAGTGGACCGCATGAATGGGGTCGAAGCAAAATTTCCATCTCGGGGGGTGTTATCCACGGCCTTCGGCTTTGGTTGATAACACTCTCCTCGATCATATCCTACTCAGCCTCATTCTTTAATTGCTAAATGAATCGCGGCGATTTACTGGCTACAAGCTTTTAAAGTGCGAATCTCTTATAGTTTTGAAAACAAGCTTTTGAAAAATGTAGTTGAATGCTGATATGTAGCGAGTATTACATAGGATCGAGGACGCGATTAACAGCTTAGGGGGTGTTTACATGACACCGGAGCGACTTTCGCGCCGCGACGAGTTCACTCCGGTTCCCTCTCATGGCTCTACATTTGTTTACATGATACCACCACAAAAAGTCATGCCGGCGCGAGTCGCCCCGGCGTGAGTTCACTGCGGTTGTCGCACCGGGGCGAGAATTTCACTCCAGTACGAAATCTCGCAACGGTATCATGTAAACTTCCCTGCTAGCAGAGGTCTCTTACGACGAGGCAAAAATGAGAGAAAGGAGAGACCTCTGCCGGCTTCCGAAGCGTTGTTTGATGAATCCACCGACCAGATTTCTGGTCGAAACTTACCGGTTTCAAAACCGGTTTTGTTTAATGTGTAATGCGCGTGCCCTGTTAGACTGAACGATGACAATTATTGAGCCCACAATGGAAGGTGTTGACAGGCCAACCATGACTCATAACCTCGTGATAGTGTGATACGTGACCTTATTGTTTTGCTTTAACGAGGATTAAGGTTCAGTATTTCCGTTTCGACCGCCGCTACAAAGGTAACTCCAAGTGATATGCCCTCTTATTTTGAATTGTAATCCTCAGAAAAGGCATTTACCGTCTTTTCCAGACTCTCAGCTGGTTTAACGGACGTCCTCGCTTTCCTCAAATTTGCGAGATTGTGGAGTTCTTGACATTTCTTGAAGTTTCGCGTGTGCAAACCGGTTCTGTGAGTTGTGTCGCACGTGACAAAAACGTCACTGGTTGTTAAGGAAACGCAAACGCATGCGTGATAGAAAACGCGTCGGAAGCTGGCAGAGGTCTCTCTCCTTTCTCTCATTTTTGCCTCGTCGTGAGAGACCTCTGCTAGCAGGGAACATGTAAACAAGAAACGACCACCCGTTTCGGTGTGAAATCGGTCTAATGTTCGCGATTTTGAATCATACGTGCATTTTATCAAAATGAAGTGTACCTTCAAATAACGAGATCATATGTGAAATAACCCATAACAATAATAAAATGTTATCATTCATTGTCAAAGTATTTAAGGATTAAAGATGACCCTAAATATAAAATAAATGGGAAAATTAACGTAAAATTAAAATTAATGTTCATATTAAAGTTAAATAAGTGAAATTTAAACCATTTTTAGTCCTAAATTGCAAAAACGTAATGAATAAAATATTATATTGTTGGGTAAATATTGCATACTAGTATTTCTAGCACTGTCATGGAAGTCCATTACATTTGTGGAAATGAATAATTTATAGATAGAAATATTAGTAATGTATGTCCTTAAACTGGTAAAGTAAGTACATCTGCAATGTATTTGCTTTTGCATTCTCTTACACATGTTACCCCTATGACCTGTTCTCATCCATATCTTAATGAGCAAACCTGTGTAATGTGTTGGTGACACCTGATCTATTTGTCAAGATACCAAGACAGACCAATGAGGGTACTTTCAAGATTCTCATAAAGATGTCCGAAAGCCAGACAAGCTTATAACTAACAGTCGATATTATTATTATAATTAAAGCTTAGGACACCAAATGGAAATACAAAGACATCAACATCACTGGTGGCAATAAAATGCATACATACTCTGTGTAGTATTAAAATATTTTGTGGTGATGGGTCAGTGACTTCTTTTTTGCAATATTATGGGAAACACAAAAGGAACAAGAGAAGGGAATTCAAAAAAAGTTAACAGCAAAAAAGAAACAATAATGCAATTACCGGTATCTAAAGGAATACAACAGGGTGAAGAAACCTTGCGAATCAAGAAAAACAATCTTCTCTTGGTGAAGAAACCATGTGTATCAAGCATGAAAAAAAAAATGAGTCAACTAATCAGAAAACAGATGAAGTTATTACAGACATGCAAACATGTCTAAGAAGAAAGCAGAGAGATGAAAGGATATTAAATACAGGCTTATTGAAGTTCTCCTAAAAGAAAATTCAAGACACCAGAAGTCCAGTGACCATCTAGAGAATGCAAAGACATGTGCTCTCAAAGGACTTTAATGCCTGAAGAAAAAAAAGTTCATGAAGACCTTTCACTTTTCTGATTTAAAATGAGTAGCCAAAGTCTTCCCTGCATCATTATTTTATTATCTAATGTACTTTCAAATAAATTCTAAATAAATTAAGCAGCTGATACAGTAGAACTGACTGGCTTATTTCTGCTTGGTTAAATGCACATGTAAGGTTGTGAAACATGTATGACTCTGATTATGATGACTATGTAGGAAAATACTTTCAAAAAAGGAACAATCTATCGAGAATCAACAAAAAGGCTTTTTTACACCTCTCTTCTCATTGCATGCATTTTTTTTATCCAAAAGGACTTTGTGCATCTTTTTGTATACGAAAAGATACTCTGTTAGAAACAATAACGAAAAAAAAAATGACAATTGGTTAGAAAAAGGTCTGATTGGCAGGCAATGATAGCTCATGATGACTTGCTGAGAATGGGTTTGGATGGCTCGCTGAGAATAGGTTCAGATGGCTCGCTGAGAATAGGTCGGCGAGTCACCCTCGTTGAGTCATCCTCGTCGAGTCATGCAGTGAAAATCGAGTAGTCCTCGTCGAGTGTTGAAGTACGGCAAGAAAATTCGAGTCTTGGGATCACTCAGTTTCTGGGAACGAAAAAATGACTCGGTTCCCAGAAACAGTGAGTGATCCCAAAATTGTGCGGTTGTTGTAGTCGCCGCTCTAACGGCAAAAAATACTTTTCGCGATGACTGATTTCGTCGGCAGAAATATTTTACAGTGAAAATGGAAGCAATTTAGGAATTTCAGAATGGCGTTTTCCGGAAGAATATCTGATGAAAAATGCTTTGAAAAGAATACTTTCGCTATTGAGAGAACTCTTATTTTCCTCCCAACCCAATGTGACACGTGACTGAAAAATCATTTTTGTTATGGATTCACCTGGCTAAAAGTGACCATCACATCTCTATTTATTTACATTGTTCTTAAGCACCAAAACTATAACTGAATGACATTTATTTATCAAGCTGTTAGATTATTTTTGACATCCTTGCTTATTTTAAACGAACTTTTACATCACGCCGCCGCCCCATGGCCAGAAATTCCTGACAACGCGACGGCGCACGCGCGGGGTTACTTGGCAATATGGCCGCCAAACACTCAAAGGAAATGTATGGCAGAAATAACACAAAATAAAATAGAGCAAGTTCTGGCTTACCGGGAACAAGTGCCGCGATGCGGTCGGTTTCTTAAAAGTTTCCTCGGCTATTCTGATTAGTTGCTTTTCATCAACAATTGTTTCTGGCCCTGCTTATTTTCGAAGCATGGCCCATATAACGCTTTATATTACAGAGGCTTGAAATCCAATATTTGCATCCCAAACAGATTTTGATTCGCTATAGCAGACAACATAATCGGGATATCCCAAGTGCCGCGATCGCTTGAGGAAAAGCACCGTATGATGTACTATTTTACCAATTTTCACCTTCGAGGTTGATTTCATCGCCCTGCTAATTGCCTTCAAAAACAGTTCAGAGTAGCACAAATCAGCTCTACCATAAGAGAAGATATCAAATGCCACGCGAGCGTCTTGTTTGTGTTGATCCGAGAACCACATGCCATATTTTTGGGCAAAAAACTCGCATTTTGCAGCAAACTCTGCTATGTTTGGTATCATTTTCAGTGAAAAACAAGCTTTCTAATGCAGTAGAGAATTGTGGGATACAAGGACAATGGAGAGTACTTTTGGCCAGTAAACATTTTCATGGACGCGTCACATTTTCGCGGGAATATTAAAATTTTTTACGCAACCACTAGACCGGATCGGTTTTTGTTTGTTAAAAATGTCGGATAACTTAGATTTAATTCAAATTGAGAAGTTTAAGAACTCTGTAAGTGCTAGCAATGATCAGTGCTTGCAATATGTTCGTAAACAATGTGTATCATCAGAAGACATAATTTTCACTGTACACATCGGATACGATTGTTTGCGATGTTTATGCATGGAGAAAAGCGAGAACGCCTGTTACAAGAGCCATGTTGCAGCTATGTCTTCTTTCTTTTGGGTGTGTTGTAAAGAACGACAGAAGAAAGGGCGTTTAGCTCTGAATAATAAAGAACATTTATCGAAGGCGACTCGTATTTTCCGCCATCTTTATTTTAGTGGTAAGACCGCAGATAGAATGCGGGCTCAGATGTCCGGAATTTCTGGCCATTTAGGCTTCCGCCAGCTTCAATATAGCAAACAGAGGGAAAAACGAAGGATTAGAATTTCTTAAGCCATTTTTTCAAGTATATCATACTTGCTAACGTTAAAAAGGAACGACGTTTTGACCGTCCGACGGTTATTTTCAAGTTCAGGATAATAAGTAAAGATTAGCATTTTCTTATGTACAATTGTGAATGGACTTATCAGATACTGCCCACTTTTAGTCAGTATCTCAGAAGTCTATAATTACTTCTTAGCCTGAACTTAAAAAGGACCGTCGCACGGTCGAAACGTCGTTCTTTTTCAACGTTAACTTTTACAGTTATATCCGTTTTAAAAAAAGGTTGTTTCTGATCATACTTGCAGCTGCTTAAAATGCGAGAAAAGTGAGTGTTCACTAATGCTTCAGTGTTATTTATATTATGCTATTTAAAAAAATGGATAGAAAGGAAGCGTTGCCAGGCAAGGTCTCAGCGGAGACTCATTCTCCTTGAAAAAAGGCATAATTAGAAATGTGACAAAATTTAAGGCCCAGTTCAAACGTCGAATCTCAGATGTGCCGAACTTAATTGGAGAGTTAAATGCATTTGAAGTGCGACGTTTCAATCAATTAAATTCGACTGTTTAAATTAAATGCGACGTTTGCCGTATCTGCGACTGAAACAGTCGAAGATTCGATTTAAGTTCGACTTTTGATTCAAACGTCGCATTTCACATGTGCCGAACTTAATGCATGAATGTTAGTAAATTATTATTACATTACTGGGAATATTGACAGCGAACAGAGTTAAATTCGACAGATCGAGTTCAGAGAGTTAAATTCGACGTTTGAATCAAATGCCGTATTTAATTATTTTAGTCGACTAAAATAGGAATTAAGTTCGGCACATGTGAAATTCGACGTTTGAACTGGGCCTAAGTAGGAACCATAAATAGGGTGATCAAGACATGAACAAAATCAAATTAAAGCGGCCTAGACCTGCGTTTAAACCTGCGTTTAGGTTATTTACACTTGACCACAGGTACCCCAAGTGAGAATGGTTGTTGCGTAACAGAAATGCTAAGGCTTTGTATGGAGATTAATCAATCGTTATTTAGGAGTCAAAAATAGTAACAAAAATACACCAGACTTTCTTACCTTGTCTTCTTGTCGAAATTTATGGTGTTTTCTTTGCATTTTTGGCCGTTTCAGGGCGATTCCATCGAGTTTAGTTCTGCCGTTGTTCTTTATATACTGTAGAACGAACTAAGTCCAATAGACCAATTCCGATATATTAAAATTTATACATGGCTCCTTCGGGCCTCAGTTTGGTCTAAAAATAAGGGGAAGGGGTGCATCCCCGGGCCTCTCCCCTGGATCTGCCACTGAATTTCCGTCGGATTTCACCCCACTTTTCAGTCATTTTTACGCGATTATTTCGAACTCGGATAACTCGAACTAAATTCTCTTTTTCTTGATCAAAAAGTCACTGAAAATTACCCTCATAACTTGAATTCTGGTTCGTGTAACGCCGACTCTTCTATTATGTATGTATTGGGCGGCAAAAAATTTGACTCGCCGGGAAGATGCAGCCGCCGTTTGCGTGCGTGGCTTGAAGGTAGGCAAAGCATTGTTGTGGGCAGTAAATGTGACAATTAGTCTCATTTTTGGTTGCTTATCATATCACTACACAGTCCCCCATATTTCTCCGAAGGAGAGATATGTCTCAAAATATGTTATTTTAAATGAAATGAAATCACGTCAAGAACAGAACTTGCAGCATTTTCAAAACCAAATTAAATTTCAGTTTAGGTCAATAAATTGTCAGTTTAATATCAGTCTTCGTCTTGAGCAATGTTTTGTACGCGTAAACGGGCCGCAACGGGCGCATCCCTTCTCGGTCTGAAGGGTGGAGCTTGTGGGTTCATCGCAGCCGGACGTGGTTGCTTTCTATCGCACAAAACTCCTCTAAGGGGTATAACTGTTGGACTGCTCGTTCAATGCGGGACTTCCCAGATCGTAGTACTGCTCCTCTGACCACTTCATCGGTGTCAACTATGAGATTCTCGACGATCTCCAGCGGCCATTTGCCTCTGTTCCTTTCATCTGTTTGCAATATGACAACGTCACCGACGGCAGGTGCATTTTCTTGGCTGGTATTTTGGTTACGGAGTCTCTCACGAACGCCGCGCAGGTACTTCTTGGACCAAGGTCGCCACACTGCCTCCTTGCACATGAGCAGGTGGTTTGCTCGTTTCCGACTCTCGGCTCCTTCAACACGGTGTGGCTGTAACTCTGGCAGGACATAACTATTCATGAACAACTTCGAGCTTGGTGTCAGAACAGGTAACTGCGGATCGTCTTCCAGATAACTCAACGGTCGGTTATAAAGGGTGATCTCCACGTCTAGCAACACCTCTTGTAACTCCTTTCAGCTCGACATTCCACTACCGATTGACTTCTTCAGAGCTGATTTCATCAGACCAATGATTCTTTCGAACTGTCCGCCTCAGCAGGGGGGCGCGACTTAAGTTAAACTGCCACTTGATCTCGTTAACTGACAGGTAATTCTGAAGTCGCCCGTCCTTCATCACTGCCATGATCCACCTCGCAGCACCGACAAACGTTCTGCCGTTGTCAAAATAGATTAACTGCAGTCTTCCTTGCCGAGTGATAAACATCTCTATGCTTCTCAGGCACTCGTCGGTTTCCAAGTTTGGTAAGAGATGCAAGTAAACCCTTCTTGTGAGGCTACAAGCATATAACAGGACATAAGCTTTTCCTTCTTTTTGCCTTGATATTCTATATTGTAGCTAGCTATATATAGTGGACAAGCGAAGTCGATCCCGATCCCTTGAAATGGATTAACACCTTCCGTTCGGGTAGTTGGAAGGTATCCAGGAGGAGGGGCATTGTATGCCATCGCTTGGAATCTTTTGCATTTATGGCAATTTCGAAGAACTTTCTTTACCAGCTTCCTTAGCTTAGGGATCCAGTATCGATTTCCGACTTTGGCCATTGTCAGGCCTACTCCCCTATGTAAGGTTTGAAGGTGGGCTTCTTCTACTACTCGCTGGACAAAAAGACTGGTTTCTGGTAAATACACTGAGTAGTCTCCCTGTAACCGCCCCCGACATGCCAACAGGCCCTCTTGATTTAACTGTAAGTTTAGCGCAACCCGATCCTTTTCAACTTCACTGTTCTTTTAAGCCTGCTTCTCCCAGAAAAGTCTTTGTTTCTTGGGTAGTCACTGGTCCCTCAATGCGCGTCTTCCCTCAACTGCGAAGAGAATTGTGCGTGAACCCTCGCATCCACACGCACACACACATACGTACGGCTTTCTGTAGTTGAAGCTTGCGCAATACGCTCTCCACCTCGTTCTCATCGTCCACTGGCACTGTCAGCACCTTCCTAATTAATTTAGCTTCTGATTGACTCTCTTCACTCGGTTTACCTAGAACATCTGGAGGCCAATTCTCTGGGTTCGGACGCCAACTAGGCTCATCCCACCGCTGGTTTGCTTCCCTTAGGCGGCTTCCCCGACTTCTGAGATCAGCTGGGTTCTGTGCGGTGGGGGCGTAGCGCCATGTGACTCAGCGATGACTGTTGATTTTTTGAACGCGGTTTGATACAAAGTGTTTGAATTCTCCTTGCCCTCTTATCCGATACAATGCTACGGAGCTGTCTAGCCAACAATGCATGCCGGTTATGGATGATCCTTCTAGACCTTCTTTTACGTTTAATAAAAGGTTTACGGCCATGGAACTCGCTACAAGCTCGAGCCGTGGGATGGTCAACCCTTTTTTTGGAGAGCCTTGATCTTGCAGCAATAAGGCCTTGATTTGTCCCGGAGGCTTGGCAGACTACAGCATAGACGCAGGCGGCTACTTCATTTACGCTCGCATCCCCAAAGGAATGCAACGAGATCTCCTCAATCTCTTCTTGATGAACAGCGAGTGATCTCGGCCCGTCAAAGCTTTGTGGCAAACCGCTCTCCCACTTGATCCAAGCCTTTACCAGGTCACTTGATAGTTCTGCATCCCAGACTGCCTTCGAATCGCAAACAGCGCGGTAAATAAACTTGCCACGAAGCGTCTCAGGAGAGATAAGTCCAAAGGGATCATAAACTCTTGCTTATTTGGCTAAGATTCCTGGTTTCGTCAACTTCGCTCTTTCTGGGGTGACTTCTACGCTCACTGTGTCCTTGTTCCGTGGTAGACCAAGCATTCTTGAAATTGTTGCTCTTGGAGTCCCCAACTGTTGCTTGGGATAGGTTGCTTCTGCTGTATCTTAGGCTGACGGCAAGCGTTGTTTCTAACTTAGGAGTATTGGAGTGCCATTTGTGGAGTGTGAAGCTGTTGCTGCTTCTTTTTTCTACTCGTCACCCATCATGTTAGGGGTAAAGAGCGTACAGTTTTCCTTACATCAGGGTGGGAAAAGTTAAGTTCCAGCATTTTTTGTCTCATGTTCTATTCGGCACGCAGAATGTTAGGGGTAAGGAGCAAACAGATTTCCATACATCAAGCTATGAATAGTTGTTACAGCATTTTGTCTCTCATACTCTATTCGGCACGCATCATGTTAGGTGTAAAGAGTGCACCGTTTTCCTTTCAGGGTAGGAATTTTTTTAGTAGCTTCGCCAACATAATATAAATACATTCAGGTAATAAAACAAAGTAGCAAAGAAAAAATGGCAGGGATACCGAAACATCGTGAGCCAGTTACTGCTGGCCCAGAAAATTAAAAAAATATAAGAATAGGTAAAATAGCATAATTACAAAATCAAAAGCAACATGAGACAGGCTGGGCAAGAGTATGATACTCATTAGACTTAAGACAGACAGACTTAAAAGTGCGGGGATTTTCACAGTCGATCTAGACCTGCTACTGAAAATCCAACACTAGGAACTTAAAGTTTTTGTGTTTAGCAAATAACGTAAGTAAGAAATAAAAATTCTGTATGTTTGAATTCGACTAAAACGAAAATATATTTCAAACCTGAAATTCTCAATAGCCGTAAGAGATTATTTAATAAAAACGTTTTGAATGACTCAAATTATTCTTAAGTAGCGTCAGAATGCTGCTTAATATCATATTTCGATGCTAGGAAATTTTCTTGTATTTTCGTTCTTGCGATCTTAAAAACCAACCCCTTTTTCTCACCACTTGTCTAAGCGCAAATTCATTCCAGATTTGGACTTTTGGCGCTCTTTTTGTATACCTCTGAAACGAATCGAACGAATCTTTTTAAAATCTCTTCACATAATCTTCATAATTTATGTAATAATGTCTGAACTTTAATTAAGATTGATTTACTGCAAAACCTTGAAATTTCAAGACAAACCTATCCTACGAACCGGTCAAACATCCGCGCTGCAACGTTCACTGTTTTGATGTTATACTAATTTTTTCAAGTTAATGTAGACAACACATATATCCATGACTATTACATTTCAGTGTGAGTATTGTCAATGCTTTATATCCAAAAGATGCGATAAATTCAAACTACAATGTACTAGTCATGGAGGTATATATATTGCGCTAACATACAGAAGTTTTTACTTCTTACGAAGATTGTTTGCTAAACACCAAACTTTAAGTTCTTAGCGTTGTATTTCCAGTGGCTGGGCTAGATCACACAAAATTCGGCTTTTATCAATTTCAAATTTTTTTGTTCATTGTTGTCATACTAAAATCGATTTAACTTAAAACTACATTTTCAAAAATTCCAATCCATAACCAGTTACCGGTGAAAATTTTATACCGATCGGACAAAGAAAAAAACGATTTAAAGCGATTGAAAAATATCGGCATGGCCTCCGAAAAACTGTATTGAAACACCTTAACTTGTATCAAAATTTTACGTATTCTGAGTCTTCATTTTGTGACACGAAAGAGCACAAATTTTAACAGCAAGAATGATTCATGCAGGTATTTTGTCAAAAAAAAAAAAAACTCATTTGCTGACACGATATTTTTAATTCACCAAAATCGGTTTTCGTAATCTAAACGATAAGCGGCCGTAAAAGGCAGGAGCAAAGGAAAATGGAAAAATTCCGATCCATAGAAATTCAAGACTTAAATAGTGGAGTAGCATCAGTCAGAGCGTAAAACTCGCAACTGGCTTGTCCCTCCTGTCACTCAAGCGAGTATTAGTTGTAATAGTTGGTGGTGATATATTCCAAATTAGTCTAATTATGTCACATGATTTCCTTGCTACAATATTTATAATAGGCAAAGATAATTTAAAAAGACCTTAGAATAATTCACTGCACGTTTAGTTTAACAACGGGTTTGTCAAGCAGACTTTCGACTTGAGAAAATGCTTCCGCGGCTTGCGTTGGTGGTTTAAAGGTAGGCGAAGCCTTGTTGTGGGGAGTGAATGTGACAATGGGTCTTAATTTGGGTTGCTCATACCATTTGCGCGAAACATGAATTTCTCAACTTTCGGAGAAATATTTTTTTTTAAAAAAACTCTTTACCTCGATACCACTTTTTCCGGATGGAACAGACCGATGGAATTTCCTTTCCCATTTGACATTTCTCCCGCTTCCAGCCTCAATTTTTTGGAAACAAACATTTCGACAGCGTTGCATGCAAATTTTTTTATTAATGCAGTGCTTGTTTTAATTACAGCTGTCACGTTTAGTTCGCTCTACAACATTGTTTTTATGCAAGTGTGACAGGTGATAAGTTAAAATTTTGCCTAGTTGGATGCCATGTTGAATTTCACCCTACACACACCACGGGTGAAAATGTTACCAAAAGTCATTGTATTCTTGTGAGCGTTACAAAGAATCATAGGAATAGGATTTCAGCGTATTCATGGATGTTCGTTGAAACCAGTAGTGAATGTATTTTACTGAAACAAGTAAATAAATAAACAAAAAGTCTTACTTAAAGAGCTCAGTCGTGCAATTCTTGCAATCACCTAGGGTCGTCTAAGCTTTTTTACGCATTTGAGTGGTTTCCGCTCTCATCGTGTCATGGAAGTTGTCATCGCGTCGACTCAGGTCTGAATTTCATAATTTGTCATAATTTATGCGTCGTACTCATTTTGGCACGGTACTCGATTCGGCACTTTATAATGATTTTGCTGAGAAAGACAACACTATAAATTTAAACAGATGTGTAAGAAGCCCCCTGCGCTGTTAACAAGGTTTTGTCCACTCTCCAGCCGAGCGTTTTTTTATTTGACAGGTGAAGGTAGAGGTACTGTCAGTGGAAAGGCTTCGGTATCACGCAAGCCATTAATCAAGAATTACATTCTTTGCTGTGTGCATCAAAAAGTATTTGGAAAATAGTTATTGTGAGTTATTTTGCTGCTAATATCATTGGTGAATTACTCCTTAATTCCGATTAACCGGGTCGCGAAAATTTCAGCGTTAACTTATAATTTCCCCTCTGACATACCTAAACTTTAAAACTGTTATGGCAACGTTCGAGGATCTCATATGATAAGAATACTGACGGAAGTTAGTACTGACGGAAGTTACTGGCCAATAAGGAGTGCTTTATTGTTTTTTCCTTTTACTTTCAAGCTTGCTGACGGTGTAATTGCCCTATTCATTATGGTAGTCCATACAGACGTTTTTTACCATTTTTGCCTCCCATTAAATTGCAGGTAGTCTGTCTTTGGTGGTAAATCTTCTTCCAATGGAACCAACATTTAGTTTGAAATTGGATAGTGGTCGTCCACCGATTGATAAGCTACAAGGAAATATTTACAAGACTATAAAGAACGGGAATTTAGATGAATTAAGGGACTTGCTTAGTTCATCTCAAGCAAAAATCGATCTTAATTGTCTGGACAATTCCAGCAAAACAGCTTTACAAGTGGCAGCAGATCTGGAAGATTGTTCCGTTCGAGAAAGAATAATTACAGCGCTATTGTATAACGGGGCCAGTTTACAGTTTGGTTTGCAGAATGCAGTGCGTCAAAAAGACGCCAGGGTTGTGGAAATACTGCTTCAATTTTATGATGAACAACATCAGACATCGCCACAGGTATTGCTCCCCGAAAGAAGCAAAACCGCTCATATAACACCGCTAATCTTGGCGGCCTGTTCGCAGAATTTTCAAATTGTCAAGCTTTTTCTTGAACATGGACACACTGTTGACGTTCCTACAGCTGTTCGATGGTCGAGAGACTCCACTGGAGCGGTCAGCGAAAAGCTCGGTCCCGCAGTGGACCGTTTAAATAAATATCGTGCACTGGCCAGTCCTGTGTTTATCGCGGCGTCTTTTCTGCAAGACGTGCAACGTGGTCCTGACCCAGTTCTTCAAGCTTGTACCCTGAGCAAGCAACTCCGTGACATGGCCCAGCAACAATACGAATTTAGGAACGAGTACCTTCAGCTCTGTGATGGCTGTGAAGAATTCACTGTTTCGCTCCTGAATGAATGCTGCACAATGGAAGAGATCAGATGCGTTTTGGAAACAAAGAGCGAAAGAAAAATGTTGTCTAAATTGGAGACAGATTCCCTCAACATGCTGGAATTTGCTGTCTTTACAAAAAATAAGAAGGTGTGTTCTTATTTAACTATAAAAGGAGCTGAAAATAGTGGCAATATAATCAATGCATTATAACTATTGAAAAAGGATAGTGCAGGTTCTAGTTACGCTTGTACTCATTCCAGGGCATATAAATCTCAAATTTTTACCCAAATAATAGCTAAAAACATGGCAAGAACAGTAGGAATACAACTCGAAGAGCGGCATCTGCTATTTGGAGAATATTTGTGGAACTGAACAACCCTAAACGCACTGTAGAAGATGAACTTAACATCGATGGTGGTTAGCATGTTTTGGCTACGTTTTTAAACTAGGAACTATTTTTAATTTGAATAAATAATAAAACAATTATTAAATTCGGCTTTCGTATCATATGAAGAATTATGGAGATGTCGGAGGGTGTTATCCTCCATTATTCTTCATATGATACTCAGCCTCATTCATAAAATTGTTAACTAACGACTCATTTTAACCTTCCAGTTTGTCAGTCATCCCTACAGCCTGCTGACACTAGATTCCGAAATATACAAAAGCGCGCCTTTCCTGGAGGTGGAAAGTGTTTGGAAGGAGTTGGTGTTAATGCTACTAGTGTCCGTCCTGTACCCACTGATTTTCTTGGTTTGGTTCATTTTTGAGACCTGTTTCCCCAGAAATAAACTGACCAGAATGTTTCAATCTACTCGTGTAAAGTTTCTGCTCTACTATGCCTCCTATCAAACACTTATTTTCCTGCTGGCTTTCATATCTGCTACCAGGCATCTGAATTCTAAAGGAATAGACTACTCGGGATTCTCGCTATTTGGTAAGAGGTGTGAGTTAAAATAAGGTGATCTTTCACAATAAATGCGCTTTTTAGAGCTTAATTTGTTGCACTAGAATTTTTCCTCAAAGCTTGCCTTGGAGGAAATTGGCTTTGGTTGGGTTCGCTCTGGTTTAGATCACTTTCTTGATTGCCCCCTGACGGGAAGAAAAAACTTGAACCCAGTTTCACTGTAACACAGACGTCCTTGTAAACGTTGAAAACTGTCTAGATCGTAAACGTTTTCGGTTATTTCACCCTTTGAATGAAACCTCCACATCAATTATGCTTAGTAATAGAAGCGATTCAGGACTTAATTTGAAGAGCTTAAAGAAAACTTTGACTCCATTCGCCCTTAAAAAAGGCAAAAAAAGTCCAAAAAAACGATTCCAACGACTACTTAGGGAATGAATTTTCATCCACTGTTGTAAAGAAAACTTGCGTCTGTTCCAAAGTGCCTTTGAATTTATTAAACCGGTAAAAACATTCATCACAGCAGCGCTCGAAATCCTATTGTGTTGTCGAACTTTCACCAGCAAGCAGAGCGTACTGTTTTGTACTTCACTTTCTCGTGATTAGTTGAGCCGCTTTGGGTTCTTATTAACCCATTGAATAATGTCACCGGCAATTCTTTTGTTCTTTTTACGTAACTCTGGAAAATTTCCCCGAAGCAATTTCACCTTGGGAAAATCGTTCACACAAAAAAGTTGCTTCTCCCTGAGCCGAAGGCATTTGCCCAGGAGTAAAACCATGTAAAACGGCTACCGTAACTGCACCTAATGTCATGTTGTCGACGGTTTTCCCTCTTCTTTCCACAGTTTGGTACTTTTATTTCCCTGCATTTGTGATTGGTCTAACAGTGGATATTATCAAGGACATTGTCCAACAAGGAAGAGTCCGCTTTTTTTCTTACCATTGGAACTATGTGGCTGTGGTGACGGTGGTTTCATACGACCTCGGTAGCGCCCTTTGGTGGACTAGCCTTTATTTTAATCGAAAAGAATGGGTGTCGCAGGAGGACGAAGACAAACATTTCGCTACCCAGCTTGAGATAACCTCCAACTCCTTTAGAGCTTTGGCAATCCTTCTGGCCTTTGTCCACAATTTATCATTTTTTCAAGCAAACACCAGTATTGGTCCACTGCTAAATGCATTTGGACAGATGCTAATTGATGTTGCAAAGTTCTTTTTGTATTTCATTTTTATTTTTCTGGCATTTGCTGTGAGTTTCACTGAGCTTTATACACTGTATGAACAAAAAACTTTCCCTGCAAAGCCGAGAGAAGAAAGCAATCCTCTAAAACTTGAAAGGTACGTACAACCATGCTAACGTTCCTGTTTTCTTGTTCGTCTAAATTACAAATATAGTCTTACTGAAATAGATAAAACGTAGGACTGACATGGTTTGAAGCGTATTACATTCGTTGACAAGACAGCAAACGTAAGGTGGCTCACAATCTTATGGTAACTGTAGCATTTTAGTCTTTCGACTGCGATCGATCAATATTGAATATTGCAACGCTTTTTCAGATGATACTTCAATAATGGTACCAGCAAATCCTTTTAATATATAGATTTAACCAGGGCTAAAGGCGAGGCTCCCATAAATAAATTTATAATTTAAATCAAACAATAAACTTGTATTCCACAATTTAGTTAACTTTAGAGCACATTCATGTGACTTTTGAGGGAAAGTAGAGAAAAATAGTGATAGTAGAGAAAAATAATTTGCAAACAGCCCAAGATAGCCTCATATGTACACCCCCAAAATAGCAATCATCTTCGATCACATTTAAGAGCCATAATGGCTCTTGATCACCGCAGATGAATTAGGCCTGGAAAAAAATCAGGCCGAATTTTTTGCGTTCGACAAGTTTACTTTACAAAATCTTGCCAACGAATCTGGGTGCGTGTAAACCAGCCTTTCATACCATTTAAACATCATACTGACCTCGGACGGATGCGGATGGGAAAATGCGCATAGAAAACGCATCACAAAAAAAGTAAGAGAAAAAAAAAACGAGAAATGCTGATGGCAAAAAATAAATAAATAAACAAACAAACAACGGAAAGAGATCTTTCTTTCAAGTAGCTGTCACATGGTTGGACTCTTCACTTACATACAGAACGTGATGCCAATAGTTGGCACAGTTTTGTACCCTGTAATTCCTTTCATTAATGTCACAGAAATAAGGACGTTCCGTTCCTCCTCCTTAAATGCACACATAATTGGTGCACTTCTCCTTTGAGTGTTTAGCCTAAGGCTTGCAGGCAAGGTAAACAGCTCAAAAAAATCGGCTAGCAAAGGTTCGCCTATTTCTCACGGGTCAGAATGCAGAATATTACCAGACCATTATCCTAAAGCGGTGTAATTCACGAAGCAGTCTGTCTTTACTTTCGGGAGTGATCGTTATTTTTTTAAACATTACTAGAAGTTAAGGATGACGAACTAAGAAATATTTTAAATGAATAACAACTAGTTATTGAATATTCGGCTTCCGTATGATATGAAAAACTATGCAGATCGAGTAGTTTGTTATAGGTTGAAATGGATATTAGTCTCATTCAATAATTGCTAAATAATTTTTTTTTCTGTTTTTAGGTTAGAAAACAGTGCCATCTTTACATTCTGGGCGCTTTTCGGAATGAGTGACCGTACTAAACTTCAGATTAAAGAGGAGCATTACGGTGGCATCTGGGATATGGCCGGGACGTTGTTTGGTTTGTTCAACATTGTAGCGGTTCTTGTGGGTCTTAACACGTTGATTGCAATACTCAGTGAATCCTACACACGAGTCAAGGTAAGTTATGAGCAGTTCTTGTATGTGCACAGGTCAACAATTCAAAACGAGTGTTATTTATAAAGGAATAAAAGAAAGAATGAAAGATACTTCCTAGCATGTCGAAGTTAGCCTTGGTAGTCGGTTTGAAGCTTTTAAGAGGGTTCTTAACTTTATTTTACTCCAGTTATTAGCAGCGGAATACTTGAAGAAATTAAGGCGGAATATATTAGGAATTTGAGTAATTTTAATTTTCAGTGGACAAAAACCTTGTACCAAAATAATTTCAAGCATACTGCATTCTTTTTTTTCACTCTTTTCAAGGGCTATAAATATACCTCGTTTTTTGAAAACCGGGCTACTAAAACATGTCAATCTCTCGCACTGATTGGTAATTTAATGCCCCTTCTTACTTGAAAAGTAAAATCTCACCTCAAAAAGAAGTTCTTCAATACATGAGCTTCCATTTGATAGAAATGTCTGTCTTGAAGGTAACAAAAGTGAAGCTTTCCTAATTAGTCTGGAAAACAAGACATTTTAAGGGACAATTTTTAGTGTTGGCATCACCGATTGCAAAGCCATTTCCCCAGGTTCACTCCATTTTTCATTGCAACTGGTCTCCCAAAAAAAATCTAAACCAACACTTCTCAACAAAACCAAGTTCTACAACCACCAATTTAACTGCTTGCTGACTTGGAACATTATCAACAGAGTGGGTAATTGCTTTGCATGCAAACAGCACAAACAAACTGCATAACAGTGCGAAAACACATCAAACCTTACAACAACCCCACACCCCTGAAATTTAACCAGGCTACCCCAAATGCATACCAGATGTCAGATGATAGAAATGTGTCTGTGCATCAGCGTGACACCCAGCCAAACACAAACCCCCCTCAATTTAAGGGAGACCCTGAGCTTTGAAAGACAGGGTTAAGCATCGGTACAAAAACTCAGCAAATCCACACTTTAGCACAAAGCATAGTCTTTAGAACAACCCCACCCCCCTGGAATTTAACTAGGCTACCCCAAATGCATACCAGATGATAGCTCTGTGTCTGTGCAACACCAGGACACTTAGCTCGACGGAAGCTCCCCTAAAAAAAAATAGCTGGCCCAACGCAGGCAGCAGGCCGGCCTTACGGCGTATTTTCCTGAATTTCCACTGATTTCTGGAGTCCATGGGTAAGAGCTGAGGGTGGTTAGTCCTGAAGAGGGAGATTTTTATTTTTAGACTAAAAGTATCACGGCTTTATGCAAATTAACTTTTGAAAGATTGCCTGCAATGTGCTGGACTTGACTTAAGATTTCAGGCAACCTGGTTTTCAAAATTCCAGGTAGAAATGTAATACGTGATATGAAATAACTCCAAGGAAACGGTTTTTATAGGGGCCCGAGAAAACAAACTTCAAAAGCTTCAAATTTCACAAAATGAGATCTTAACGCATGACGATTTCCTCTGTGGTTTCTCAATATCTGTGAAATTTGAAATATATATTCTCGGGTTCCCATAAGAAATTGTCTTTGGTGTTATTACAGATAGCCGTTGAAACATGTAAAAAAGAATGCGATATCGCTTAAAATGTTATGGCGCAGGATTTTTGTCCACTGAAAATTAAAATTACTCAATTCCCGTATGGATTAAGTCTTAATTTTTTTTGTGAGTTCTTCTATCCACATAAATTATTCAATTTATTACTTAAAACAAACAAACAAAAAACGATATAACTTTTAAAGACATGTTTTCGGCATAGTCCATCGAAAATTCTTCAGATGATTCTAATGTTGCACTGTCTTCACTTTTCTCTAACTGTATTCACCGCTTACGGTCACTTTTTGCTTCTCTCCAACGCTGGGATATCTCATATATTTTCTCTAAAATCAAGTGTGTCTTTCCGGACTGCTTGGCTGTGCTCTGTCTACATGTGTGATTATAGCAATGTCTTTCTTCTTTTTTAAAATCTCTGATTCTATGATAAAGTTTTCTTCAAAAAAGTACTTAATTTTCTATGCAAATGAAAAGAATCAAGGTCATGACAAAAGGCCTCTTGTCTTAAAAAGGGCAGCGAAACCAACGGTTGCAGGCCTCGTCGATGCATCGCTTCTTAACCTTCCCAAAAGTGTTCCCCCTAGGTCCATATGTCCTGTTTGGCCGATATGTAGGATGTTTTGTGTGGTCACAGAATACTCATCACCTGAACCTGGCGTGATGGGGTGGCACATTCGTTCCTGACTGATGTGTATCTGTTCTTCCAAATGTGAACAAAGCTTTCCAGGCCGGCCCTCTCTTGCGAACAAATTTCGGGCGAGAACACGACCGTTAGGTTGCGGTACCGTGCTGTGTGCTTTACTCCTGCAGAAGGATGATTTCCCAGCATTGTGTGATACTAACGCATACGAGCATTTTCTGTCTCGCTGCCACTAGCTGGGTAATCAACTGTCTCTCTGAAATCAGCGGAACAATCACCAAGACGATGGCATTGCAATCTTCGCCAAATAAACGGTCGAAAGTGATGGAGCCAGTTCAAAAGTCAGACTTTTCCCAGCTCCCGTTAGAGCAGTCACAAAAACATCTCTCCCCGACACAAAAAGATATGCTTCGTCCCGCGCCATATTAAATCGGACGAACGACTTTTTTGAAAGTCTACGTAAAGTCGGGCGTATTTAAATTAGCACATTAACATTGCCAATAATATAAGCTTTGCCGATTCTGGTTCTGGATTTGAGGTAAATTAAACATGCTTTTATAAAGCGCTTTTACAGTGGGCTATAGTTGACATAAATGAGTCTTAAATTGGGACCTGCAGTTAATGGTGATATTCATGTGCGAGAAGCCTCATCTATAACAGGTAGAAAAATAAAGGTTAAAGGCTCGTCTATGGTGGATATTGCTCTTAGCTTATCCAGCTAGTTTGCAAACACTCCACTTAAATAATAAGAGACAAATAATCTAAACAGAACATAACAGGGTTAAAAACCCCAACCTCCTTCCTTTGCTCTTCCTACACTTCCTATTGCCATTGCCAAGGCCACTCATTAATCAGCTCGAGTACAATCTAAAGAAAAACGCAGACAAATTTTATTTGTTTAATGAGTCCATTACCCTGTAGGACAAAGACGACAGATAACTTTTTTACATTTCGATACTTTAACTAGTCTGATTAATTGTTATAGTAGTACAATGTAATTTAATTCCTTAATTCATTTTTTTTTCTACAAGAGAGTTTTAATAAACTATTATTAAACTGGTATGTAGCGTCCACTCATAGCTACTTGAAACCGTAAACTTTAATCAGCTGTTTACTTGCTAGTTCGCTTCTAATCTGCACATAACTTGTATTCATTCCATTCACAAATTGCACGTGAAAGAGAAAGATTCGCTGAAATAACAACAACGCGACTATTACAAAGATGATATTGACCGAATAAACCGAAAATGCTGTATACTTACAAGTTATTGTGCCTTCTAATGGCAAGGAAAACTTGTCCCAATGAAGCGATTACAGCACAACTCCATAACAAACATGTGCTTCGTGGGAAAGAGCACCCGCGATATCTTAGTGCCCGGTCACCGAAGACTACACCATATAAGGTTCATTTTCTGTCTCTTACACGCTCCCCCCCGAAAGACGACTGTTGAGTCTTTCTACTTTAGCACAAACTAGTACTGAGCGTACAAAAAAACTAGTCGAAACTATCCGATCAGTACAAAGTTCCTCAAAAGTTCCCTCAGTTGTCTTAATCTTTCGGAACAGTTCAGACACTTCTCGGTGCCCTTCCTACACACATGAACTGGTAGCTTCAAAGAGGTTTTGGCCGCTGTTTCAAGCCACCTAGTAACTGCTCTTCCAATAGACAGAGCTTCCGGACATCTCTGCGGTACGTTCCGTCCGCTGTTCTGACGACAACTTGGCGTACCATGCCTTCGCTATCAGGAAAGGTTTGCTCGACCAAGCCCTTTGGCCACTGACCCCGGGACAAATCTTGTCTGCAAGCAACACTAAATCTCCCACTTTAAAGTTTGGCTTAGGTTGTAACCACTTCTGGCGTTCTTGGAGCGTCGGCAGATATTCCTTTGTCCACCTCTGCCAAAATTCATTTGCGAGAAGATGAACGTGCTTCCATCTGGCTTTGAATCGATCTGAATCATCGAATAAATTTGGGCATGAAGACGGGTTTCGGGGCAACACAAGGATATGGTTCGGTGTCAGTGCTTCCAAATCCTTTGGATCATCAGAGACCGGCGTGATTGGCCTGTCATTCAAAATCTTCTCCACTTCAATGAGGAATGTTCTCAGGGTTTCTTCGTCTACGAGGCGTTCTCCCACCATAGAATGAAGGATCCTTCTGATAGACCGTATAAGTCTCTCCCATACGCCGCCTTGGTGGCTGGCCGCGGGTGGGTTAAATTTCCACTCAATTCCTCTACTGGTCAACTTCAACTGAATCTTCTCCTGATCCCACACTTTTAAAGCGTTGACGACATCCAATTCAGCTCCTCTAAAATTGGTACCGTTGTCACTATAGATAATACCTGGGGGGCCTCTTCTACCAACGAAGCGCAAAACGGCATTGATAAAACTGTCAGTGGAGAGGTCGTTAACTAACTCTATGTGAACTGCTCGGTATCTTAAGCAAGTGAAGATGCAGCCGTAACGTTTGTTCAGAGAAGGGTCTCTCCTTGATCTTGTGTTAGGTCCTATCTTCACGTAGAGGGGCCCGAAGTAATCCAACCCAACTGCAGCAAATGGATATACGAGCCTGTGACTGTCTGAAGACACTCTAACAACTGGAAGTGGTGCTGTCACTTGTTCTCTTAACTTGGCGTTCTGACGTTTGCACACATGGCACTTGCCAAGCACTTGCTTTATCGTGGAAACTGCATTCACGATCCAATAGCGCTGCCTAATTTCGGCCAGAACTTGATAGGTCCCTACGTGTCCATTCGAGTGATGATAATGGCGAATTATCAACTCAGACACGGGGTGCTTTGCTGGCAGTATCATCGGGTGCTTGGCATCATATGGCAAACTTGAGCGATTCAATCTTCCGCCGACACGTATGATTCCTTCATCTTCGAATGGCTTAAGTCTGGCTAGTCTGCCTTTGATGACTGTTTCACTTTTCTCATCAGCAAATGACTGTTCCTGGACGAACTTCACAATTTTCTTCTCCGCTTTGTCCACATCATGGATCGATAAGGTTTTACGACTATACCTCACACTTCCATCTTTGTAGTTCTGGCACTGGGACTGCATCGGTCTGTTGAAGGCTCTACAAAACCACCCAACTATTCTTCTCAGTCGATCCCACGACGAATATCGTTGGAACAAAATGCTCCAGAAATCCGCATGAACTGTGGATACTTCAACAGTGACTTTCTCCTTTTTCATTCCTTTGTCTGTATCTAGGAGGTCTCCCCATTCCTCTGGAGGATGCGGGGGCCAATCTTCAACTTCTCTCCACAAGAATTCTGGACCACGGCGCCACCTTTCTAGTTTTCCAGTCTCCGAGGGCTTGATCCCTCTGGAAACATAATCCACAGGCTTGAGCTCTGACCGTACATGCCGCCACTGCCCTTGATCTGATTCTTGACGTATGACAGCTACCCGGTTTGCGACGAAGGTTACAAATCTTCGTACTTCATTGGCAATGTACTTGAGAACTATCATAGAGTCAGTCCAGTAAGTCACACTGTTAATCTTCAGTCTTCCTTCTAACTCTCTCGTTATGACCTTGTTGACTTTCGTTGCTAGAGTAGCCGCTGTCAACTCCAGCTTTGGTACTGTTACAGCACTTTTCAAGGGTTTCACGCGAGACTTCCCCATTACGAAACAGCAATGAATTTGCCCTTGACTGTTAACAAGACGTAAATAAGAGGCTGTCCCATAACCATGCTCTTGGGATGCGTCGGCGAAATGATGGAGCTCTACATGTTTCACTTCACCGAAGTCCTTTGGCTTAAAACATCGAGGAATACTGAATCCTTGCAAGCTCATAAGCCCTTCTCTCCAACTCTTCCAACGTTCACACAATTCTCTTGGGAGCTTCTCATTCCAATCCAACTTTAGTTTGCACAATTCCTGATTCATTTCTCTTCCAGGTAAGAGTAGGGGGCTGGCGAATCCGAGCGGGTCATACACCGTTGCAACAGACGATAGGATACCTTTCCGATTCTCTGGACGCTCCTTGTCATTCACAACAAAGTCAATGGTGTCATGTTCAACATTCCAGTGAATTCCTAGCGCTCTATCTATAGGCAAACTTTCTTATTTCAAATCTAAACTCTTAATGGTGGGTGCTCTTTCCTCCACCGGGAACGCTGACAACACGCTGCGAGAATTCGAGATCCATTTTGTCAGTTCAAAGCCTCCTCTCGCAAGTAACTCCTGGAGCTGGTTACTGACTTGTACTGCGCGTTCTGAATCCGCAAAGGATTTAAGCAAGTCATCTACGTAGAAATCCTTAAGCACGGCGTCAACTGCCTCTTGGGAGAAGTCTTTCTCATTATCCTTAGCCGTCTTTCTCAGGGCGTATCCTGCTACGCTCGGCGAGGACTTTGCTCCAAAAATGTGCACAAGCATTTGGTAAGTCTTCGGTCCCTTTGACAGGTCACCATTCGGCCACCATAAATAACACAACGCTCCACGATCTTCTGGTGCTACGAAGACCTGGTGAAACATTCTCTTAATATCTGCCGTAACTGCAACGTCATCTACTCGGAATCTCAGGATCACTCCTATCAGGGTGCTGGTGTTTTCAGGGCCTCTCAAAAGTTGCTCATTCAATGACGTTCCACCACTCCTTGAGGCACAATCAAACACTACCCGCGGTTCTTCGGGTTTTCTAGGATGCCACACCGCGTGATGAGGAAGGTACCATTGCGGCTTAAGAGCAATTCTCTGTAAGAATCAAGCAAAATGGGAAATAAAAAATTTTGACCTCCCCTCAAATTTTGCATACAATTAGATATTGTGGGGGGATGTCTAAAAATGCACTTTGTTTGGGTTGCTACTTTCTTGTTGTCATGGTAACACCAACTGTTTGTTGGTGGCAAAATATCTAATATTTAACTAAGAAACTGTTGTAAAAAGTGCAAAATGTGTAGCTGTGTTTCTCAAGTCCATTAAAACGCTACAACCCAAGACTTTAAGCAGATATAATACCATCATTCTAGTTTACATTTGTGTATATTGCTCTTTATTATATCAAATTTGCGTGTCATAAACGGTTAATCAACTACATAGAGTTTCGGCCATTTGAGTTGATGGCTAAAATATGGTTATCCTTTCCCTGAATTTCTCCAAAAGTACGGCAGTTCCAGAGCTAAAACTAAGCAGGCAGTTTACACACATATCCTAGTTACTAAGTCTGTAAAAATCTCTGCGGGGCGGGCTCTTCTGTTTGCAAAGGCAATTAACGAACAAACGCCAAATTTCAGTTTTTGTATATTTCATCGCAGTTGACAATCTATCTACTAGCCAACAAAATTTCTAAAACACTGAAACTACCTTCATTATCAAAGAATATTATGTACTGAGTCATTTTATGATCAAAAAATTATTACTGGCTTTCAGTTTTCTAAACAATATCGATCAAAATAAGGCTTACTTTACGGTTTTCTCTACTTCACCGCTTGAAGCGTAGCGTTCACATTCAACGAACACTCGGTTTCTCGAACCATTCTCATGTGTCCGGTTGTGCTGTTTCCCATTGTAAACCATTGTAAGTCTCCTCAGTCACTTACAGCAAGTTATAAAATGATACAGAAGCCGATAAAGAAGTCATACACGAGTCATTGGCAAGCCAAGCCACATCTTGTAAACACGCACGCTTCCACTTTGCATTTACGCCGTATTTCTTCATTAGATGCCATCAGTCGCTCCAGAGAGAGTTAAACCGCATTAGGTTTTAGTCATTAAGCCCACAATAGGAATTGCAAACGTATTTGATAAAATCCGAAACTTCAAGTCGAAAACCGAGCTTAGGCCCGTTTCAAACGTCGTGCTACTGCCGTGCCGAACTAAATTGATCGAATTAAATTCGACTTTAGCACGGCAGTAGCGCGACGTTTGAAACCAAGTCGTGCTACTGCCGTGTAGCACGGCAAGCTTTGCCGTGCTACACGGCAGTAGCTCGACTTGGTTTCAAACGTCGCGCTACTGCCGTGCCGAACTCAATTCATAAATTATAAATACATTAGAATCATTTAAAAGTTTGCTAAACCGTTTCTTTAATTTTTGTGTTTTGTTTTCGTCAACAGCCGTTCTATTCGACTGAATTAAATTCGACGTCTGAAACCAAGTCGTGCTAGTGTCGTGCTACAGTCGAGCTACAGTCGAGCCAGCTTAGCACGGCAGTAGCACGACGTTTGAAACAGGCCTTAGAAAGCTGAAAAAGACACTCGTTGACATCTCTGTGAACATGCAACCTCTCCTGGTCAGCGGTGTTAATCAATGCAACATAAACAATTTCCGGTAGAAATAAAATCCTTTTCCCTTCCCTCCTGATCGAAGATTACATCCCTACCTTGCTCAGAGAGTGAAACCAAATTATGCTTTCTTAGTGAAAGTAATCGTGGTGTTTGTACCTATCTGCAAACTTACGGGCTCAGTAAATGTTGGAAAGGTATTACCGATGAAGTTGACTTCCTACTCTGACTTGCCGGTAATAAAGTTCGTTTTATTTTCTTCACTCTTCTGTAAAGTACTAGGGGAGAAAACAAAAATTTGAACAAGGAAATTTAGGGAACATAGACTAGAAGTTATTTGAGAGACTGTAATTTCTCAGCTTGTGTATTGCTAGCAACACTAATTTTGTCTCCATTCTCCAGTAGATGGCTATTCCTTTTTAGTCACTATTTGGGTTGTAAATTGTTCACAAAGAATTTTGCAAAATGACACTTTACTTGGACGCCTTGTCTTCTTGCGGTTCGTGTTGGTGGGACACTTTGCAGGTACATTCTCACCTTTTCCTCGTTTTCCTTCATTTGAATGCTGACCCCTCTACTTTCTCTGAAGTTAGGATATGTAGCTAAGCCTGCACGGAGTTTCTATTGGATCACGCTTGCATAAATTCCACCCCCCGCTTCAATCCCTTTTACGCCGGCCAACCATGCGAAATATAGCTAGCATAAGAGTATAAGAGAATGTATAAGAGCAATATAGTTTCAGCGCAATGTGTACTGAGATTGATATTTAACATCAGTTGTAATAAAATCATTCACCTAATACCGAATAACGAAAGCTAGAGACTTGAAGTACAGGTATACGTTTAAAGTACTTTGTTGTAGCCAGAACCCCGGGACATTCAGTCGTGTCAGGAGACAACAGGGAGACAACAAATTCTGAAGCTACTTGCGTCGACAAGTGTAAAATCGAAAACTCCTAAAGAAGGTACGGAAGCCCTTACAAAACAATATGCTCCTCGTGTTATCATGATATTCAAGGGCCAGGAAAAAGTGACCTGCCTTGCTTTTAGCTAAAAAAAATTCCACAGTAAACTAGCTTGAGAGTGTATGTATGTGCGAATCCGAAAGCCGATTTCTGTAAAAAAAAAGCTTTCTTCTATATTAAAATATATTTAAATATCTCAAGTCCATGTTCCCAACATTCCGTTGTTCCAGATTTTCTAATTACTGTATTTCAAAGTACAAGTTACGAATTTGTGTTGGTACAACATGTTTCAAATCCTATGGTGAGCGGCCATAGGAGATACTTGAGGGTTCCCCCCCTAGTATTTAACAGAAGAGTGCAGAAAATAAAATGAACATACCTGCACGGCAGACAGTAGGAAGTCAGCATGCAACTCCATTGGTAATACCTTTTCGAAATTTGCTAAGCCCGTAAGTTTGCAAATAGGTAAAAAAATTGCGATTACATTCACTGAGAAGGAAAAATTTCGTCTGACCCTGCATGCAACCTTCGATCAGGCGATCCTTTTTCTCCATCTTCTCCGGGAAGTGAGGGGAAAACAATGTTACCGGAAATGACCGGAAATTGTTTATGTTGCGCGATTAACACCGCTGACCAGGGCAGGTTGTATGTTCACGGGAATGTCAAAGAGTGACCACTAGTTCAGCTTTCTGAGCTTCTCGACTCGAGATTTCGGATTTTAATACGTAGATAATTCCAATGCTTGGCTTAATGACTAAAACCTAATGAGGTTTAACTCTCTCTGGAGCGATTGATGGCATCTAATGAAGAAATACGGCGTAAATGCAAAGTGGAAGCGTACGTGTTTACAAGATGTGGCTTGGCTTGCCAATGACTCGTGTATGACTTCTTTTTCGGCTTCTGTATCATTTTATAACTTGCTGCAAGTGACTGAGGAGACTTACAATGGTTTACAATGGGAAACAGCACAACCGGACACATGAGAATGGTTCGAGAAACCGAGTGTTCGTTGAATGTAAATGCTACGCTTCAAGCGTTGAAGTAGAGAAAACCGTAAAGTAAGCCTTATTTTGATCGATATTGTTTAGAAAACTGAAAGCCAGTAATAATTTTTTGATCATAAAATGACTCAGTACATAATATTCTTTGATAATGAAGGTAGTTTCAGTGTTTTAGAAATTTTGTTGGCTAGTAGATAGATTGTCAACTACGATGAAATATACAAAAACTGAAAATTGGCGTTTGTTCGTTAATTGCCTTTGCAAACAGAAGAGCCCGCCCCGCAGAGATTTTTACAGACTTAGTAACTAGGATATGTGTGTAAACTACCTGCTTAGTTTTAGCTCTGGAACTGCCGTACTTTTGGAGAAATTCAGGGAAAGGATAACCATATTTTAGCCATCAACTCAAATGGCCGAAACTCTATGTAGTTGATTAACCGTTTATGACACGCAAATTTGATATAATAAAGAGCAATATACACAAATGTAAACTAGAATGATGGTATTATATCTGCTTAAAGTCTTGGGTTGTAGCGTTTTAATGGACTTGAGAAACACAGCTACACATTTTGCACTTTTTACAACAGTTTCTTAGTTAAATATTAGATATTTTGCCACCAACAAACAGTTGGTGTTACCATGACAACAAGAAAGTAGCAACCCAAACAAAGTGCATTTTTAGACATCCCCCCACAATATCTAATTGCATGCAAAATTTGAGGGGAGGTCAAAATTTTTCATTTCCCACTTTGCTTGATTCTTACAGAGAATTGCTCTTAAGCATCGAGTTTTTATCATCAGGTACCCGTCGTACCCGCTCCCTCGGTGAGGTACTTGTCCATTACGCCGCTGTACTTTCTGTGGAAAACTGGATCCTTCCGCATCTTTCTCTCTAGCCATCTTAACCTGCTTGTGGCTGTCGACAGACTCTCAGGAAGGTCAGGCTTCTCTTGGCGAAAGGGAAGCTTAAGCTGATAGTGTCCGTTCACTAAGGTCGCTGACTGATCCATAAGTTCCTGTGCTTTACGGTCCTCAACAGACATGCCTTCCTCAGCATTGGCATCAGCTTCGACAAATTCCTCATCATACATGCTCTCTAGCTGGATGCTTAAGCCATCTTGGCCGGTGTGAGCAAAGTTTATGTGAACACGGTCCTTAACGGTTTCTCCAATCTGGCCGTGGACTGTCCACCCAAGGGGCGTCCTCACTGCAACAGGTTCGCCTTGGTCTCCTTCTTTCCGATCTAACTGCTTGTCAATCAGGTCTCGGCGATCGTTTCCTGTTAAAATTGTCACTTTCTTATCTCCTGTTTCGGGTAAGCTAACGTCACAAAGATGAGGCCAACGCTTAATATCCTCGTTTGTGGCCATTTGTTGTGCTGAAACGGGAAGATTGCTTGTAGTCAAGACGTTTTCGAGTTGGAACTTTGCATCTCCTTCTAACGATTCAATTTCTAACTGGACTTCATGACCATGTCTCAGCTCCCCGTCCGCACAGTTGGCAGTGGTTATAGTATAGCTGATTGGCTTCATATCCGTTACGCCTATTTCACGCGCCAAACTATCTAGACAGAGCGAGGCGTCTGAACCACTATCTAGGAAAGCGTGTGTTACGATCTCTCTGGTGCCTCCTGGACATCTAATCTTGACTGTAACTACCTTAAAGCATACTCTGGGTCTGCCCGCTTCGAGCGCAGCAACCGTGACCAGATCCGGTTCCCTTGCACTTGCCATCGAAGGGCTGCTATCCTTCGTGTTGGGCGCTTACACATTGCTACTGTTTGCTGAACCTTCCACCGCATTACGGCTGGGATTTCTAGAGTTCTTTTCATCAACACTCTCCGACGGGTAATGTAGCAGGTAGTGGTGATCCTTGCCGCAACCTGATATTCGGCAGGTAAATCCCCTATCACATTGTTTCGCAGTATGTCTTTCGTCAAGACATAGTCTACAAAGTCCACGCTGACGAACAGTCTTTAGACGGTCATTCAATGCGACACTTCTGAACTTTCGGCACCTCCAAACATTGTGAGGTCTGGAACACTGAGCACGCTTCCAAGGGGGCCTTGGTGGTGTTTTCTGGCTTAGGAAATTCTGGTTAGTTTGAGTCGCAAGGGTAGTAAACTTGGGAGGCCGATCCTTTATCTTGTTTTGTTCCCTTTTTTCTCGGTTACCAGGAGAAGAGGACCCTAATTCTTGCCCGTATCTATTGCTTATACGATCTGCAACTCTTCGAACAAATTCAACAAAGTCCGCAAAGTCCGCTCGACCTTTTCGCTTGATGAGATCTCCTGCTTTATCCACCCACTTCCTTTTCAGACCCTCATCAGGGAGCTTTCGCATCAATGAGATTATGACATCTTCGTTGTCTAATCGACTCACGTAGTTGTGACCCATGCTGGTCAGGACCCTCCTAGCATCTTCCAGTCGCCTCACAAACTCCATGAGAGTCGTCGCATCTGCTTTCCGCACTTGACTTTCTCTTAGTTTCTTCATGTGGGCTTCTACTATCATGTGAGGCTGGCCAAAGTTCTCGCTAAGAGTTCTCCAGGCTTCTGTGTACCTTTCACCCACTGTGTTACTACGGCTGCGTAGTTACCATGAAACCACGTGCTTTGAAATGTGATACCTTGTGAGTTTTGTCATTTTTTGGAAGCCTTTGCTCATGGAACGCAAAACAGTCGGTAAGTTTTCCTCTTTCGGACGTTGACTTCGAACTTTTGAACACTGAATTCATAGTGGATTTATGTTTTGGTTTTAGAAAATCTAACTCGTGCGTAGGATTTACCGGATTGGATTTGAATTTGTGTGGAACTACTGTAACTACATTGTAAATTGGATTTGACACCGCAGTTTAGGTTGTTGATTTATTTGGATCTGGATTTATTCAGAACGTGGATTCCTTCATGGAATAAAGACAAGATTTACGTACGGAGTTCGAGTGTTCGACTTATTTCCGTAACACACTGTCAAATTAACACAACTCCTAATCGCTTCTTTAGCTTTGCCAGAGCACTGAGCTAAAAGGCGCGTCAGTCTTTGAGACTCATCAGACATCTGGTTCTCAATATTGTCTCTAAAGTTCGTAACGAACTCCACATACTCCAAAGGGTCTCCACTGAATTTCATCAACTCTACTTTCGGTAAGGATGGCCCTTGCTTGATTGCTTCGGCAACTGCTACCTAAGGATCAGGTTGCATGCGTGACTGCGGACTAGCTCGCTGCTCAAAAGGAGGGGTTGAATAAATGTACGTTGATACGGATTGCTGAGGAGTGTTGGCAGGATAGAACTCGGTTGCCGATGCATCTAAACCTACAGTTCGTGGACTACAAGACCATGTAGGCATTCCTGGTGATTGGTGCATTGACATTGTTGATGCCGCAACAGCTGTGGATGTTGCCCTTGGAAAATTAAAGCGAGGTGCATAACTGATAGGTGTGCTGGACTTAGTACAGTTGATTGGAGCCAGAGTAGTTAAACTTCTAGAACTCGTCTTGTGAATTGCTACTCTTCCTACGTTTGGAGCAGAAGTCGTGACCGCTGACCCTGATGTTACGTAACTCGCAATCACCAATGATGAAAGTGAAGTTTGGGCAATATCTTGTGCTGAAGATCTTTGCATTTTTCCATTGTCTACAACTGGCTGGGATTCTGAAGAGGGTATGGCACCACCCGTAACAGGCTGTGACAAATGCCCCTTCGCAGGAGGATAATTGGCACCATGCTCCTTTAAGTAATCATTCATCCCATCTTTCCCTTCATTCTCTTAGCCGCGCTCCAGCAATAAGTCAATTTCCGTCTGCTCCATCTTAGTTTTAGCACTCAACAGCTCTAATTTCCTGTTTAACTCTGCCTTACTTCTTTCTACTTCTTCTAATTTGCGTTCTAGTTCCTGCTTTGCCTTTAGGGTCTGCACTTCCAATTTAGCTTCTGCTGCCACCTTTCTTTTCTCTTTAACACTGCTTTTATTTGGCACACAACTTCTCTCGCTCTTGCCAGACCCATGGCTCAATCCAGATTCAGAAGGAGGGGTACCTACTCCCTTTTTCCTCCACTGATTTATGAGGATTTCTAACTGTAATTTCATTTCTCGTTCATTCTGATAACTGTCAATAATAAATTGTTTTTTCTCTTCATCATCTTCAAAGCTGAAGTAATTATCATGACTGACAACAAAGTTACGAAATGCTTCTTCATACCTGCAAATCTCGGCTTCCACTCCACTTATCTGTGTGCTAGAGCTTAAAATCAATTCTTGTACACAATTTCGCCGTTTCCGCAGTTCTCCAAGATACCAGTTTCGCTGACGCTTCGCATGAACCGCTTTCTCGACTCCAACTTCCAATTCATCTAGTCTTTTGTTTGGCTCTCTTAATCTAACAGGCCTGGAACTACTGCCATCTTCTACCGGATCCTCGCCATAGAAACCAAATTCCACGTTTCCACTTGTTAATGATGGCCCTACTTGCTCTAATCCACCATTCTCATCACCTTGGAACGTGCGCTGAGGCGATTTCTCTGTCGGCGCAGAATCGGGAACATTTTCGTTCCGTGGAGTCACGTGAGTCGCTGCTCGCTCGTGTTCACCTTTCTTAGCACTACTTTTCGATTTCTTGCTCTTCGAATTCTTGCCAGGCATTCCGTTCCCTTAACCGCAGTACTGCTTGAAATTAATAACTTCGAATGATGTAGCGTCCACTCATAGCTACTTGAAACCGTAAACTTTAATCAGCTGTTTACTTGCTAGTTTGCTTCTAATCTGCACATAACTTGTATTCATTCCATTCACAAATTGCACGTGAAAGAGAAAGATTCGCTGAAATAACAACAACGCGACTATTACAAAGATGATATTGACCGAATAAACCGAAAATGCTGTATACTTACAAGTTATTGTGCCTTCTAATGGCAAGGAAAACGTGTCCCAATGAAACGATTACAGTACAACTCCTTAACAAACATGTACTTCTTGGGATAGAGCGCCCGCGATATCTTAGTGCGCGGTCACCGAAGACTACAATATATAAGGTTCATTTTCTGTCTCTTACATGACACGAGGCAACAATATTAACAAGCGTGGCGGAGAATTTGAACTCGGAACCCAGCAAGTGGCCGCGACCGGAATCGAACCCGGCACCGCTGGATTTCGAGTCCAAGCGCTCACTACTCGGTCAGGAAGTAGAAGATAGTGGTCTAAACAAAACCTTCACGTTTTCTGAGATACTTGGCTAAGTAGAATGACTTTTCAATGCTTTTCAGGAAAACTTGGATACGGAATGGAAATTCGCAAGGACAAAAATGTGGTTAACTTGGTTTTATAAGAAAAGCGTTCTTCCGCCTCCATTAAGCATCTTGTATGTGGTGCTTCCAATGTGCTGGGTTATTAGACGACTTTTCAAAATCTGTTGCCCAGAAACCATCTTGGTTAGTAAACACTGATTAATTTTAAACATGTATTGGGAGTTGTTCTTTATATTTTGTTCTTTCAGCTTAACGTTATAAATATATTAAAAGCAGAGCCTGCATGACTATAGAAATTGAAAACCTGTCGACGCGAAAACATTTGCTTATGACGTTAGCGTACGTGTGCCCGACCTTCCGTACAGACTGTAGGGGTAGGGCAGGGGAAACTCTCCGAGTGAGTGGACAGGGGAATCCATGCAAGAAATGCAGCTTGCACGGTGAACACTAAAGTCGGCCCAATTCTTTTAGGACTTCCCTTTAGACAGAAATACTAACCTAGAAATTGGAACTGGCTATGTAGTTTGGAATAATTCTTTTCCAAGCCTACCATTGTGTTCGAACTTGATGGATAATTATTTTTTTGCTGTTAACATACGACTTGTAGCTTGTTGGGAGAGCTTTTTCATTTCAGGTGTGTCAGCAGGTTTTTTTCTTAATCACCCAGCCCCTCTTTCAAAAGGTAAATGAAATATGAAAACGTTTTAAATAATGATCCATGTTAAGAATTAGACTGCTAAAGAAAACTTAGTCAAGCGGTCCTACAAAGAAAGCAAATCTTTAGGTGATCACCATAAATGACTTAGAAGCGATCACCTAAATAATTCTATTGCTATTAAACTATGCTCTTGAGTATTTTATAATGTTTTATGGAAACTGCTATAATTTTTCACCACGCAGAACGTTTTGAAAAAGGCGAGGCCTATCGGCAGGATTAAGACGAAATCTGACGAGATTGATGAACAGGAGGTAAAATTCAGTAAGATAATTTTTTACATACTAGTTCCGACAAGGCAAATTTCGTCTCTTTCGTGGTATTTTTCCGTACAACCGCTTCATTTGTCACCGAAAAATGGTATTACGAAACTGTCACGACATAGGCCGCAATTTTGGCTCTCGTTCCACAACTGTGAAAGGATATTGTAAGAAAAAGAGACATCCTGAATAAACTACACAGTCTACTTAAAAACTATAACCAGCTAATAAAAATATTGTCAACTTAAACTAATTTAAAAATGTCCGCGTTCCTTGCATTAAGACTGAAGGATATTGCAAGTTACGCGAGCCAATCGGAACGCGCGAAAGTTGCTATCCACTGATTCTGTAAATACTGGTGACTGTGCTTTTCTTGTTCAGTCGCTTGCTTTAATTAGATTTTTCATGGCCAAATGCATTTCCCTTTTTTATTTCTCAGCGACGAGAGGTGATTCGTCTTCTTGTGCTGAGGTACCTGGCCAAGAGATCGTGCCCTGCAGATTCCGGGAGCACCCTGAGTGGTTTAAGGAAAGCTGAGCGAGAACAAGACTTCGACAGTTGTAGTCAGTCAAATGAAACTGTAATCATGGAAACTCACATTTGATGGCACTTGTAGTCTGGAATCCAGACCCAACACAATGCGGGTTTTGGCTTGTGGTGTATGTATGTAATGTAGAGTGATGGAGTGTTTTAAAACTCCACTACTCCACAGTAGCTTCTTAAAAGAAGCTACTGTTGACTTGTCAGTTATTTCATCCAAAAAAAAGGCTTTCTGAATAACGGTATTTAGCTTGATATATAATCAACAATTATTCTTTGAAATCGAGGTGAATAGTGGCTGATTATTTACCGAGGCGCAAAGCGGCCTAAAGCCACTGTCCACCGAAATTGAAGAGAATAATTGTTTATTTATAAGTAAATACACACGAAGTGATCTCAACAAAATCAGAGAGGAAACCGTTAAAAGGTACGATTTGGTTGACAGATCAAATCACGCGAAAGGGTAAAACATGACGATTCACAAGCTTATCACTTCGCAAACAACAGCGTAATGGCTTCAATGGAACCTTTAAAAGTTTGAATTGTTTCACTTACCTGAGAAGAAAAGAAGAGCTTTGTTGTTTTCTGTTGACGCGCCAAGTTTATAGCCGAAAAGGTTTGTTGTGTCGTTCTTCGCTTGAAGTGCTGACAAAAATGGCAGCTCGGTTTCTCGAGGTAAGACCGTCGTCTTCATGAAGCATTCTTTCTCCTACTTACTTGAAAAGTAGAATTGCTGCAAACATTTGCTTTTAAATTTGTTTGTCATAAATAAACTTAGATTATTGGGCCAAATTTTTCTTATTAAGAAACGCTGAGTTCATGAAACGGCCTCTTCCACGCGAATAAACGGGAGTTGTAAACAATCCATCGACCACTGACAAAACTCAGCTACAGTAGATGGAAGAACGCCGTTTCGTGAACTCAGCGAAGTCTTTTCTTGCCTAAAAAAAAGTTCAACCCTGGGGTTTTGTCGACTTTTGAAAGGTCGTTCTCTAAAAACTGGGAAAAAAACTGAGTTCACACATTATCCACTCGTTAGGAGGTGAATATTGCTGAATAGCCCGAGATAGCGAACCAATCAGATTGCTTAAATCATCAAGATCACTGAGTGTGTATACACTAATAATACATATATATTTTATGATTGGTTTATTTCACAGCCACGTGTACATCATTGGTTTATAAACGGCTAGTATCTATAAGGTGTACTTCGTGATCGTTTTTAAATTGCAATTTAGCCATATAATCACACGTACCAGTAATTAAGGAACACAACGTTTTCAGCCACTGAATTCAGGCTGAATAGTGGTAACAGGTGACATAACTATATAATAAGAACGTGCAAAGTATAATTTTCTGATTTGCAAATAAAAAAAATCGTCCTTTTTTTGTTTATGTTGAAAACTAGAAATTAGGCAACGCTTCTAAGTACTCTGACAGCTGCTCGATGAACTTGCAATTTTTCTTACATTGCATTGTAGCATTTAACAAAAAGCTGCTTGGTGGCTTGGCAAAGTTATTGTTTCACTAATAGCCGCACTACGTAGATTTCAAGGTAAAAAATGTATCAATGTATTCACCGGTAACTTTCTGTTGGCATTTCTATTAATTACCCTCTTTTCTTTTCAATGATCGTAAAAATCATATGTAAGCTAGCTAGTCTGTACTTTTTGTCGTTTGTATCGTCGGAGATTGTATTTAAGATTACGTGTGCGTAAATGAACTCTTCATGTTGGAACCAAGTTCAATGTGCTTTATTTACTGTTACGTATTAGTAAGTGCTTTGATCCGGTTCTGCAGAGACTAGTTCTTCCCTGCAGCAGAGTTTCCTTTTGAGCTACGTTTCCCTACTTCCGAAATAAAGAGATCAAGCACCGAGCTCTTTTAAGTCCTAAGTTCGTTCAAAAGTGGAAAAAACTACGGTAACAAAGCGCAATTTAAGCTTACATACTATACTATATCACACCGTCCGATTTTAGTATTTTTGTTTTATACTTTAAGACATTGTAGGCTTGCGTGCCTTTGTCTGTTTGCATCTGTATTTTTTTTTTGACAGATATCAATAAACTAAACTAAACGGTTACTATGTTCACTGGTGTTAAACAAACTTAGCACCAGCATGTGTCACTGAGTTTTGCTACGAAAGTTTGAAGTCATGTCACGGCGAGGAACTCATAAACACTAATGTAGTACTTTATCTAATACCAGGACTGTTCCGGTAGAAGAAAAAATCCCTCATAATATTAGTTAGTTAAATGTACATGACAGCTCTCTGCGTCACCCAAAAGGCTTATAAATTCAAACGTACCGTGTGACAAAACGAAGAACCTTATCGAGTGGAAAAATTTGTAAAAATATAAGTTATTAGCTACTCTACCTGAGACTTCATGAAAATAAAAACTGAGGACTCCAGGCGCGGATCCACACCGGTTTCCACCGTTTTGCGAAAATCAGTCAAATTTTTCGTAAATAAATATATTTCTAATAAAAAACTTCCCAAGTTGAAATCCGGCCAATATCCTGTCTGAATGACCCAGAAAAGGGGACTTCAGGGAGTTGAAATCCCTTGTTCTGGGAGAGTCAGTGCACTGGTCATGTCTGCCTTTAGTTTGTCATGTCAAATTCCTTTAATGTTTTAGGGCCATTGGCCAATGAAAGCATTCCCCTCAAGCACGTGCTAGGCTGTGGGGGGGGGGGGGGGGTGGAGTAAGTCAGGGGGAGGTGATTTAACCTTGAATTCTCTGTTTAGAACTTGGTTAAGTCCCAAGCAGCCTCTGTCATTTAAGAGCCTTCAAGCAGCTAGAGTGTATGGCCAACTCCAGTGTGTCTTTTTGATGGACTTGAATGTTTCTTTTGCTAATCAGGAACCAAGAAGAGAGTCACCTTAAGAGAACCATGGGTAAGAGCTCAGTCGGTAGAGCATGTTCACCGCAGAGCGGGAGGTCGCGTGCTCGATTCCCGGGACCGGACCAGTACTCAGGGTCCTAAAATAACTGAGAAATGAAGGTATTCCCTCTGCAGCGCTAGCGGTTAGACCTTGGCGTGGCTCGGATGACCACGTAAAATGGCGGTCCCGTCTCCAGTTGGAGACGTAAAATATAGTATCCCCAATTAGTACTTTCGTGCTAAATACATTGACACTCAAATAAAGTGCATTTTTTTCTTGGCAATATTTGCTTTAGTTGAGTCAGAAGATGTCGTTAAATGATGAAGGGAGGGGAGAAATGAGGCGAGACTGGGTCCGGAGGAGGCAGATTTGGCCCGAGGTGGCCTCCTGTAAGAAGAGATTTCCCATGAATTCTATGTTTGCCTCAAATTTCTTATCTACCTTTTAAGTATTCCCTTTGATGTTTTTAGCCGTAATGTACATTGAATTTGCGTTGATATGTGTTAGTTCTCTTACATTTACACATTTTACTTCAATGTTTACTTTTAAAAGGATAGTTAGTTTCTGAATAATTATACAGCTTAGTCACTGAACAACTGGATCTTTGTCCTGTTCAAATACCAACCGTTCGTAGTTTTTAGTTTTGACATTTTGAGGGATCATGAGCAAAGAAACTCGAATTCTTTTGCACAGCTTTACTACTGAATTCATTTGCCTGACATTGAACTGACATTTAATGAACTGACATTTAATTTTGAATCATTTAGTTTAGTATATAAACTTTAGAGCTGAAATTATCCAGATTGGTTTCCAGTTTTCAGCTGATTTTATTCAGCCTTCTTTCCATTTGTTTTGTGATGTTGTAATAAGTTGATCGGTTAGTATAAATAGAGCACTGTTATCCCTGTTTTACGATTTACATTGCAGATTTACTTGACTGTATGATTCACGTCCACGAACTGAAGATTAAACTGTTGAAGTCCAAGTTTGAGTGCTGTCCTGTTTTTCAGTTGTAAGCAGATCGTAGTGCCTTGCAACAGTGACGAGTTCCTTTTCCGCTAGCCAAGTTAGTTTCCCCCTTGTTGTTCATACGCCGAAGTCACTCGAATTCTCTTAACGCTTTTTTTCCGCGATTTGTGCTTGGAAGGGCAGAACCTATCGTCACACTACTTCTTGGAAAAGACAGGATTTCTCGTCAACAATTGTTTCCAAAGAATTCTGCCAATCTGTCAAAGGGTGCCATTTGCATGTGGCAGACGGCGTTTCCGGCCATTTGGCATCAATGCTGCTCATTTCGCTGGATCATCTAGCCGGGTATTTGATAACATTATCGCCTAATAGACCTTTTGCGTCCAACAGTTTTTTTTTCGGCCAAAAACTAATTCCAAACTAGCTATTATAAAAACTAAAAGTGCAACCATTGCTTTCCTTTTCCTTCTTTACTGTGGTTTTGGAGCATCTCGGGCTTAAGAAACGTGTCTTTTGACTCTTTCTCACACAAATCAATTCACATTTCCTTAGGTTAGTTTTCAAAAAATCGGCTAGATGTTTCCAAAAATTTCTGCCAATCTTTCAAAGTGTGCCATTTGCATGTGGCAGACGGCGTTTCAGGCCATTTGGCATCAATGCTGCTCATTTCGTTGGATCATCTAGCTGGATTGTTGATAACAGTATCGTCAAATAGACCTTTTGCGTCCAAAACTTGTTTTTGGCCAAAAAATATTTCCAAATTAGCTATTATAAAAACTAAGAGAGAACCTATTGCTTGTTTTTTCTTCTCCTCCTTTCCTTCTTCTCGCTCTTTCTTTTTCTTGTTTCCTTTTCCTTCGTTACTATGATTTTGGAGCTTCTCGGGCTTAAGAAACCTGCCTTTTCACACATGACTGAAAATTTCGTTAGGTTGGTTTTCATCAAATAGGCTAGATGTTTTCAAAGAATTCTGCCAATCTGTCAAAGTGTACCATCTCTAAAGTAGCTTTTATAAAAACTAAGAGTGCAACCATTGCTTTTTTTCTTCTCGCTCTTTCCTTTACTCCTTTCTTTTTCCTTCGTTACTATGATTTTGGAGCTTCTCGGTCTTAAGAAACGTGTCTTTTGACGCTTTTCACACAAATGTCTGTAAGTTTCCTCCGCTGGTTTTCAACAGACATTATAATAAGGAAAAACCCCCTTACAGGGAACAAAAAAATCCTATCCCACATTGAACAAAAGATTGAATTGGAGTTAAATATAAAGCTCGTTTGAAGAGGTAATAGAACGTACCGCGAGAACAGGTTTATTATGTGCAGTAAAAACGTGGGGGCTACACATAACTATCAACATACCCTGTTAACACAACCTAACACCCCATGGGGTTATGAAAAATGTGGAGTTAGTGTTGGCTCTTGAGATGGTCTGGTGGCCACCAATGTATTTATCATACACATGGTATGCTGTTCTGCTGCTTCATTAGCAGTAGGCTATATATATTTGAGTTGTTCTCATTTATATTCATTCGCGTCTTACGACCGTCCCTACGCCCTCAAAATTAAATACCCAGTGACCAGGGGTTTCTCTTAGACGTAGTTTTTTGCATGCTGCTATATGAAAGGTTTAGCACGTTTTGTATGTTTACTGAATCATTGTTATACGACCATAGTTTAGATCATTTTGTAGGGTTGTTTTTCTTGCTGTAATTTTTTACATTTCCGAGTTTTCATTCTGTTTGTTGTATTATTTCTATCCATTCTGTTGATGAAGGCATAATAAAGAGGGTCGCACACGGCTCGTGTTGACACACCCCAATTGAGGTTGCTTGTTACATGATAAATGTTTTATATTCGTTTGAGCGGGGTAGCGAATTAGAATATAAGTTTTATTATATTTTAATTTGGTCATTAGACTGTGACTCACTTTGTCAGGAAAATCCCTGCTGTGTGACATTAGTTACTTCCTGCTGTGAATGAAAGTCCTAATTAACTACCGGCTTCCTGTTATGCTCTAGTCATTATGTATATTTAAAACTCAATCAGCGGCCCGTAAAAAGGCCCAAGGTTCATAGTAGTATAGTAGTTGGGGAAAATGGACGAAGTCGAAGACGGCGTCCATTTGTGTATCAGCGTGAGCGGAGCGAAACGTTGGTACCCTCAACTACTATACTACTGATGTTATCGCCCAGCGAATAAAAATAGAATGAACGGTTGTTCAACTGACAGCAGGATCGTTGCCAACGCCTTGTCCTTTCGAGCAAGAATCTTCGGAAAGTTTTCTTTTACATAAGAAGCACGGTCAGTATAACTAGCTCCCCAAACCAAAAACCTTGAACCTTCCACGTCAGATCATTCGACCAAAATGAAGAACAGCTATCATAGTGGTTTCTCGATTTGGAAGCGACATCATCTTAAAAATATCTCCAGGGCAGGCAGCACAGCAAAATGCAGATTTGGCGGCAGGCATTCAGGCAGGCAGTCGATTCCCTGTCTCTATTGCAGCTCGGGGACTAGCTTGGCAGCAATAAACTGGGCTTGTCTCGGTTCGACTTAGTGAAAGTACGAGAGCTCCCCAAGTCTCTAAATACAACTTGAACTATATTTTGCGAGTAAAACTCAAGAGAACTTTGTGACAGATCGATTACCAACGAAAGAGAGAAAACTAGCCAAATTCGACCGCTTATATAATACAAAGACCTTTTGAAGAAAAACCGGTTTGTCCAGTTTAAAGCGTGTCATAGAAAGTTGTTGAAACATTTTTAACATGCTCATTAGCTCCTTGAAATAAACACTCATAACAAAATACAACTTGAACGAAAAGCATATCTAAGTTCCATCAAGACTGCTTCTCCTTACACGGTATTTTCTAAAGTGGTACCGACCAAGGGCTAGATTTGCTGCGAAGAATGGTTAGTGCTCGAAACGTCAACTATTAAAAATATTTTCTTGGCAGTTATTTGAATTTATATCGTCATCAACTCGGTAACTTATGATGTAACCTGGAGTCTCCTTGGAACCGGCCGCGCGGGTCGTCTCAGGGGACTGTTGCAACATCAGGTGATCTCAGGTCATTCAGTTTTAATTTTTGGCTTTTGTCCTTTGTCTTCCATTCAAGTGGGCCGAAAACTCACTGTTTAAATACAAAATGGTTTTTTGTTGTATGGAAAAACAAAATGTAGCACAGTGAACAACTGGCAAAGAGGTTTCATTTGAATGGTCACACAATAGGATTTGATCGACAGACTGAGAAGAAACAACTTCTTTCAATTCTTTTTCGGTCAGCTCATGGTTCTACCTCGTTGAGCCTATTGTTTTCAGTCTATGTAAAATCTGATTTACTGGGGCTTGATCGTGACCATTGCCTCAATTGTACTTGCAAACATCTCTTGGTTGAAAATGTGCATGGCGAGTGGCAGAAAATGGAGCCAAATTTTTTATGGCGTATTTCTTCAGACACTTGAGTGATGTTTTGAATAATGGCTGATAATACCAATGAAGAATCAAGAGTATCAAACTGGTCGACTCGTTTAAGAGGAAAGGCTTGCGTTACAGTTTTTGTAATAGCCTGGATATGTATTGTAGTGCTTTCAGTTTTGCTTGCTTCGATGAAAGTTTCCGCTAAACCTTGCAATTCGAAAGAGAAAGATGATTGTAGCCAATCAACTATCGCATTGGTCGGAAAGATTTGTGGAGGTGCCCTCATCTTATTTTTTGTTGTCAGTGGAGTTGCAGTAATAGCTTGCAACAAAAGACACAGGCCTGAAAGCAACTCAACAGACGTAGTTGTCTCCGAGATTCCCATGGAAGATTTGGAAAAATCTCCAGCCCCAATCCTTCCCTATAATCATATTCCTCATCGTCCGGTATGTGTTGAAGCTTGTTGTACAGATTTGCCTGACTACTTTATCGCGATTTCAAATGTTCCGAAAGTTTCTCCACACTTAACACAGCGAGGATTTTGGACGGAAGACATTGATAACTCGGATGATGAAAAGGACCCGCCACCATGTTATGAGCAAGCTCTTAGAATGTATGGATTGATATCAATCGAGTCCACCGACCTTGAAGATCAGCATCAACAAGGAAATAGTGAAGATACAAGACTATAGTATCTTAGCCCCGGATTATTAAGACTTCAGGGCAGTCAAACTTGCTTTGACTTGGGTTAATTCTTTGAATCATCGAAGTAGGATTTTCATGGACTTTCATGGGTGCAAACATAATTCAGTTTTTAGAAATTATATCTCTTAACAGTCTTGCATGTATTGAGCATACGGACTAAGCAAAAAAGTCTACTTTCACACCACTGCAAATGTCTGGGGCGTTCGTGTTGGTTTGTGTTTATTCTTTGAGTCAGGAGATTGAAGTTGGATTTTCGTGTGCCGCATATATAATTAAAAACAGTTTTTATATATTATATTTCTTAACAGTCTTGCATGTATTGAGCATCTTCCAGGGATTGAACACACAGGACTATAGTGAAAACCTCCACTTACACCACTGTCAATGACGTTGACATGGGTTGATTGTTTGAGTCAGCAGATTGAAGTTGGATTTTCATGTGTGCATATATAATTAAGTAATTCATGCAGTTGATTACTGACTCGAACAATCTTGTTTTAATTCGCGATGATTTAAAAGCAGGGGCCGCAACTTGGGTCAATGGGGGGTTTTTTGTCAAGTTTAAACAAGAGCCACCATGGTGTATGGCTCTTGGTTTAATGTACGTTTGATGAACTGCGAGATATTTATTTTTATATTTAGCTTGGTGGAGGGGGTGCATTACCTTCAGCCGTCTTTGTTAGATTGCTAAAGACTCTTACCAAGCATTAAGGGACAGCTTGTTAAGCAAAGTCTAAATATAACTTATGTTTCTTATTCTAAGTTGCAAAGAAGAGTTATTTGTAAACCATATTTTGTTTGTTGTGTAACGATATTTATATTCTTGCATCGGAACAAATCGCTACCTTTAATTAAAGGTAGAGTATTTCAACATTCGAATATTAATATTTTCTGATCTCTCGGCTAAAGTAAATGAGTGGAGTCTAGTAAGGTGGTTCCAAATTTTGATTCTTTGGACAAAATCCTGGGGTAAACATATTTGGTAGTATTTTACTAAATGAAATTTGGAATTTCTGTCGAATTTTTCTTATTTCTTCTTTTCCCACTTTACAGTTAGAGTACTCGAGCGATAAAAATTGTGGAGTAAAAGTATTACAGAAATTAATGAATTCATAAAAATACATAGGATAAATTATGCTACAACAGTTGTCATATTTCGTAAAAAAAAAAAAAGACGAAAGCGGTTGAGGATTTTTTACGTCACACACTGAAAATTAAAAAGATCTGTTTCAGCCTCAAAGTGTCAATTCAGCCCTGCAGGCCAAAGTCTGATTCAGCCCTTCCTGGAGCCATTTGAGCAAAATTTAGGCCAAAAAATCTGAATCAAAAGGCTATTACAGCCCACGGCAGGGCCCATTTCAGCCCTGGGCCAAATCAGCCCTAGCTAATTGGCCCTGATTTAAGGGAGCCAAATTAGACTCAAATAGGACCGTATTTTACTCACCGAAACGGCCCTATTTTTAGGGCTAAAACAGATCTTTCTGATTTAGAGTGCACCTATTGCCCTAATGATTCGCGTCTAAGGGGCGTTTCTACAGTTTCTACGACCTTATATTATGACACATTCTTAGCACAGTGATCCATGTACGATCAAATTAAGTTCTGTACTAAGCATATGGGAAGTTTGTTATGTGTATGAGGGATATGTGGGCAGTGCAGTGGTATTGTATATTTGAGGGGTTAATTGAGATGTGTGAAGTAGTAGGCGTGGAGTTATATTGGAAGTTGATTGCTAAGATAATGGTGGAAGTTTGTGAGGTAGTTGCCGGGTTTCTACATGGGGTTGTTTTTATTGGATGTTGGTAATAGAGTCTAACTCTGTTAATAGTGGCACTGACGTGTTGATAGAAAATGTTTGTTTTACATACTGTTTTCCATCAAATGAAGACTGCACATTGAAAAAATTTTGAAACGAATATTTACTTTTCACAAAAAATGCGAACTGATCTCTTATAAAGAAATCTATGACAAACACAACATATAACAGGGGCCTTTTCTTATTTTATTTTGATACTGTTCAATGCAAAAATCTATACACCGATCTGCCTGTTTTCTTTTCTCCTTGTTACTAAATGTTCTTGTTAAGAGGTTCTATCTCACAATACTCAAATGAACTATGACTGTGTTTCCTCGCAATATTTTTCCTTTCACTGCTTTCAATTTTGCATGAGCATAATATGAAGTGTATTTCATATTGTAGTCCTTGACAATTTAACTTACTTTGTGTAATTTTACAAATTTCTTCAATTAATGGCTGTATGCCTTTGATACTTTTAACAAGTCTTATTCTACCTAACTAACTTTCATCATATCCCACAAGAAAAGATAAATCCTTTACTTTACTTCTTCGCTGAACTTAACAACACAGCTTATACAGTATGTTGCAATCCGCGACAAAAATCCTGTAACTTCATGACAATGTTTTGAAATGTACATCTTCAACACAGATTTGCTCTCTGCCATATTGCAAAATAGGACACCATTGCTTACAGCGCAAACAGTAAGGTTTATCTCAGCTCCACTGATACTCTCACTTTCAGGAAGATCAACTGACATGATATGTCTTTTCACACCCATCACATTGTACAGTGTATTCCCATTACTATCAAGGGCAGATAAAGTTCCTGAAGTCCAGTATCCACATGGATTAATAACAGAGTAACACCCCGCATAAAATGCTATATAGCACAGCACTGTTTACAAGATCTATTAACATTTGATATACTACAGTATTCAAGACTGCTTGAACAAAAATCAACTTCAAAGTTGGCAATATGTACACCTTTAAGCTCTCATATATCGTCATTCCTACATGTATATACTCTGAAAATATTGTTCTAATTTATACATGGATGGTATTTGCAACAATACACCTTGACTATGAGTGTTACCATATGTATCTCTAGCATGAGAATCAATACCAATAATTCCCACAGTTAAAATGAATGAGTTGTAGTTCAGAGCCAAGAGTGTTTTAAGTAGCATACAGTATAGTGATGTACCCCTCAATTCTGGCATCACCATGCACGTTACAAGTATAACTTTCACTGTATTCAAGCTGGAAAAATCGCTCAAACGTTGTAACCATTTCAGGCAATTCTGTTAACATTAACATAGATTGTCTTGCAAATAATGACAGACTAGAATATAATTGGTTACCAAAGTCATTTTTTCAATCACATCATCGACTAAAGTAATCCTTCTTGTCTTACTGTAGATTAAAGCGCACAAACTCATGTAAACTCAGTATGGATCATGAATCCTTTTTGTAGCATCTTCATGATTCTACCGATATCAGTAGAAAGCTTAAATTGGCCATCGGTGAATCAAACTCTTGTAAGCACTATAAAATGGATAGTTGCATGTACAAAGGGACAAATACTTACTTAAAACCCTATTTTGATACCTCACCCCACCTAAATAGCCTCTTCTTTTATGCTTAGACGACATATAAACCTTCCCTTTTTTCGAACTAGTTTTGGACTTGCCCTCGGTAAAAACCTCACGCTCTTACAGTTACTTCTGTACCGGTTTAAGTATAAACCATTTCTATGAATAACGTAACAATGAATTTTAGACGACAATGGCGTATTTTTCAGAATTCCCTTCCATAAAAATGTCTCACTTTCCATTTTTTCTTAAACAAAGATCTTAATTTCCTCTTTGGTAGTCTGCGAGGTGCACGATCACGTCAAGAAAAATGGCTAACCTTATTTAAACCAACTGGATTGTAAGTTCTGTTATAAATAAACCTCCCACGACAAGATCTCAATTCAACTTCTTTTATTTAGCCTAGAGATCAGAAAATATTAATATAATTAAACCAAGAGCCATACCCCATTGTGGCTCTTGTTTAAACTTGACAAAAAAACCCCCATTGACCCAAGTTGCGGCCCCTATTCTTAAATCATAGCGAATTAAAATAAAATTGTTTGAGTCAGTAATTAATTGCATGAATTACATACTTCTCATGTAAGAATACTTTTTTTTTTTGTAATATTGACTTAAGTTTTTGTATTGTTCTGTGCGTTAGCATTACTTTGCAAGTGGTCCCTAATTGCCAGTTAGGTTGCATTTTCTTGAGTTTAAGTAATTAAGCAAAAAAACCGTTATGGGATGGCAAAAAGTCTAATTATTATGCTCATTTAGCTTTAGGTCGCTGAATCAATTGAAACGCAAATTAAAGTTTCATCTGACTCTCTGTCAAATGTCGGGGGAAATTTGTAAAAATTTAAGCAAAATACTTGAAAGCTAATAAAGGTGGGCCCTACTTTCACTATTCCAAGTTTAATATATCAATAATACGCTGCTAACTTACTTAACCTTTCTGAAATCTACTAAAGGACTTTAAAAAAAATGAGAGTTTGAAAACTCTGAGACTGGTGGCCACCGTCGGTGCTATTTGCCAGGAATACTTGTACTCGGCCCGGTGCATAGCATTTACCATGAAAAGAAGCTCATTATTTTCAGAAAATGCACTGAGAGAAAAATCTTTAACTATCTGTTCTATACATTTTTGTCCATGTTTCCACCGAATGGTAAATGGTCTAAATGAAATCACACTGACGAAACATAAAACTCCTTGGACGGCGTTTGACGTGGTGGAAGCAGAGGTTTCACTCATGTCTCAATACATGTAAGACTGTTAAGAGGTATAATGTCTAAAAACTGTTATTGACTGTGGTGGAAGTAGAGGTTTTCACTGTAGTCCTATGTGCTCAAACCCTGGAAGAAGCTCAATACATTGAAGACTGTTAAGAAATATAATATATCAAAACTGTTTTATATATGCACAGATGAAAATCCAACTCCAATCTCCTGACTCAAGGAATAAATCCAAGTCAACGCCTCAGACATTTGACAGTGGTGTGAAAGTAGAGGTTTTCGCTTAGTTCGTATGCTCAATACATGCAAGACTGTTAAGAGATATAATTTCTAAACAGTGAATTATATTTGCGCCCATGAAAGTCCATGAAGATCTTACTTCGATGATTCAATCAACTCTAGTCAAAGCGAGTTTGACTGGCCTGAAGTCTTGTTAATAATACGGGGCTAAGATACTATAGCCTTGTATCTATACTATTTCTTTGTTGATGCTGATCTTCAAGGTCGGCGGACCCGATTGATATCAATCCATACATTCTAAGAGCTTGCTCATAACATGGTGGCGGGTCCTTTTCATCATCCGAGTTATCAATGTCTTCCGTCCAAAATCCTCGCTGTCCTAAGTATGGAGAAACTTTCGGAACATTTGAAATCGCGACAAAGTAGTCAGGCAAATCTGTACAACAAGCTTCAACACATACCGGAGGATGAGGAATATGATTATAGGGAAGGATTGGGGCTGGAGATTTTTCCAAATCTTCCATGGGAATCTCGGAGACAACTACGTCTATTGAGTTACTTTCAGGCCTGTGTCTTTTGTTGCAAGCTATTACTGCAGCTCCAATGACAACAAAAAATAAGATGAAGGCACCTCCACCTCCAAGCAATTCGATAGTTGATTGGGAAACTTTCATCAAAGCAAGCAAAACTGAAAGCACTACAATACAAATGCAGGCTATTGCAAAAACTGTAACGCAAGCCTTTCGTCTCAAACGAGTCGACCAGTTTGATACTCTTGATTCTTCATTGGTATTATCAGCCATTATTCAAAACATCACTCAAGTGTCTGAAGAAATACGAGATAAGAAAATTTGATTCCACTTCATGCCGCTTGCCATGCAGATTTTCAACCAAGAGATGTTTGAAAGTACAATTTAGGCAATGGTCACGATCAAGTCCCAGTATATCAGGTTTTTACATAGACTGAAAACAATAGGCTCAACGAGGTAGAACCATGAGCTGACCGAAAAAGAATTGGAAGAAGTTCTTATTTCTCAGTCTGTGGATCAAATCCTATTATGTGACCATTCAAATGAAACCTCTTTGCCAGTTGTTCACTGTGCTACATTTCGTTTTTCCATACAACAAAAAACCATTTTGTATTTTAACAGTAAGTTTTCGGCACACTTGAATGGAAGACAACGGACAAAAGCCAAAAATTAAAACTGAATGACCTGAGATTACCTGATGTCGCAACAGTCGCCTGAGACGACCCGCGCGGCCGGTTCCAGGGAGACTGCAGATAACATAAGAAGTTGCCGGGTTGATAAACGTTATAAACTCAAATAACTACCAAGAAAATATTTTTAATAGTTGACGTTTCGAGCACTAACCATTCTTCGAAGCAAATCTAGCCCTTGGTCGGTACCACTTTAGAAAATACCGTGTAGGGAGAAACAGTCTTGATGGAACTTAGATATGTTTTTCGTTCAAGTTGTATTTTGTTATGAGTGTTTATTTCAAGGAGCTAATTAGCATATTAAAAATGTTTCAGCAACTTTCTATGACACGCTTTAAACTGGACAAACCGGTTTTTCTTGTAAAGGTCTTCGTATTATATAAGCGCGGTCGAATTTGGTCAGTTTTCTCTTTCGTTGGTAATCAGTCTGTCACAAAGATCACTTGAGTTTTGCTCGTAAATAAAGTTCAAATTGTATTAAGAGACCGGGAATCAACTAGGTGGTTGAGTGCCTTTCGCCATATCTGCATTTTGCTGTGCTATCTGGCCTGGAGATACTTTCAAGATGACGTCGCTTCCAAATCCAGAAACCATAGCTGTTCTTCATTTTGGTCGAATGATCTGACGTGGAAGGCTCAAGGTTTTTGGTTTGGGGAAGCTTATACTGACCGTCCTTCTTATGTAAAAGAAAACTTTCCGAAGATTCTTGCTCGAAAGGACAAAGCGTTGGCAATGATCCTGCTGTCAGTTGAACAACCGTTCATTCTATTTTTACTCGCTGGGCGATAACATCAGTAGTATAGTAGTTGAGGGTATCAGCGTTTCGCTCCGCTCACGCTAATACACAAATGGACGCCGTCTTCGACTTCGGCCATATTCCCCAACTACTATACTACTATGAACCTTGGGCCTTTTTACGGGCCGCTGATTGAGTTTTAAAAATACATAATGACTAGCGCACAACAGGAAGTTGGTAATTATAGCAGGGACTTTCCCTCACAGCAGGAAGTCAATAATGTCACACAGCAGGAATTTTCCTGACAAAGTGAGTGATAGTCTAATAACCAAATTAAAAACTAACAAAACTTGTGGCTACCAGACCCTCTCAAGAGGGACCCCCCAACCCTAACTCCACATTTTCCCCGGTCCATCTTGAGAAGGTTTTTTCTTCTCTCCACCTCTCCGTTCTCCTCGGCTGGACATGTTTGGACTCTCTACAGTTCTTTTATTTGTGTTTTATTCCTCTAGGCTTTTGACTAAACCAGCATTTCTATTTCTATTACACCTCGCACTGGCTTTTTGTAATTATAGCTCTACTCAATAGTCTGACACCTTTTTTGAGGTTTTAGCCACATTGGACATCTTACAAGCTAACATAACCCCGTGGGGTTCTTCAACCTCGTTCCCAGATTCTCTCTCCTACCCGTCGAGAGACCCTGGTTGGGTTTGGTCACGTGTCTCCCAGAATCTGGGAGATTACAAACAAACAATTTGGGGGAGGAGCGGATAAGTGTGAGATTTGTCTCTACAAAGCGTAGACGTCGAGATCAGTGGAAACTGCGTATCCGACCTTGCCTAAAGGGTCCTGTTTTGTTATAGTTCCCGGACTAGTCAAGACAAAACCTCGAACGCCGAATCCTTTGACAGCAAAAGCGTAACTTCCTGCAGAATATCTGGAGGTTTATCGGATGTTGCAAAGGAAATCACGGATTCACCACTTGTGCAGTCAAAAATATTTTAGGCGGTTGTATTCATACCGAAACGCAGTAGGCTTAAATTGCTATTTCTATGTTATGGAGGCCACCTTTAGAAAGCAAACGTATGTATTTTCAAAACTATTATTATGCAGTTCGTAGGGGTGCCGAAAAGATGTATCAAGCGTTGCCGTCCTCACCGACCTCGAAAATATTAAAATCAAACAGAAGCAACAGGAAGAGAGAATACGCCGCCCGGACTCAGTTTGATTGTTCAAATGAAAAGAGGTAAACAGAATCTTAGAAGAGTATGTTTTTGTCCAACGGCTCTGTGTTGTATTTTTGTCGTCGTTTAAAATCAACAGAATAGCCGTATAAGTTTCTTTGTTAAAAAATATGGCTTGTGCGACTGCCAACCGTTTGTTGTTCTTTGTTTAATTTTCTGGAGGGTTAGGTATATGCTTTAGAGGATTCAGAAAAATCACTGAGCTACATTTGTTTTTTTAATAAAGCTTTCATTTGGACCATATACAAGAAATCCTTTCGCTTTGGCAGGTTATCACAGGGTTATGTTGTCTGTTTTGTCTCTGTTTATAATTATACTATTTCCTGTTGTCTTCAGTGTCGCGTTTTGGTCATCCTTTGCTTATGCACGTACTATATTATATTTTTTTTACCTCTATTTACCACTAAAAGCGATACGTTTTTTCTGTTGCCGCATCATAAAAAAGGTTAGGGGTAGGAGAAAGCTGACATTTCAGACTACAGCTTTCCGTTAAGTCATTAGAGCTAAAATATTATTTTGACCGTGAATGTAAAATGAATCCTCTGCTATCAACGTAACTGCTTTGTTTTGTCACCGCTAATGGTTTAGGTTTTGCATGTACTGATTCGGGCCGATTACCAGCCGCTGTCACCGACAAACATTGATTCTTTCAATGCAAGTTCAACGGACAGGGATTTACCCTTCAATGCGGATAAACACACGCTTGTGTCTTACTCAGGATCGTAGATTTTAGTATCTAATTGTTGTCATCGGTTTAACTGCGATAACACGAGTTTTTCTATTTCTCCGCTGGTAATTCGCTTGTTTATCTGGTGATAGCTCTGTTTAGGCAAAAATTTCCCGAATTTCAGTTATAGTTGGAGGCTTAGCAAATCTGTCTTGCCCTTTCGATCATTGCGTGACGGTGAAAACGAACCAGACAAAAAAATTGAGAGACAAAGGACTCCTCCCTCGAAATTAATTTTGTTCAGGGACCACGTGACCAAACCCAACCAGGGTCTCTCGACGAGTAGGAGAGAGAACCTGGGAACGAGGTTGGGGGTTCTTAGGGTATTTTAACAAGGTATGTTGATAGTTGGTATATTCTGTGTAGCCCCCACGTTTTTACTGAACATAATAAATCTGTTCTCGCGGTACATTCTATCACCTCTTTAAACGTGCTTTACATTTAACTCGAATTCAATCTTTTCTTTACTCTGGGAAGCGGTTTTTTGTCCCCTACAAGGGGGTATTCCTTATTATAATGTCTGTTCTACGCAATGCCAACTAAATAGACCTTAAGACGTGTTCCGCCTTAAGTCCTCCTCTTGTAATTAAATATCTAGCCGATTTTTTGAAAACCAACCTAACGAAATTTGCAGTCATTTGCGTGAAAAAGGGTGAAAAGGCACGTTTCTTAAGACCGAAAAACTCCAAAATGATAGTAAAAAGGAAAGGAGAAAAAGAAAGGGCAAAGAGAAGGAAAAAAGAAGAAGAAGAAAAAGAGCAATGGCCCGGTTGTACTCTTGGTTTTTATAATAACTAGTTTGAAGATAGTTTTTGGCCAAAAAAAATTGCTGCACGCAAGATGTCTATTTGCGGATAATGTTATCAAAACTCCGGCTAGATGATCCAGCGAAATGAGCAGCATGATGCCAACTGTCCTGAAACACCGTCTGCCAAATGCAATTGGAACACTTTGACAGATTAACAGAATTCTTTGGAAACAATGTCTAGCCAATTTTTTGAAAACCAACCTAATGAAATTTGCAGTTATTTGTGTGAAAAAGTATCAAAAGGCAAGTTTCTTAAGCCCGAGAAGCTCCAATATCATAGTAACGAAGGAAAGGGAAAGGAGAAATGGAAAGAACGAGAAGAAGGAAAGGAGGAAAAGAAAAAACAAGTAATAGTTGCATGCATACTGTACAATGGCGTCACGGTGGTTGACTTTTCGTCGCTCCGTCACCATTTACTTATTCATTTGCTTGCTTTTTAACCATTTGTATCAAGATCCACTGCAATGCACTTGCAAGATTGCCGGCTTAAGTCTGGAGGGTCTTTTTGAGGCTAAATTCATTTCTGGTCCGAGTTATATCACGTCTTCTCCTTCGGTGCGTAAATCTGCCAATTCGCCTGCAATGGCGACCAGTAGAAAATTGATCATAACAGTCCGAATGTTGAACTTGACCCTCGCGGCCAATTTGTTGCTGTTATCTAACGACGTTTCTACAAATCCTGGGCCGATGGAGATGGGTAACCTGCTGTATTCGCCAAAAGATTCAAGTTTTTCTTCGACTGATTCCGACGAACTGGCTTGCTTACTCACTGGACCAATTAAAGAGTCGACTTCCTCCAGCGACTCTGTCGATGAAATTGTACACGGTTATTTTGACCTAGGGCTGGACGAAAAGGGCATTCGGATCGGACATTGGAATGTTAATCATCTGACTTTGGATAAATTTGACCAGATAAAACTGTTTCTGTTGGGAAAACTTGGTAAACCGCAGTTGGACGTTTTGCTTTTAAATGAAACATTTCTGAAGCCGAACGTGCCGGATACTCTCTTTGAGGTGCCTGGTTATTCTATCTACCGTAGAGACAGGGTAAACAAATCTGGCGGCGGTGTCATGGCATATATAAACGATAACATGAATGTTATTCGTAGAACTGATCTGGAAAATCAAGAAGTTGAAGTCATTTGGCTTGAAGTTTGTCCTTTTAAATCGAAACGATCTTTATTGATTGGTAGTATTTACCGCCCACCCTCATACACCAAAGCTGATGATTTATCTCTGGAGGCAAATTTGGAACGTGTGTACTTGCTGAATAAGGAGACAATATTTTTAGGCGATGTGAATATTGATGGGAGAAATAAGAAGAGCTTTGAAAAACATCGGTTAATTAAAGCGGTTCACGGTATGAATTTCACGCAGCTAGTTAATGAGGTGACTCGTCCAGTTAGCGGTACTTGTTTAGATCACATCTATTCAAATCATCCTCAGCGAATATTGAATATATCTACACTCAACTGTGGCCTCTCTGATCACGTACCTATTTTTGCTGTACGCAAATATAACAACGAGCGCGCATCTTGTAGTATGCAGAAAAATCAGAATATTAGATATCGTGACATGAAGCAATTCGACGAGAACCGATTCAAAGATGCACTGAGTCAGGCCCCTTGGGATACAGTATTCGTATTTGATGAGATTGATGATATGCTGGACTCTTGGGAGTCACTTTTCAATAGCGTACTTGATGAAAATTGCCCCTGGCGTGAAAAGCGTGTAAAGCGCGCTGTCCAAGCTCCTTGGATGACTAGCTCTGTCTTGAAACAGCTACACCTGAGAGATAATTGCGTAAAAACCGCAAGGCGTTCCAATAATGCTGATGATTGGTCTAATTACAGAGCGGTAAGAAATAAAGCAGTTGCGATGATTAGGAGCGCAAAACGAAAATTTTTCTGCAATGCCTTCGAGGAAAATAAAGGCAATTCAAGAGCAATATGGAAGACAATAAGAACACTGACTGGCTCAGGAAAGAACAGACGCGATATTAACAGTATTCATGTCTGGGAAGCTGTTATAGATGACAAAAAGCTAATGGCGCAACATTTTAACGCTCATTTTTCCAGTATAGCAGATAGGTTAAGATCTACATTACCGCAAGTTCCATCAGACCCCTCAAAGCTGCAAGACTTTGTCAGATCCAGAAAAAGTCCTGATACATCTTATGTCATTCCATCCATCACTAGTGCGGAGGTGCTTACTTTGTTGCAAAAGTTAAGTCCGCGCAAAGCTGCTGGTATTGATAAAATAAGTTCTCAGCTTTTGCGTATAGCGGCACCTGTTATAGCACCTGTTGTAGCGAGATTGATTAACTTTTCCTTTTCCAGTGGATCATTTCCAAGTCGTTGGAAAGCGGCTAAAGTTTCTCCTCTTTACAAGAATGGTGACTCACGTGACGTTCAGGATTTTCGACCAATATCTGTGTTACCTGTCCTTTCTAAAGTTATCGAGAGACATGTGCATGACTCCTTATACAGTTATCTAATTGAAAACAATCTGATTTATCCTCGCCAGTCTGGTTTTCGGAAGAATCACAGTACAGACACCGCTCTCATACAGATAATTGACGAATTGCTCTTCAATTTGGATAAGAATAGAGTTAGTGGCATGGTGTTAGTAGACTACTGTAAAGCCTTCGACATGGTAGATCATGGTCTTCTTCTGGATAAGCTGAAAGTATATGGTGTTGTTGGCGAAACAATGAAGTGGTTCCAGTCTTATTTGGCGGACAGACACCAGCTTGTCTATTTGGGTGGTTGCGTCTCAGACGTGGCGCTTATGAAACATGGGGTTCCTCAGGGCAGTATACTCGGCCCCTTGTTTTTCACAGTTTTTATTAATGACCTGCCACTTCATGTCAGCTCCTCTGAAATCGATCTTTATGCAGACGATACTACAATCACATCGTCAGCAGATTGTGGCAGCATGGGAAGACTGCAGGAATCTCTTAATACAGCTGTATCAGAAGTTTTTAACTGAGCATTGGCCAACAGGCTTCCACTCAACGAAAAAAAGACCAAGGTCCTCACCGTGTAGGGAAAGCGACTCTCGACCAAAATAAACCATAACCCTGAAATTACTTGCAATGGCAGTTTATTAACTAACGTTATGAACGTTAAGCTACTAGGTCTTGAGACTGATGAAGAGCTATCTTTCTCTGAGCACATTACGACTGTTTGTAAGAAAGTTTCACAGCGCATCGGCTTGTTAAAGAAAATTATGAATTATCTGCCCCTTAAACAAAGATTACTTTATTACAATGCTTTGATCAGGCCAGTGATTAATTATGCAAGTGTCCTCTGGACTAATTGTGATAAGGAAAGCCTTGGGCGGGTCCTAAAGCTCCAAAAACGAGCAGCTAGAGTAATCCTGAATGCCCCTCATCAAGCACCATCAGTTCCCTTGTTTAATCGGCTGAAATGGTTGCCTTTTTATAAAGACGCTTTAATATCTAAATGTATCATTGCTTATAAGCGATTACAAGGTGACGTCCCTGTTTATCTCAACAATCTACTTAAATTAAACAGTAACATCCACAGTAGACAGACCAGGTACTGTAATTTTAACCTAACCTCTCCGAGGTATAATCGCGAAACAGAAGGAGGTAGAACTTTTACCGTAACAACTTGCAAAGCATGGAACAGCCTATCTTTGCCTGTAAGGCAAAGGGACTCAGTTGACTCTTTAAAAAAAGCATTGTGGAATGAATTTTTTAAGCAACAGCAGAATCTTGATCATTTTTCTATTTAAGTTACTTGATGAATTGTGAGATGATTATAATGCTATATTTTATCTTTTACATCATTTAGTAGATTCTATAGTATCTGTATTCTTTGGTTTTTTACCTTGTATTTTTATAGCTTAGTATACTCATTTATTATTTTATTATTTATTTATTTATTATTTAGAGGGCCACAAGTTTATTAGCCCCGGCTATTTCGTGCTAACCCTCATAAAATAAAGTCTTTACTTACTTACTTAGATTTATAATAGCTACTTTGAAAATAGTTTTTGGCCGAAAAAAACTGTTAGACGCAAAAGCCCTATTTGGCGATAATGTTATCAAAAATCCGGCTAGATAATCCAGCGAAATGAGCGGCATTGATGTCAAATGGCCTGAAACACCGTCTGCCATATGGAAATGCCACACTTTGACAGATTGGCAAAATTCTTTCGAAACAATCATCCAGCGAAATAAACAGCATTGATGCCAAATGGCCTGAAATCCCGTCTGCCACATGCAAATAGACCACTTTGACAGATTGGCAGAACTCTTTGGAAAACTAACGTAAGGAAATTTATATTCATGTGTGTGAAAAAGCGTCAAAAGGCACGTTTCTTAAGCCCGAGATGCTCCAAAATGACAGTAACGAAGGAAAAGGAAAAGGAGAAAAGGAAAGAGCGAGGAAAAGGAAAGGAGAAAGAAGAAAAAGCAATAGTTGCACCCTTAGTTTGTATAATAGCTACTTTGAAGATTGTTTTGGCCGAGAAAAACTGTAGCACGCAAAAGGTCTATTTGGAGATAATGTTATCAAATATCCGACTAGATGATCCAACGAAATATGCAGCAGAATTCAATCGAAACAATCATCCAGCGAAACAAACAGCATTGATGCCAAATGGCCTGAAACCCCGTCTGCCACATGCAACCGTCTGCCACATGCAACCGTCTGCCACATGCAACCGTCTGCCACATGCAAATGGCACACTTTGACAGATTGGCAGAATTCTTTGCAAACATCTACCCTTTTTTTTGAAAACCAACCGAACGAAATTTGGAGTCATTTGTGTAAAAAAGCTTCAAAAGGAACGTTTCTTAAGCCCGAGATCCTCTAAAATCATTGTAACGAAGAAAAAGGAAAGGAGAAAATGAAAGAGCTAAGAGAAAGAAAGGAGGAGAAGAAAAAAAGGAGTGGTTGCTCTCTTACTTTTTATAATAGCTACTTTGAAGATTGTTTTTGGCCGAAAAAAACTGTAGCACGCAAAAGGTCTATTTGGAGATAATCATGTTATCAAATATCCGGCTAGATGATCCAACGAAATAAGCAGCATTGATGCCAAATGGCCTGAAACCCCGTCTACCACATGCAAATGGAACACTTTGAGATATTGGCCGAATTCTTTGGAAACAATGATTGAGGGAAATAAGCAGCATTGATTGTAAATGGCCTGAGACCCCGTCTGCCACATGCAAATGGCACACTTTGACAGATTGGCAGAAATCTTTGGAAACATCTAGCCAATTTTTTGAAAACTAACGTAAGGAAATTTACATTCATGTGTGTGAAAAAGCGTCAAGAGGCACGTTTCTTAAGCCCTAGATGCTCCAAAATCACAGTAACGAAGGAAAAGGAAGGAAAAAAGGAAAAGGCGAGGAAAAGGAAAGGAGGATAAGGAAAAGAAGCAATAGTTGCACTGTAACTACTTCGAAGATTGGTTTTGGCCGAAAAAACTGTTGGACGCAAAAGGTCTATTTGGCGATAATGCTATCAATTATCCGGTTAGATGATCCAACGAAATGAGCAGCATTGATGCCAAATGGCCTGAGACCCCGTCTCCCACATCCAAATGGCACACTGGAAGCTATTTTTCCAAAGAACTCTGCCAATGTGTCAAAGTCTGTCATTTGCATGCGGCAGACGGAGTTTCAAAGGGCTTCGTAAACTAGCCTCGCAAACAGACCCCTCTAGGGCTTCTTTAACTAGCCTCGCACGCAGACCCCTCTAGGGCTTCTTTAACTAGCCTCGCACGCAGACCCCTCTAGCGCTTCTTTAACAGCCTCGCACGCAGACCCCTCTAGGGCTTCTTTAACTACCCTCGCACGCAGACCCCTCTAGGGCTTCTTTAACTAGCCTCGCACGCAGACCCCTCTAGCGCTTCTTTAACAGCCTCGCACGAAGACCCCTCTAGGGCTTCTTTAACTAGCCTCGCACGCAGACCCCTCTAGCGCTTCTTTAACAGCCTCGCACGCAGACCCCTCTAGGGCTTCTTTAACTAGCCTCGCACGCAGACCCCTCTAGCGCTTCTTTAACAGCCTCGCACGAAGACCCCTCTAGGGCTTCTTTAACTAGCCTCGCACGCAGACCCCTCTAGCGCTTCTTTAACAGCCTCGCACGAAGACCCCTCTAGGGCTTCTTTAACTAGCCTCGCACGCAGACCCCTCTAGCGCTTCTTTAACAGCCTCGCACGCAGACCCCTCTAGGGCTTCTTTAACTAGCCTCGCACGCAGACCCCTCTAGCGCTTCTTTAACAGCCTCGCACGAAGACCCCTCTAGGGCTTCTTTAACTAGCCTCGCACGCAGACCCCTCTAGCGCTTCTTTAACAGCCTCGCACGAAGACCCCTCTAGGGCTTCTTTAACTAGCCTCGCACGCAGACCCCTCTAGCGCTTCTTTAACAGCCTCGCACGAAGACCCCTCTAGGGCTTCTTTAACTAGCCTCGCACGCAGACCCCTCTAGCGCTTCTTTAACAGCCTCGCACGCAGACCCCTCTAGGGCTTCTTTAACTAGCCTCGCACGCAGACCCCTCTAGCGCTTCTTTAACAGCCTCGCACGAAGACCCCTCTAGGGCTTCTTTAACTAGCCTCGCACGCAGACCCCTCTAGCGCTTCTTTAACAGCCTCGCACGAAGACCCCTCTAGGGCTTCTTTAACTAGCCTCGCACGTAGACCCCTCTAGGGCTTCTTTAACAGCCTCGCACACAGACCCCTCTAGGGCTTCTTTAACTAGCCTCGCACGCAGACCCCTCTAGCGCTTCTTTAACAGCCTCGCACGCAGACCCCTCTAGGGCTTCTTTAACTAGCCTCGCACGCAGACCCCTCTAGCGCTTCTTTAACAGCCTCGCACGAAGACCCCTCTAGGGCTTCTTTAACTAGCCTCGCACACAGACCCCTCTAGGGCTTCTTTAACAGCCTCGCACGAAGACCCCTCTGGGGCTTCTTTAACTAGCCTCGCACGCAGACCCCTCTAGCGCTTCTTTAACAGCCTCGCACGCAGACCCCTCTAGGAGTCTCTTCGCGTGACGAGGACCCGAGAACGTCGAATTGTGATCGTAAATGCAAAGATGATCGTAAATGCAAAGACGTGTGAAAAAATATTCTATAACAGAATAGTATAGTAATAGTATACGATTTACATTCCTGGAAAAATACATGGATCACAGTAGTGAAGGGTTCAGTCCAGTCTAAGATCTAGTCACTCGGACGGAAAAAAACAAACTAAATTCTCTTAATTTCAAAGAAAACGTTTGACCGCTACTTATTTGGAAAGAAACTTGAAATGGATGTTAAAGCACACTTGATCATACTTCGCCCCTGCCTAGCTAGTCTAAAAGCAATCAACTGTTTTGGGCATTTGGCCAAAAGCATGCAAGGTCAAGAAAAGAACCGAAGATTGACTCTGTTATTTAACCGACAAAGAGCAAAATTTTAAATACAAATTGTTTCCATGGAGCTTTAATGCAATAACCAGCAATTTGATGAAACAACAATGCGGCGGATGAATGTCAGAAATTTATGCATGACATGTTTAGTTCTGTGAAGTTGGTCTTTGTCTGGCCGTACGAAGTTTAAGAGCTAATGTCGAAAAATATCTCAAATCTCAAATCTATCAGTTCCAAAAATTCGAATTTTGGCTAAAACCACCCAAACTTTGCTAACTCGAGTACAAGAACCTCCGGATCCAATCACCATAGTGCAGGTGGGCTGGAGCATTAATTGGCACGACCGAGCCCCTCCCTAGTTTCTCTCAACACAGTTTTTTCATGCAGTATTTCTCAGTCCAGTCAATTCCAGCGATCTTGTTATTCAATAAAACTAAAGACAAAGTAAAAATTAAACCAACTGTCATTTACCAGCGCGAGATTAGTTGTTTTATCATTTGTCCAACGGTGGATTTTCACTGATGCGGTTATACAATGTACTTCCAGGGCATTCAGACGCCTCGTTCGCAATTTAAAAGGACGGATTAATAGATCAATTCCGATATATTAAAATTCATACATGGCTGCGCGGCTTGGGGGAATAAAACAAAAGAAATCATCTTGAGGCTCAGGGGGTGTTTACATGAGAAAACTCGCACCGGCGCGAGTTTCATACCGACATGACTCTTTGACTTCGTATCGTGTTTACAAGATGACTGTGTCATTTCACATCTCCTTATTTGAAGGTACACTTCATGTTGATAAAATGCACGTGTGATTCAAAATCGCGAACACTACGCATGCGCTACCCGTTCCAGTCTACCGGCAGACCGATTTCACACCGGAACGGGTGGTCGTTTCGTGTTTACATGATACCGTTGCGAGATTTCGTACCGGAGTGAAATTCTCACCCCGGTATAAGAACCGGGGTGAACTCACGCCGGGGTGACTCGCGCCAGCATGAAATTTGTGGTGGTATCATGTAAACAAATATAGAGCCATGAGAGGGAACCGGAGTGAACTCGCTCCGGGGCGAAAGTCGCCCCGGTGTCATGTAAACTCCCCCTCAGTGATGAATAAAACATTTCTTTTGTTTTATTCCCCCAACCCTCGGAGCCACGTATGAATTTTAATATATCGAAAATGGTCTATTCGGATTGGCAAGACACAATCAACTAGAGTAAAAGAAGTACACAACATTATGTCCACACGCCTTCAGAGCTAAAGGTGATAGCATGTGGCACGTGTACCCTGTGGAAGATTCGCGTGATGGGGCTCCAGGGCAATGTATTCAAAGTACCATACACGTAACATGACACCAAGTTACACGTCTCTTTTAGGAACCAACTTGAGGCCTATCAGCGGGATGTTGAAATTTCAGTTATTTGCTAGTTTTTTTAAGTCATGTTATGAAGGTGACCTGCAGAGCCTTGCATCACGAGACAAAAAATGGACACTGAAAGGTAACATTGTAAAAATTCAGGACTTACGGTTAAAAACTCATTTTTGTAGAGGTGTCATTTGTAATCATGAATCCGACTTCTTGTTATGTTCATTTTTACTAAAGTAAATCTATCATCTGGCATAGTTTATCGATAGTTTATTGGGGCATTTCGAAAACAGTTCTTGAAGCCTTTTGGACTTGACCGGGCGGAAGCATATTCACGGCTTCCGAGTTCAGAATTAAATGGTCACTCGACGCGATTCTCAGTTCTCGTTGTTCAGCGTCTTTTTTTTCCTTTTTATATTTTTTTGACGGACAATCTCGCCTTTTTAGCTTTTCAGGTAGCAACACCTATTTAGATAGCAAAATTTCCATAATTTCTTTGCGCTTTGGTGGGCTAGAAATAACTTTGGTGTGATTTTCTCCTTGACATTATATGGAGGTTCCACTATATATCCTGTTTTCCATTTCCCTCCTCCCATAAAAGAAATAATTTTTGAGGGGAGGGGGCTAATAACCACAGGTTCCTTCATGTAGAGAGGTGAAACCCTGGGTGAAATATATCTCAGCCTGCAAAAAGTCTGGAAGAACAATGTAAAGTTTTCACTATCGTCCTTAAATTTGAAACTCTGAAAATTTGATTCAAAGCACAATCGCCTTTCCTTTTATTGCACATGCCTTATTCACCACATGATTCGCGCAAGTACCACAATGGTCAAAAATTGATGATGCAATCGAGCTAATACCTCTTACACACAAGATAAAACTTAAGCCCGCCATGTAATAATAAATTATCGACTGATCAGCCAATCACTTCAAAATGGGTGATCGCGATGGGTTGTTCAACTTATAATCCTCCTCACTCCGTGCAATACTTGACCTGGCTGTACTTGAGCAAAGATTATTCTGACCAAATATATATTTTTTAAATGATTGTCAGGAAAACTTTTCGAGGACAAAGATGTGGTTATACTGGATTTACAAGAAAAGCGTTCTTTCGCCACCATTTAGCATCTTGTATGGGCTGCTTCCAGTCGGCTGGATTATTGAACGTTTTTTTAAAGCCTTTTGCCCTGAACCCATCTTAGTTAGTTAAAAATATATTGGTAATATGCATGCAAAATATTTCTCCTTTTCTTATTTCCTAAAATCCTACGCACAATTCATTATAACCAGCTATTGTAGACTAAATTTGGAAGAATTTTGCGATATATAAAAAATGACGTCAAGTGTGCAGCAAAATTGCCAGATTATTGAACAGTTAACCGAAAAGACCTGGGGACAAGGTTGAGATATTTTGGTAGTGACTACTTTATGGCCGAACATTTTACTTGTTTCACGGGGAAGAAATAAGCCAACTATTGGCTAAAAACATAGCAAGAACAGCAGTTGCAGTGAAATGGGCTATGAGAGAAATGTTACTTGCTATTTTTGTAAAGCTAAAACGTTTCTTTACATGATAGGCGGGGTGACCATATGAGAGATTATAAGGACAGGCGGGTTACCACACCTAAGCAGGTTACCTCACCTATCTGAGGTCCCCCGGCCTCCTCCATGTAAACAGGCTCTATTGAGAATAGACATCATTATTATTTCATTTATCCACAAAAACGTCATGGAAAGAGTTTCACAGCAAAGGTTTTACAGCAAAGAAGAACTCAATCCAAGTATTTCGCTACAGCTTTGAATTATATCAATAACAACTACCTACATGTAAAGTATTAACTGTACTTATCACAGTATCTCGTTTGTGAAACAATTTGATTTTCTGTGTGTTTAGGTTTCTCTTAAAAAGCTGATTAAGAGGAGGCCTAAAACTAGGACAATCTCGTCAGTTAAAAGAATTGGTGAACAGAAGTTAAACAGTCTTTTGTTATTCTATTTAAACGAACAATCCAATAACAGTATTAAACAGCGTCTCATTTCTGAACAGTTACGTTGATACTCGAGCTTGGAAATGACACTGTAATTTAACAGTTACCTTTTCTAACAGTTTTACTCTCAATTACAAGTTTTAACGGTTGACTTTTGTCAGTGCTACCACAGCTATTTGTTTTTCTCCAGAGACAAAAGGTGATTGGTCAACTTGTCTTGAGGTACCTAGATAAGAGATCGTATTGTCTAGATACTGAAACCGAGCCGACTGACTCAGAGGAGGAGAACGACAACGAGGTAACAGCAGCTACTGCTGAACAAACCACGGAGACAAGCCAATCCAACCAAAAGTAACCATGGAAATAAAGGAGTTGTAGCAATCATAACAGCTCGAGGAAGGTCTGGTTACTGGGTCAGCACAGCTTCAGTGATAAATTCAGTCCGCGTTCAGTTTCAGCTTGTTCAATTGACCACACACGTTGCAAGTTGCAAGGAAACCTTAATAGGTTTACAGAATAAGGCTTTCTTATTTCACTTCATAGGTTGGGCTATGACCACTGCAGTCCGTTTATGTTTGTTATCGCATACGACCGCATACCTCCACTGCTCCATCTGTCAAGAGCGGTTAGTTTATCCGTTTATATACATGTTCCTATCTGGAACCATTGACAATGGTCGTTTCCTCTTTTGAAGTAATTATAACATCCTTGTCTCGTTCTGCATTATTTTTCATTGCTGAGTTTAGAGCACATCATTGTCAAAGCTCTTAAAAAGTTTCGTTTTTGTTGACTTATTCTGGTGGTCCGCAGCCATTAGAATTATGAGCTCACAAGAATCGGCCTCTTCTCTTCTTCAGCAAGACCAGAATTTGCGTCGTTTATGCTAAAAAATATATATATATGAGGCAGCACTATTAACATTCTGTATATTTCAGAGAGGCAAAGTCAAGGTGACCCTTAGGATAAATAGGGCTGACTGTCATTCTAGTTTTGGCGGAAATGTACATTTGTGGACATTTGGCTTAATTAATAGATAGAATTAGAAAACCCGATGAATTTTTAAGGATTCCTGTGTTGATGATTAAGAGGGTGAATAAAGCTAAGGCTTGCTCTACGGTAGTTCTTCTTTGTTTCCAAAGTGAAGGAATAATTCCAAGGTCATCCAACAGAGAACAGCCAAGAAACGATGCCCTCATTGAACATTTTGGTGGCCTGTTAAGTTTTGATTCGCTGTCTCTGAGTGACAAATTTCGGGCCTTCTGCAAATCCACGAACTAGTAACTTAATTATTAAGCTTGCTGTTGTAAAACGAGCTGGGTTTGCCACCAGCTGAAAATTTATAACAAAGAGCTAAAGTTGGAAGTGAAAATGTTCTTTTTGGTTCAAAATAGCCCCAACGTAAATCGACGAATTTTAACAAACGACAGGCAACCAAGGTGGTGTTCCTAGTGTCCCGCGGTTCACGTGACCTACGTGGTGGCTAGAAAATAGCACGACTGCACGTCTGCGAGTAGGCTCTTATCTTGGCCCACACTTCATTTGTACTAATTACTAACCTATGAGCCGGTTCAAACATCGTGAAGGCTGACAGAAGTAGTGCCTAGAAATAATTAAGAAGTAAATGTATTTTATGCTTAACAAATAGTTCAAAAATTTTAGCCATCATTTCGTAAAGACGCATTTCGAAGCGTTTTGTCTCAAACCCTAACCACAAGGCCAGTTTGGCAACATGAACTTTTTGCGATCTTTCGCAGTGTTGTATAACTAGTCTTTGACCATTTCGACAAATTCAATAAATGACCTTTGCCGACGGTTTTCAAATATCTGAATTGGAATAGGCAACCTTTGGAGGTAATAAAATGAAAATGAAAACAGAAAATCTTGTCGGGAACTCAAATCGTATTCTTTTCATCTTTCTCACTTCAAAACTAAACTTCAAATTATACCTGTCCATTTTCAACAATGCTGTTCCTAGTCTGAATATGATTTCAACTGGAAAATAAATTTTAAAAAATAAAACTTCTGAGGCTGTTTTCACATCTCTGGATAGGAATTCGCCATAAGTTTGGGATCTCACGGCTTCGACTTTTTCTTTTGGTACTCGTGACATGCTGCGGAATATTTCCTCTCTTTTAGGAAACCAAGGCCTTGTTTACATGGAGAAAAGTTGCCCTTGGTGGAGGGGTCACCCTTCCAGCCAAGCTTAAGTGAGCGTTTATATGCGAAGAAAGATGACCCTTTTTGCCCGCGCCATCAGCGTAGCGCATGCTCTGATTGTCTAAAAGAGCGCTCGCGCATGTTCTAATCGCCAAGCGTTGACCGGGTTGACACGGCTAGGTGAGTCAAAGTGTTTGTATGGTGAAAAGTTGGCCCGGCTAAGGAGTGACCCAGTCAAGCCAACTTGCCCTTTCTCATGTAAACGGTTCGCCACTGTAACGAAATGTATGAAAAGGTGGTCGCCGCCCAGGGTAGCTCGGGTGAGCGAGTGAGTCTTCTACCTGGAGCAACTTCTCCCCATATAAACGGGGCTTAAGGGCGGATCATTTAAAGCATACACGTCTAGCCGTCGCATTTGCCTGTTGAAATTTTTTTAAGCTAAAATACGGTGATAAAAAATTGCAACGGGCAATACGACGGCTATACGCCTATGCTGCAAGTGAATCCACCCCAGGTGTGACGTATTCTAAACTAAACGCATTATTTCATGCAACCACTGATTTCAAGCGTTCATACTTGTAAATAAACAGATTTAGGAGCACTTTAGATATACTTGAACTTAGCTTTAGTGTAAATACCGATTAAACACATTCAGAAAATGCAAATTTATGCAAGAAAGAACACAACGAGGTGCAATAACATAGTTTACTTACTTGACCAAAACAGATGAAACCTGCGATCTACAAAGGAAAAAAATAAAAAAAAAATAAGTAAATAAGAATAATAAAAATAATAAAAATAAGAAAGTTACATTTGTTCATGCTGTCCTGAGCAGTGCCATGTGTATCTTCCTTCCAAAGCCCTGTTAGAGAGCGCGACCGCTATTGGATTGAGGTTAAACCCATCGGGACCTCAGCGGGAATCGGATTATTAACGATCATTAGCGGGGGAGTGCTGTTGCATTTTGGTGGATGAGCCGCAAACAAAATAGATATTCATTCATCGGTCAGTTTACATTTATATTCATCGCTTCCCTTGTGTTTCACACCGGTATAGATCCCCGATAAGGGAGCAGCATATTACATGTACTGGGTTTAGTGGAAAGACAAGCTAGCAGATAATATCTAATTAACAAAAAACTTACACTGGTGGACCACTGAAAACCTAACTTTTCACTAAAAATCCCAGCTATACTTGGTCCAATTGTTGCCCTGTAAATGAAAAAAAAAAAAAAAAGAAGACAACTCAAGCTTTAAGAAGAAACATGTCGACACAAAACTAAAAACACTTTAAAAAGGAGAGCTCGAGCGCCAAGATCTTAATGATCGTTTAATAAAATAACCAACTAACTAACGAAACAAATAAATAAATAAAATAAAGTGACGTACAGCGCATGTGCAACAACAGAGGAAACTATTTATTTGCCGCAACAAAAAATCTATTAACGCAACGAGAAAAGCCGGACTGAATTAACAAAACAATTCCAAAAAACAACCACAACATGACCAACTAAAATTTACCATGATAAACCTACCCTAGATAAAACATGCAGCCAAATATGCTCGAGAGAACGGCGTATGTGGATGAATTGTCAGGCATCCCGTTCGCTCTACATAATAAACAACATGAATAAACACTTTTTACAGGGGTATCCCTCCGACAATGCAGGGTAAGGTATTGATTGTTAATTAAATCCTACTACATTCGTACCATAGATTTACAATTAAAAGGTTGAAATATTACCGACTGCTATATAATACTGTCAAGGAATTAACCAAACAACTGTAAGACACGGATTAGAAATGGAAGTTTTAAGTCAAGTGATGTGCTTATATTACCGACAGCCATATAATATGGTCAAGGGAATTAACCAAACAACTGTCAGACACGGATTAGATATGGAAGTTTTAAGTGAAGTGATGTGCTTGTTCAATGTTTCTTTTACGTTGTATTAAAGCACATTAAAGCAACAGGCTACTTTGGCTGCTGCACACGGATCCGAGTGAACATTTATTTAGTGCTGAACGTTATAAGCTATACCTTGAGTCATTATTTTATTGCTTCACGTCTTTCATTGTAATGTTCTGAACATTGTGATTAACGTAAAAAAAAAAGGTTATAAAAAGGCCGAGAAACCTCTCTTTGGAGAATCTAAGGGCTGCAGTGAACTAAAGTGAATCAAAGTTTTCCAAGTTAAATTACTTAATTTAATTCCCGGTGAAAGTTATCCTGGCCCAGATTGTTAAAACGTTAGATAGTGCTATCTCCTGGATAAATCTGTATCCAGCAGATAAGTATTAGGAAAACCAATTGCGCCATCCATTAGATAGAGATATCGATTTATTCACTGGATAGCATTTCGTCCCAGACACAGGTACTTAATGTCGCTATTGTTTCTCGAATGTGTCCTTTTTTTCTTTATACAATTGTTCGTAAGTTTCAGTGAGATAGTAGTTGGGTCCTTTACAAGGTGATAATAATATCTTGGTAGGTGTTATCAGCCTCGGTCTTCGGGTCGGCTTATAACACTTTGCTCGACCTTGTTTGTTTTTATTTTTCAGCTTCCCTGTAAGACAGTAAGAAAGCACTCACCTGGCACTTCTAACTAAATCTGGCATTATTGGCACAAAAGAAAATCCTCCCCCAAGACCACAAATAGGAAGGCTAATACAGACAAACCACACCTTTCTGAAAAATGTAAGAAAAGAGCAAAATGTTAAAAATGTTCACAGAAACCAAAATTTTTCTTTCAATACATTGTTAGGGAAAACAAATTCAAGTGCCATCCACGCCATAATCACTGAGGTCGTCTTGGAGGCTTCTTATATTACAGTCGAAACACCAGCCACTAACGGCCACCTCTCTATACAACAACCACTTTTTTGGTGGATAGTCCGTAGTACATTGATTCTTGTTTAAACCTCTTTACAACGGCCACTTTCTTCTGTAGTCCCCAAGGCGGCCGTGGTGGAGAGGTTAAACTGTATAATTTATTTAATATTTCACATAATGCACGTAACACGTACAATTTTTCTTATTGCAGAAAAACCTATTCTCTACTTTGGTGCTGTACATTGTATTTTTCCCAGGTTAAATTAGTTTATTCAATCAAGCAGTCACGTTTTTGAGGGCTACCACATCGAACACTAGAGTGTTTTGTCTGTTATTTCTTTCTTTAGGCGCAACCACAAGACGGAGATGAAACCACTTTGAGGTTCCATTCACCTTATGATAAACACTTATCCTCTTCACCATCTGCGTTGCTTGGCTTACATTGAGGCTACAATCTTGAACAAAATGGATGGAAAATTAATCCCCCAGTTTAAGAATGGGAAAATGGCTGGGGGGGGGGGGGGTATAGGGGTTTGCTGTTCCATTTTATACTGTCCAAGATTGTAGTCTATTTGCACTAAACGGTCAGCCTGTATGAAACCGTTATTTAGCTTAATGCTGATTAAAAGGTCCATTCTGGGGCCAATTTTATAAAACTGTTACATAAATGCAATTAAAAGTGTAGCCATTGTTTTAGAGTTAATGGCTAAACTTGTAAATTACACTTGCAAAAGAAAAGCTTTTATCTTAAGGTAGTTACAAACCTTTGAGGAAAAAACGTCAGAAACGGCGCAGGACCGAGCATAAGATATCCAATACCACAGCTGGTGAAACCCAATATAAGGAGGCCTCGGTACCATTTCTGGCAAGAAAACGTAGAATTGAGAGGAACTTGGTGCTTACGTTCCTCTTTCACGTACATTAAAGAAACGCGGAAAAGTATCGCCACCTTTTCCAATAAACTAAGCACTCCTCTTATCCTTGTTATCTTTTCCTCTTTTAGCTTTATCACGCTTCATACAAATGCGAACCTCTCACTGTATTATACAGCTATTTCGAGAAAGGTGTCGGAAAAAATGTGCACGCGACAACCCCGAAAGGTAATATGGGATATGATCGATACACCGTTCCTGACGACTGTAGCTGTCGAACCTACTTTTGTTGCTTTCCGTTAGCATTCGCCAACACATTTTCGTGGCCTGTCGTGCCAATTCTTTCAAATTTCTCTGAAGAACAGTGAACTCAAAACCACCCACAATCCTTTTCGGGACTGTCGCGTGCACTTTTTCCGACAACCTTTCTCGAAATAGCTGTATATTATGAAGTAGCTTTGTCATTTATTCTGACCTGTTATGTTGCAGCTAATAA